>VDFB02047230.1:497730859-498330859 GCA_007258455.2 Sequoia sempervirens | reverse complement strand
AATAACTCTTTCATAGGTTGACTCACATTTTCCTTACTAGTATTTTGCATTGTTTCTCTTTCTTTTTTTTTGTGATTGCATGTGCATGCGATCCCCCATGATGTTTTGTTTGATAATTTATATCTCTTTGTGGCATTCCTCTATTTTTACCTTCATTCTTCTCTATGTCCTATATCTCTTTTTATTTTTATCTTCATATCTTTTTCATTTGTCATGTGTTTTCATTTTGGGGATGACGCAAGGCATTGAGACACCCTATGTCTCTTCCATGTTGACCCAAAATAATTTTCTTTTTATTTTCATTTTTCTTTTTTTCATTTGTCTTGTGTTTTCCCTTTGAGGATGACACAAGGTTTTGAGACACCCTATTTTTCTTCCATGTTGAAACAAAATGTTTTTCTTTGTTTTCACTCTCTTTGTGTCATTCTTCCAGTTCTATGTGTATTTGGGGGAGGATGACAGTTCTGAGCTCTTTAATAATAATGTAGCAAAGAACATACTGACCCCAAATCTATAGATCCCTTATTTTTTTGGTTTTTCCCTTTTGGGGGGAAACCCCTCTCTTTTCTTTTTCTCTTGCATGACACAACTGTACTAAGAAACATATGACTTAGTATAGGGCTTTCCAAGTAGGCTCTCATTTCTTCCTTCTTTTTTGAATTTTTCATTTGCTACTTTAAATTAATTTCTCATAGCGTGGTTCTTATCAATTTCTTTAAATTAGGGGCATACATTGGCATTATTCTCTTTTATTTTTCTTATTCATGGTTCTTGGTGCAGTTTTCTTACTTCATATGATGTGTTTTCCACTTTATGGATGACATTGGTTGTGATGTCCTTCAAGAGCATGATATCTCTTAGCACATTATATTCCTCTTGGTGGCTTGATGTGACACAATGCATCCCCTAAGTTGTGAATCTTCTATTCTTTTATTGGTCCTCTCTTGGAAACATTAGGTACAATTTTCCCTAAGTTAAAGACCTCACATGAACTAAGCAAGACTCCTTTGAACATTCCTATTTTTCATTTTGCATTTGTTGTTATATAGCCACCATGCATAACATAGCTTGAATTTCTATGGATCCATCTTGTTTGTTCATGATCTCCAAGCATACAAAGTTTTCCTTGTCTCGTGAAGCTCAAAAAACAATTTTGTGTGGAACCTTATTAAAGTTATCAGGGGTATAAATTTGTTATG
This sequence comes from Sequoia sempervirens, assembly GCA_007258455.2. Lineage (NCBI taxonomy): Eukaryota > Viridiplantae > Streptophyta > Pinopsida > Cupressales > Cupressaceae > Sequoia > Sequoia sempervirens. The sequence continues at coordinate 498,329,660 of VDFB02047230.1, read as the reverse complement.
GTTTGAGCGGGAAGCCTGATCTAAGGCATGAATTTCTCCATAGACACTTGTGTGTGTGTGAGTTCATACCAGCCATGAGTGTATGTTTCTCACCTTTTAGGACTTCTCACCCAGTGGACAACTAGGAGTTCTATCGCCTCAGAGTGAGTATGCATTTTTTGGACAAACAACCTAGATCTAATCCATATCATGATGGAAAAACGGTTGAATCTTGATTCCACTATTTTATTTCACCTTTCCTTTTCTTTATCTTTGGCAGTGTATGCTTGTGCCTTGTCATTGTTCTTTATATCATTCTCATGTGTGTTCTTTTGTGCTTATGATGGTTTTTCATGGGATCTTGATCTTAGGGGTTTGATCACCCCTCTTGATTGTTGTTGTCTCATCTTGCTAGAATTGGTATATTTGAACCCCCCTTGGTGCATTTTTTCTACTTTAGTGTGAGTTTGAAGCAGGTTCATCCTCTCACTAAAGTGGGGGCTAAATGTAGTGTAGTAAAATGGATCTCTTGACATTTTCACACTTGTTTGGGTCCTCCTCATTGATTTTGGCTTAATTTTTCCTTGATTTAGCATTGTAATGTGGATAACGTATTCACATTAGGCCTTGGGCCCTTATGAACTAATGGAATTTAATTGTACCTCGCTAAAGTGTTGTGAAGTGTTGTAACACACTTTCACACTTTTCTAGGGTTTTATCAATTAACTAAGCATACTAAACATAATTTTAATCAAAATCAACTTTAATCTTTCCTTATTTGGAGTGTTGTAAAGTGTTGTAACACACTTTCACATTTCTCTAGGTGTTTATAATAATTGGGCTTTCTTATGCCTTAATTGGCCCTATTTTGCATCCACAAGCCTCATTTATTGCATCCTTTTGAGGATAATCCTGACATCAATCATTGAAAAGCCATAATTTAGGTATTCCTAGCTTGTGTGGCCCATATTTAGTGTTTGGGACTCATTTTCCACCTTTGGTGAATGGGTCCCAACCAGATCTTTTGGCACCGAACTAGTTTTTACACATTTCTAAGCACTTTTCATTTTTAATCCCATAACATATTTCTGATGGGAATCATTCACCACCTTTGGAGAATGAGTCCCATGTGTCCCAAATTCAAATTTAATTCAAATTTAATTCAAAATTATACTAGGATTTTATTCTCCTAGATCTGTTGTCAACATGTAGTGTTGTAATTTTAGGAATTCTTGCATAATTGGGTATAAATACAAGGTTCTTTCACTCATATTCTCACCTAGCATTCAAGAGAGTTCATAATAGAATTTGAGGATTCAAAAGAGAATTCAAGATTCTTGAAAGGTATATTATCAAGTATTTTAGAGAATTCTTCAAGTGTCAATCATCATGTCAAAGATTGCATTCTTCATGTTTGTTATTGTGCTAATAATTGTGATGTAGAGTTCATGATCCAAGCAAGTGTTTTAAGCAAGATCAACATCATTCAAGAAAGAGTCAAGAACCACAACCATTACAACCATTTCAAGAATAATTGCAGCACCTTATTGCTAGGGTTTAGTGAGTTGCAACACTACTATTTTTTCATTCATCATTCTCCTTTCATATTTTCTTTCATTTCAAGGTTTAATTACCAACAAGGGGTTTGAAAAAGGAAAACCCCTATTCACTAACCCCACAACATTTTCCCCTCTTCTTGTGTGTGATTTGTAGAGGTAGATTGCATATTTTCCAAGGAGAAAATTTGGATAAAGGTTATAAAATCCATAAAGTTGTCATCAAGCATTGAAGAATCTTAGAGAAGACGTACATGTGGAAATTTGCACTTTTGGATTTGGAAACCAGTGAAAAAGAGAAGAGTGGGCTTAGAGGAATAGAATCAAGTCATGAAATTTTGAAAAAATTGAAGAGGATTGATTCACCATTAATGGTGAAATAGTTGCATTGTACAACCTTGACAGAGATTTTCATAGATCTAGATACCCTTTGGCTGAAACCTATATTTGCACATATTCCTAGAAGCAAGACTAATTCGCCCAACTTGAAAAATGAGTCCTAGTCAGCATTGATAGCATATTTTCTAGAATTCCATACCTCCATTCTTCCTTTCTTTAGTCTTCGAGGTGCACACTTTTAGTTTCATCATTTTTTGTATTGTTTCAAGCATTTTATAGGTCATTTAGTGTTATTTTGCATTCAATTAGGGATTTACATTTCATTGTGCATTGCATTATCTTTTTAAAGTCTAAAATTGGTGGTGAACCCCTCATTATATTTCATTCAGGCTTTAGGAAAATCCCTTTCAAATATTTCAATCTCCTTTGCATTGAAATATCAAAGGTTTGTTCTTGAGTGAAGTGTGTGAAGATTGTCTCTCTCCTTTTAGGTACTAAACCCTAAAGATGAAAGAGAGACCAACAAAAATTTTAATCATTTCATTTCGTTGAACTCGATGTGAACCCTCTTGTAATATGAAACCATATCCTATGATACCCTATTGTTAGATCTCCTCCTTCACTCTTCATTGGGTTGAGATCTCTAGCACATCCTTCAATTTTAGTTGGAGAAAAGTGATGTTCTATGTCCTAAACCATTAATACAATCATTTTTCCATTGATCAAAAGCAATAAGAATGTTTCTTTCATTTTTAGTATATAAAGGATTTAAAGTTTATCAAATGGATGTTAAATCTGCATTCCTAAATGGAAACTATTGGTGTAATTAATTATTTAATTACACTTTCATAAGTTTACTTAGGTAATATTTTATTTCCTAGGTTATAATTGTCATCCTTATCTTGTTAAGCTATCCTTTTGCTCAAGATAAGGTTAGGGTTGTGCATGCTTTCTTTTATAAGCAAGCTTCATCTCTTGTAATTATTGAATTCCTGAATAATGTTGTTTGCACATCTTTTTGCACAAATCTCTTGTTTTTTCTATTTTTCTCTTTTGTGGAAGGTTATTTTGGTTTGCATGTCTAATCTTGGTTTCTAACAGAAATTGTGGAGAAAATTTTTCCTTCAACACTTTACTTTTAGCTTTTTGGCCTCAAAAGCCTTCTTTTTAGCCTCACTTCATTTTTGTTTTTTGATGTTGTCATGCCCCAAAGGCCAAAGTTTATCTGTACACAAAGGCACACAATGTGGGACATGGTGGCTACATGGATTTTCCTTTTTTTTTTTCCTTTCGGGCCCGATCTGGGACATGTGTTCACTTGGGGGGATTTTCCCCAAGCTGCTCTCACATGTTTTGAGATCACTTACTAGTGTGCCATGCAAACCATTTCATCAATCGAGTTATTTCTTCTGTAGATGTATCTCTTTTGGTGGAGTTTTTCAAAAAGAATAGCAAAACTCTTATCTTCAAGATTAGTTTTAAAAGGTGGTGTCATCATTCCTTGTAGCAGATCAAATTGCATTTTACCAGTTTGTAATAGGATTTGATCATCCTCTGATAGTATATCTTTGTAAAGCTTCTACAACATCTAGAGCCATTAATGAAGCAACCCAATTTTTATTAGGTGGAGATTGTTTCAATCTAAATAGATCTTGGATTAGGGTATGTGAAGGATCATGATGGGCCAAAAAGTGGCGATATGATGGGTATGTGTAGGGTATGTGGCTGACGACTTTTTTTTTTACCAAAAATTGATGAAATGAAAAGGGTTTTAAAGGAGATTCTCAACTTTCCACCAATATGAATTATTCTTTACTTTGAATTTAATAAATAATTATTATTCATTTTCTATTTTTAATTATGACTAAAGTCTTGATTGATAGGATGATTGAAAACATCTATAGCTTTCAAACAATATCACATTTTTTTAATCAAACATGCATCACATTCTATGCTTCACATACTATAGGATTTAAAAACTAAATTTCATGAAGTTTTGACCAAGTTAAGGTGGTCGACATACGAAGTTTTTATAAATTTTAAAAGTTGTAATATAAAATTCTTATTAATTATTTAGTTGGAAAAAATAATAAAAAAATATGCATCACATCGAAATGAGTCTACTTATATCTAAAATATTATAAAAAATATTATCATTATATTGTGGTTAGGAGGGTCGGACAAACACCTACTTCTTATTTTTCCCTTGAAATTTAAGTACTACTACATTGAAATTTAAAATTTTCACCAAATAGATTTTTTTTTTAAATAAACCTAGTAGTTTAGAAACTACATTGAATTTTCTACATACTCTATTCTTACATATTTTTGAAATAATATAGATAACTTATTCAAATTTTTACGTCAAGTTAACTAACTCTTAATTTTCTAAATTTTTTGCCACTTAAGGGCTTGTTTTTTCCATGATGATCCTTGACATACCCATCAAATTGTGGCATATCATACGCAGACACCTGGTATTGCGTAGCTCTATTAGTTGTTCCGGCAGCTCATCCTTCTGGCTATATAAAGGGGTTTGGAGTAGGGCAAGGCATCATCATTAGAGAAGGAGAAGATTTTATTAGGAATAGGAGGATTTTTATAGTACACTATTTACACTCTATGGAATGTTTAATTTTTCAAGACCATGAATCAGATTGGCATCTAACCTTTCCTTTTAGTTGATTTATTTGCAAGAAAAAATATTAGTAAGGATAAATCTTTGAGATTGTGCATTTTATGGCCTTTATCACTAATTTATTTTTATTATATTGTTTATGTTGAATGTGTTTAGTGTCCAATCTTATGGAGAAATTCTTGGTAATTGTTTTATATGCCATTAGATTTTATGTTTAATTCTATCTTTTAGAAATTGGATCATGTTCATTATACTCTTTCATTTTCTATGAAGGTTATGCTAAAGATCATATTATGTTGTAAGAGCAAAAGAGTTTTGTAAAGATAAAAGGCATTATTGTTAATTTTAGGGTTTCTTATTCTTGTCGAACCTTAATGGATGCTTCCCATGGGAAGATATGAATGACTAATCTATGATTTATGTAGACACCCAAAATTGTCCTCTTGCAACACTTGTCTCGGCATTTCATCATTTAGGCATCTTGTAGCATGTTTTGCCCTAGATACCCATGTCATCATCTAATTAGTTAAATAAATCATATTTATTTTACTAATTTCATTTATTCCCTTCCTCTAATGTTAATTAAATAATTTATATTATTTAATTAATTAAACCATTTCTAATGTTAATTAAATAAGTTATAATATTTAATTAATGAAATCATAAATTTGATGTTAATTAAATAAATCCAAAATTTATTTAATTAATAAAATCCTAAAGAGATCTTCTCGCTTTCTTTCCAAAACTGAACTCGTGTGCATCTAATTAATTTAATTAGATAATTCATCAATTATCCTTCTCGTCTTTTTCAAGATTTATTTCCTTTAAAACAAGAAATGAAATCTTTCTATCTTTTTTGAAATCTTATCTCATCTCGTTGTATTTCCTCTTTTGTCAAAAATCAAATCCTTGTCAAATCTTGTCAAATCTTATCTTCGTCAATGTCACGTCTCTATAAATACGGCCTCTCACAATCCATTTAGGGGGTTGATTCGTCTAGCATCCAGACTCTGTCAAAATCAGTCTTCTATCTTTATCTATCATTCTTTCTATTTGTCATTGTCATTGTTAAGTTGCTATGCTACAGGAATGAGCACTCAACATTCCTCCATTGTCAACCCTTCAAAATCTCGCATTCTCATGCAGGTGGAGAAGAGAAATGGAGATAAATCGAGTTGATGCAGAGATCGGTTTTCCTTTGTGTTGTTTTTTGTGATTTTCATATTATTTCGTACTCTATTGTGTTTGATAGGATTAATTAGTTTATTGTTTTCATTAGACTAAATCTATTGATTTTTCCCCTATCTACATTTGGTGAACCCGACATATTTTGATTTAATCATACATTTTGCAGATTTTTTTTCTAAAAGTTTTCATTTTCTAACCCTCATTTGTCAAGTTTTGAGAGTAAATTGTTGCAGACTTTCTCATCATTGGCAACGTACTTGGCGAGAGATTTTGATTTCCACGGATCAGTTTTGTAGTCAGCAGTGTGGATGCTTTCTCAATCGCTGGTACAAATTCATCTTTGTTGTCTCGAATCTCATCATAGAAGGTATGTGTCATCCTTCAATTGTCATCATAGTTAGGTTTTTCATTACTCTCATCTGTCAGTACTATGGTCACTAGCCACTATCATATCCATCGCCTGTGCCATAGCTATCACCATTGGCTCCCACATTTTCATTTAGACTTCTTGTATCGTGGTGACCTACTTTGCTTGCCTTTGTCTTTCTACAACAACTAGTATTGTGCCCTACCCATACTCTGTCACCATTATCTAACCTAGCATCCCCCCTCTACGCATTCATCGATGTCTATTAGATCTCCAATCAGCATCTCGTATATTTGCAGTCAGGTACTTTACCATCAGATCTCCATTGGTGAGCTTGTTAAATCCCTATGAATCAAATCCTTGGCATTTAATTCTGCTCTCTACATCAAGCGGCATATTTATTTTTGATCAATCCTTATTTGGTGTTGGCCCGTGTTTGTCCACTTTTCATCTCACAGGGTTTGCTGGTATCCTTGCGTTCATAACTAGTAGTCATACATTGCAGTTTTTGGCGTCCTCTATACTTCCATTTGCACACTATGTTATCTGTCCCATCAGAGTAAATTATGATTGGCAACTCTGATCTGGTTTGTCTGCATGGGCATGGAATATTTCTTAGATCCACGTCAAAAGTACCTAGTCTTGTCTGCAGGTCTTTGCATTGCTAGCGTAGGGTAGGATTTCATTTCAATTAGAAGGACATGATATTTGTTGTCGAACACCATGATCAATCAATAAATCTATGTCATTCTAAGTCTCTCATACACATTCTTAGATGGGGCACTGCTGCCTTGTATTTTCATTGAAATTATATTGAGTCAGTCACCGTCATTTGTTCCTGATCACCATCAATTGTCTCTTCACATATTTTGGTCATTGACATTCGGCATTCTTCGTCTCTGTGATATGATAGCAGCAAGCAAATTTCATAATGATCAACATGCAACGCTATCTTCTTTAATTAGAATGGTTTAAATTAGACTCTATTTAATTTAGCTTTCGATTTATTTCAGATTGCATTTAAATTAGTTATTGATGTAGTTTTAATTCAAACGTAGATTTAGTTTAGTTTTTTTTTAAACTTAGATTTTTATTAGCTTTTTTTTTTTAAATTAGATTTTAATTAAAATGGTTAATTAGAAGATTAATTAGATTTTAAAATAGATTTTTTTTTTAAATGTAGATTTTAATTAGACTTTTTAATTAGAAGATATTTAGATTTTTTAGATTCTTAAGTAGATTTTTTTTTTAATTAGATTTTTTAAGTAATTTTTTTTTTAGATTTTTAAGTAGATTTATCTTAATTAGATTTTATTATATTTTTATTAGATTTTAGGTATAGATTCTAATTTAGTTTGGATTTTTTTTTAATTTTATTTAATTTAGTTAGATTTTTAATTTTGAATTTAATTTAGATTTTTATTTTTAATCTAATTTAGATTTCTCATTTGTATTTTAGTTTAGATTATTAACAAATTGCATGTTTTTCGATCTAATCTCACTTTTGTTTGCATGCATGTCTTTTCTTCTTGTATTGGCAACTTGTCGGTGAATTGTACGGAGCTTGGAAAACATTGGCATCGTCACACACATCAAATTGGAAAGCGAATCAGGTGTATATGTTCTAATATTTCATTTCTCATTGATCATTGCTTGTCACACATTTCAATTTGGGGCATAAAATCAATTTTGTTTGATCACATATTTGAAATTGGGCTTAAAATTTTTTTTGTCTTCAATCACACATCTGGATTTGGGGTTAAAAAGAACAAGTGTTTGAACTGTTTTACACACATTTCATTTTTAAGGGAAATTAATCATTATGAGTGTGAATCAAGTGTGTGTGTCCTCCAAAACACCTCACTTGGTTTTCTTTTGTCATACCCTTCGTAGGAGGCCTACTTGGAGCAATGTAGACACCCAAAATTGTCCTCTTGCAACACCTATCTCGGCATTTCATCATTTAGGCATCTTGTAGCATATTTTTCCCTAGATACCCATGTCATCATCTAATTAGTTAAATAAATTGTATTTATTTTACTAATTTCATTTATTCCCTTCCTCTAATGTTAATTAAATAATTTATATTATTTAATTAATTAAATCATTTCTAATGTTAATTAAATAAGTTATATTATTTAATTAATGAAATCATAAATTTGATGTTAATTAAATAAATCCAAAATTTATTTAAATAATAAAATCCTAAAGGGATCTTCTCGCTTTCTTTCCAAAACTGAACTCGTGTGCATCTAATTAATTTATTTAATTAGATAATTCATCAATTATCCTTCTTGTCTTTTTCAAGATTTATTTCCTTTAAAATAGGAAATGAAATCTTTCTATCTTTTTTGAAATCTTATCTCATCTCGTTGTATTTCCTCTTTTGTCAAAAATCAAATCCTTGTCAAATCTTGTCAAATCTTATCTTCGTCAACGTCACGTCTCTATAAATATGGCCTCTCACAATCCATTTAGGGGGTTGATTCATCTAGCATCCAAACTCTATCAAAATCAGTCTTCTGTCTTTATCTAACATTCTTTCTATTTGTCATTGTCATTGTCAAGTCGTTATGCTGCAGAAATGAGCACTCAACATTCCTCCATTGTCAACCCTTCAAAATCTCGCATTCTCATGCAGGTGGAGAAGAGCAATGGAGATAAATCAAGTTGACGCAGAGATCGGTTTGCCTTTGTGCTATTTTTTGTGATTTTCATATTATTTCATACTCTATTGTGCTTGATAGGATTAATTAGTTTATATTTTTCATTAGACTAAATCTGCTGATTTTTCCCCTATCTACAATTTATACAACCTTACTTATTTTTTCTCTTTCCAACAATGAAGGGTCTATGGCATTTTGAGTCTATTTCATCAAGAATAAAGAGTTCTTAAACTTTGAAATGTTGTAAAAGTATTGGTGCATTGTCACCCCATTTGGTTTTTTCCATTTCTCCTCCCCCTTCTCCCACAATACATAGAAAAGAGTCAATTTCTATAAAAATCTTAAAGATTATTTTGTGTGGTGCAATCAAGTCCCCCACTCACTGAATTTCCCATAAGGCTACTTGGATAGGTGCAAGCTTTTATGATCAATAAAAACCTTGAAGAAGAAGTATGCATTGAACAACTAGAGGGTTTTTAACTTTTAGAATAAAAATATTATGTATGCAGATTAAGGAAGGCATTTTATGTTCTAAATAAAAATCTTAGAGCATGGTATTCATGATTAGACTAGTACTTGCAACAACATGGATTCAAAAAGGGATGTGCAGATAGAAATTTTTACTTCAAATCAGAAGGTGAGCATGTGATCATTATTGTTTTATATGATGATGGCATCATATTTGGAGGTAGCTTTGATAATATATGTAAAGTATTTGCTACACATATGCAAGATGAATTTGAGATGTCAATGCTAGGAGAGCTGTCATTTTTCCTTGGTTAAGAAATTGTACAAACTAATGGTGGGATATTTATATCTCAAACTAAATATGCTAAGGAAATTCTTAAGTAGTATGGAATGGAAGAGAAAATACCAGTTAGTGCTCCTATGATAACTAGTTGTAAATTGAGAAAATCAAATGAATTCCCAAAGTGCAAATATAAAAATGTATAAGTCAATGATTGGAAGCTTTTTATACCTAACTACATCAAGGAAAAATATAATGCAAGTAGTGTGTATGGTAGAAAGGTTTTAGGCTACTCCTAAAGAGTCTCATGTCAATGAAGTGCATAGAATTTTTAGATATATCAAAAGTACTATTGATTATGGATTGTGGTACCCAAAAAGTAAAGATTTTAATTTTGCAACATATATAGATGCTGATTGGGTTGGATGTGTAGATTATAGGAGCACTAGTGGTGGTGCAATTAACCACTACCAAGAGGGTTGTAGAAGAGGCCATGATTGAATTCAACACCAGGTTTCATAAAACCTAGCAGAGGATTCCTATGACAACCAGGCATTCGATAGCCATAGTATTCATGTTCTATCTAAAACCTTTCAATTTAGACATTGGAGTCATGGTATAGACAATTGGAAGAGATACCATGCTAGACGCATGTGAGCTAGTTGTGCAGGTAGAGAAAAATTTAATTGACATTAGAAAGCTCCCACCATGACCTCCAATGCCCTTGTTCATAGAGATCTCAAGAGGACCCTAGGAGGAAGCTATTCCTAACACCTCCACCTCCGTCCCCAGTAGATCAATGGTACTACCACCATCAAGGTATGTGTACTAGAGCACACAACCCAACATGTTAGGTTTTTCTTCATTGGAAGAGGATTTAAATGATATAAAGAGCCTCATGAGAAATTTTTCCAATGAGTTGGCCATTATAAATTGACAAAAGGTGGCATCCCCAAATCCTCTTGCATAATATTATCAAGGAGGAAGGTCGCCTTATCGAGAAAAAACATACCAAGGAGCTCTAGAAAGAGGCAATCAACAAAAAGAATCCATAGGATAGATAGTCCCAGTTACCATGCCACTTCAGACTGCTAAGAAAAACCCCAATAAATATTTGATCCTAGGTTAGAATAACCTAGAAAAATATCAACATGGTATTTCCTATGCAATGATAGCCGTGTATGCCCCAAAATTGTCTGAGGGGAAATCTCCAATAGAATATAGTAGAACAAAGAAGCCAAGGAGTATTTTAAAATATGAAGGATTATTAGTCTCACAAAATGGAGAATGCTTGATTCAATGTATAGACACAAGGGATGTCTCTAGAATAGGAATTAGATATCTCACCCAACCAAGTACTCTTCTCTTGGATGGAAGAAGAATAATCAGTATTCATAATTGATTTTTTGACAACCAATGCTCCATAGGTGTAGTTAGACTAAAATACACAATCCAAGAGGAGAATCATTAGAGAGTATGTACAACAAGCTCCTTAGTAGCAGTAGCCACAATGACCACAACCACAAGCACAATAAACTTCACACATACCACCAACTCAATGATCACAAGCTCAACTATCCTCACAAAAATATATGGACAAGACCTTGATTCCATCCACATCGGATTGAAATTTACCTAAGGAAAAAGAAACACTACCATTTAAGCCCAATGTCTTGTTAGTCGGAATGATCAATGTGGTAGAGCAACTAAATAAGGCCCCTGCCAATGTGTCTTTGTGGGACATTCTATTAATATCAAAATAAAAGGTCATGCTTTAAGAGGAATTGAAAGATGAATAACAATCTCCACCAGTGGATATTATCCCATCACACAATCAAGATAGAGGAAAAGGGCCCGCATCGGATCCCCAATGCTAAGGAGCTTTGACATACATAAATTACATAGAGAAAAATAATTGAAAAAGAGGTAAGAAAATTGAAACCCACTCCTTTCTTTCTGAATATTATTTTTGAAGACAAGCTTTTGCACAATAATATGATTTATTCAGGAGTTAGTACCATAGTCATGCCCAAACAAGTGGTTGATACCCTAAAACCAAAGTATGAGCCTCTCAAGAAAGGGATCATGTAATTATATGGGAAGAAGGTCCCAACTATTAGCCTCATTAAGAGTCTTCCTTTGAATCTCTTCTCCTATCTGAGCTAAAATGTTAAGCAAGAAGTGGTCATAATTGAAATTTCCCCTATCTTCAAAATGTTCCTTTCAAGAGACGTCATGAAAAAGCTAGGCAAATATCTAGCACTTAATTTTCCAACTTGATATTATAGACTAATCACATTGCAAAGATGAAGATCTTATTTGAATCCCTTCATCTCGAATATATAGTGAAGGATGCGGTAGTAATATTTGAGGAAACACATACTACCTTCTTGAAAAAGGAGATGTATTGCATAGAAATGTTGGAAGATGAGGATACAAGCGATCGGACCCCTGAGGAGGAGGTCCTGCTTATTCAATTCATCAATTCTGATCCTTTCAAGAATTTACATGCCACTAGTTTAGGCACCTACATGATCCTCGATGAGGATCAACCTCTTCCAAAATTAGTGAAGGAACCAGAAGAACCAAGTGGGCCAGACAATAACAACTTATAAAAACTTTATTTTGATGGTGCCAAGTGCAAGATTGGTTCCAAAGCCGACATTCGGCTAACATCTCCAACTTGGTCAGAGATATTTAGAGCCTTCTATTTCTAGTTCCCATGTTGAAACAATGACACATAATATTATGCACTAGTACATGGATTGAATTTGGAAAAACAAATGGGCATAAAGTGAATATAGGTGTTTGAATCCATTCACAACTAGTCATAAGCTAGGTCCGTAGATAGAAAGCTATAAAAATGTAAGGGTGAGATCCTATCAGCACAGAGTATGCGACATGATTGAAGGTTTCAAAGATTTTAACATAAATTTTATCCCACAATCTTAGAACTATGTTGCAGACCAAATGGCTTCCATTGGCTCACAATTCAAGCCAACCTCTCAATCAACCAAAATTTAGCATGTGGTGCATACCATTTTTCACCCCTCTATACTCAACAACAACTAGAACTGGAAAGTATTTGAGGATGATGCTCATATTGCCACCTACATGCAACAAGAGGGGGAGTTTTTAGATCTACCATGAGCCAAAGAAGGAGAAAATATTGAAGGGAAATTAATCCAATTAAATAGAAATAAACTACCGTGGGGCCTAATTTCCCTTCAGAATCTCTTTGACTGTGACGATGCTAGAAATAGTAAATGAAGGTTGATGACTAACGAAGGAGACTATGGAGATCTCGATGTTGGAGTTGTAGCCTAGACCTATGATGACCTCAAGGTATACAATCCCAACATCATCCAACATACTATCAACTTGGCTAAAGGCTCTAAACTCATCTAACAAAAGAAAAGACTAGTTAACCCCAAGGTAGAAGCACTAATGCCACATGAGCTTACCAATCTAGTTGATTCAAATATTATCTATTTGATCAAGCACTCTACCTATGTATCCAATCTTGTCTTGATACAAAAGAATAACAATGACATATGGCTCTATGTGGACTCTTGGGATTTAAATAAGGCTTCAATAAAAGATCACTATCCTTTTCCTTAAATGAAGTAGATTCCAAAAATTGTGGATGGGTTGGAGATTTTCTCACTACTTGATGATTTCTTAGGCTATAATAGGGTTTATGTAAAGGAGGAGGACCAACAAAAAAAATGTTCACCACTAAGTGGGGAATGTTCACATATGCAAAGATGCCCTTCAAACTCTCCAATGCAAGAACCAATTTCCAACGAGTGATGAATACTACCTTCAAGGGATTGATCAATAAGATCATCCTCATAAATCTAGATGACCCAACCATTTTCTCCAAATCAAAAGATGATCATTTTAATCTTCTAGAAATGGTCTTCCAAAAGTGCCAACAGTTTGAGATTTCCTTAAATCCCAAAAAATGTAATTTTGGAGTACCACAAGGCAAGTTGCTTGGTTTTGTGGTATCAAAAGAAGAAATATCCATAGATCCTGAGAGGGTGAAGGCTATAACAAAGCTGCCACTACGTGTCAACTAGAAGGGGTTACAGTCTTTTCTAGGAAAAAAAAATAATTTCATCATTCAGTTTATTTTTGATTTCACAAGTATCATGAGACCCCTCATGTTTATGATGAAGAAGGGATTAACATTCAAATGGACCCTTGATGGTAAGATCTCTTTTGATTAGGTTAAGGCATCCATTTCAACAACTCTAGTGTTAGCTAATGTGGACTTTTCCATGTATTTCCTCCTATATGTTTACATTGACCAGCATAACATAGCCCATGTGCTCACCCAAAAGGATGAAGGAGGTAGAGAGCATCCCATTTCTTTCCATTCTTGAACCCTTAAAGGATATGAAATCAAGTAGAACTTCATTGAAAACTAGGGATTTCCTATCATCAAAAGCCTCACAATTTTTTGACATATGGTTTCAACAAGCAAAATAAACATCCTTGTTGCTCATCCCTATTGGCCTCCTACAATGATTTAATAACTAATCCCTTACAACCATTATTCAAAGATTGGGCATCTAACCTGAATAGCTATTTCAATCATCATGAAGGTGCATTTAACTTGTCAACCTAGGGAAGTGAACTTGAAATGGGTCAGCACAGTATGTGCACTAGGAACTCAAAGTAGCCATTTCATTCTATAGATAAGGAACACACAATGCTAAAAGTAAATTGCTCAGAAGGGAATACCATAAGTTCCAATCATAAATCAACAACTACATCAAAATAAAATGCATAACAATAATGAAAATATGAGCAACAAATAGGGCACTACTCTATCTGATTTGGCTACAAGAACAATCACAAAATGAAATTCTAGTGGCTACAGAAATAGTTAGTACTAAAAAACAATTAATACTAAACTAGTACTAAACTAAAAGGATAAATTACTCACAAAGTGGGCTCCCTTGGATAAGTATCCTCTAAAACTAATGAGAACTCAAATGCTTGAACTTGGAACTTTATTTTATTCACTATAAATCATGAGTACAAAAGAGTAATGTGTCTAAAAAACTTGAGAGTGCTAGTACAATATCAAATCATGCAACCTTCTAAAAAGGAGTATCAAATCTTTATTTATACTATCAACTAAATAGGGTAGTCAACTCCATGACTGGGAGGATGCCATTTAGGGAAAATAGAGAAAGTGGAGTGGCAGCAGTTACGCATGCATGTAATCTAGTCAGACATGCAAGTCCAAGTACAAATTTAGCACAACAGTAACACTTGTGTTTGCTTAATCATCAAAGTCCACTACAAGGTGGTTACATTCAGTTTGCATGATGAATCTTTTGCTATTGACCTCCTTTTGAACTTTGAGCAATTTCTTTGCTAAATGTTACGATGCATGCCCAATTGGTGATGTCTTCCTCAACTTAGCATCTTTAAATTAAATCTGCATGGCAATGTCAATACATACAATAACTGCATATCTATAACCACCTTAAGGAACATTCATTAACCACATGCAAAAATCAATATAGATAATCCACATACTATTCCAATGTCATTAAAACTTGCAGAAATAGGATTAAGCCTAATGTTGATGGTTTGAGGGAAACATTATGAAAATATCAACATTTAACATCTAATTCCATGACAAATTCCAGAAAATAAACTATAGATTCTACCCAAAGTTGGACCAAAAAATAGGCTCATCACTCCCCCAACCTAACATTTTGTTGGTCCTCCAACAGGGGAAGGGATGTTCTTCTGCTTGGTCAAAGCTCTAAAATTTGCAACTGATAGTTGTCCAATATTAGTGGTTGTTGTGCATGAATCAGGATCCCAATAAAATTCTCCTAACCTGTCGAATCTGTTCCATCTCTATTTTTCTACAATAATGTCATACTGGTAGAACCTGAAGTTTGGCACGGGCCACATGAGAATGGGTGGTTGAAAAATTAGGGGAAGCCAAAATCAACCCTGCTTTCTCCCAATCTAAATATACCTATCAATCCTTTTTAGTGTTGCAGCATAATTATGGATGGAATGAGGTTCAACCTATTTCAGCTCATCGGTTAGGCTATTCCATCTTTGTGATAGGTATCCTCTCATAGTTTCATCCTTTGTTTCTCCCTTTACCTCATACTCACTGTAAACAGCCTCAATCCAAGGCATAATATTTTTCCATAACTAGGTCTGAGAAGCATTTTGTGCCATTCTCTGTAAATATCCCTTGGGTTGCTTGATTCAGCCATAATGGGCAGAGGAATATTAGACTCCAATTGCTTATAAGCCCCATGTTGTTGTCCCCAAATAATCTCATTTTTTACCCAAGAAATTAATTCCCTTAATTGGAAATCCCTAACATACAATAGTGAATTCCAATCATGGTCTTTAGTTACAACATAATTATGCAAATAAAACTCACATCTAGCAAATTCTTCATTTCATAGGAGGCAATCTGATAAGCATTGAAAAATTCATTAGGAGTGTCAATAGAAGGATTCAAACCTAAGACAATCCTTGGCAACTTAAAAGAGATATATTTCTCTTTCAGGTGCAGAGCATAGACCCTTGGAGGGGCTCTGCATTCCAAGACTTGTGGTACCAAGGTTGCCATATCATCCACCCTCTTCTTCAAGGTGGAAATTTCTACATCTTTATCTTCAATTTCCTCATCTCTCTTTTGAATTTCCTTCTTCAATTTTGGTTTCTCCTTTTTCCATTCTTCCTCCCTCCTTTCTATTGCTTCCCATAATTTCAAATTTTCCTTATGTACTATAAAATTAGGAGGATTGTGAATTTCTACAAGTATTTTCATCGATGGTTGCTCCCCATATAGTATTATCTGCATGGACTCAGGTTGTCTAGTTGTCTTTGGCTATGAGGGTATTATTTCTTCTCTCACTTCTTGATGCAGGATCTCTTGTTCTTGTTCTTGTTGTGGCCGCAGGAACTCCTGGTCTAGTTCTAGCTATTGTTGTAGGACTTCTTGCTCATGTTGTAGGAAATCCTGATTTTTCTCAAACTCTTCTGCAATGTTAGCAAGGTTGTCTAGTGTTATATTTGATGCTCTCCAAAATGTGTCTTCTTCTTTGACATTCTCCTACCCCATTAGAGCTTTAGAGTCCTCATGTCATGTCTCTCTAGGCTTAGGGATTTCCTGTGGAGGTGTACCAATTGTTGGCCTAGCTAGTCTTGATTTCCTTGGAGGGCTCTCACATTTTTCTTTGGCTACAAGATGAAAAATTTCAGCCTTCCCCTTCTTAGAACTTGGCACCTTTCTTTCTATAGGTTGTGTTTTAGCTTTCCCTTTTCTTTTTTTCACTTCTCTCTTTTGTGCCCTAGTTCTTATAAGGTTTTCAAGGGGAACATCGTCATCAGAATTTGATGAAGAGCTCTCTTTTTCTGACTGCTTTGAATCATAAGAACTAATGTCTATAGTTTCTTCTACTACAGGAGGGTTCACACTAGAGCTAACACTAGAGGTTGAAGAACCAAGAGTGGCTTTAGTCATGCTCAATCTCTTGCTAGACCTACAGGGTTGAGGTAAAACCCTAGGTTGCATCTGCTCAGGTCTAATTTGATCAACATTTATAAATTCTTCCCAGGTCATTCCAAATACATCATGGAAAGACTTCTCAATTAGAAATTTAATCAGAAAATGGTGGGAAACAAAATTATCCCTACTTTTTTGGGTCTTGGCTGCCATGATTGAGAGAAGATTGTATAACACATTTGACACATTCATCCTCATTCTGTGCCTCATGTGATTCAAAATCTTTAAGTACACAAAATGAAAATTCAACTGGCGATTCTCATATGTCATGTATTTGATAACATAAATGGTTATATGCTTCCATGGTTTAGGTAGAGACATTCTCTTTGCACCCTATTTGTCTATGCTCAATGGAGGGTCATTCATCTTTATAAATTCAGCGCTAGCTGATCTGGCGTCTTTGGAAGCAGGGTAATTTTCACCATCAGCAAGTAACCTTGTGACCTCTACAATTCTTTCCTTAGTTGCCACAACTTCTAACCCTTTTACTGTGGCTTTTCCTTCAAAAAATGTTTGGGCAAACTCTAGTACAATGCTCTCACCAGAATCATCTAGCTTCAAGAAGTAATCAATCCATCCACAATTTCTAAATTTGACCAGGCATTGTTCATCCCACAACAAAACATCATGCACCATGAATTCATTTTGAATTAACCCAACCCTCATTGTCTGCAATCAAACAAATACTCTGTGATTTCTTTCTTGCAATTCCATCTAAAAACTAAGTTCACCTTCCTACAATACCTGCTAAATTTCTAGTGCCAATATCGACTGAATTTTCTCTTCCTTTTGTTTCACCTTTTTGCTTGTGTTAGTGTAATTAATTATTTATTACACTAGCATAAGTTAACTTAGGTCATGCATTTATTTTATTAAGTCCTAAGTTACATAAATTATAAATCATTAATAAATGGGGTAATTTCCCATTCCATGTTGTAGGGATAAGATTCCTTCTAGAAGATGAGTTGTCCTTCTAGAACTTATCTCAATATTTTATCATTTCATAGTTAGGGTTCACATGTTGTCACATGTTGTTAGATCAAGACAAATGGCAACATCATATTGCATCTTGCATCTCTCTCATGCCTATATATTCAAGGAATTTGTACATTTGTAATCATCTCATATTCTAGATCAATTGTAATCTCCATTTGCATGCCCTTAGTTGCAACACTTTCTGTGTGGTTGAATTTCTTCTTGGAGGTCCTCTTGAAGGTTGCAACTTTAGGGACATTGTGCATCCATCATTTCAACATGCTATCAGATCTATTCTATTGAAAGTGCATCCCAGGATCAAGAAAGTTGGGCTAGAGAGATTCATCACAGGCTTGAAGGTTTCCATTGTAGGCTACTTGACTCCACCCTAGGACCAAGCTGATTTATGAAGCAAATTGAGCTAGATCTGAGCTCGACATTGTCTTCAAAAGGCCTGAAAACCCTAGGACTGCCTGTCCAATCATCAAAATTAGATTCATCAACCTAGGAACCATTAGAGATTTTTTCTTTGGGTTTGCAAAATCAATCATACTATCCGTTGAATTTGTAGTAAAAAATCATCCCAGTTAGTTGTCCTCTGAGGCAAAAATTTTTTAGTAGCAGGCCATTTTTCATTTTAGAAAAAAATTGGGCTTTATCTATTATATAATTTGGCAAAAAATATTTTGGGAAAATTATATAGTTTGCAGAAAAAATTATCACATCGACTGAATATTAATTTACCCAGTCAGCATCAAGGTTGATTTATTTATCTGCAAACTATAGGGTTTATTTTTGTTGGCATATTGGGGTTTAATTTTTTCATCAGTATTTTATTTGGGCTTCATATTTCACCGTTAGCATAAATATTTATTTTCTCTACAGATTATATATTTTATTGTCGGCATTTATATTAAAATTTTTGAATTTCCAAAATAGAAATATTCAAAAATTTGTAGTGTCATTCTTTAAAATTCAGCAAAGGGAAATTTTTTGGTCAACTGATTTCAATTTTTTGCCTTTGTACTACACCGTCCACCATACCCTTTGTCTGTGGTTTGACTAGACATTACCCACCGACCATCATCTGCCCAGGTTCCTTGCCAAGCCCGTACTCTGGACATTCACCACCGGTGCTATCTTTCCACCTCCACCCCACCAAGATCCCTATTGATTGTTTTTCACTGGCATGTTTGAATCCCCCACCTGTCATGGCCTCGATCCTATCAACAATCGAGGGGTACACTTTTGATGGTTGCTCCACCCTTATTTCACTGCCTAGCCAGGCTGCTCGGCCCCGTTGCCGCTCCCAGGAGGGGAGTCATTTTTTGCCTTACTTTTTCCTATGGTCATATCGACAACTAGGTGCTAGTGCTTGGGGGCTTATTTTTTGCCCCTATTTAGCCTGCCAAGTGCCTAATCTAGGCATATTTTTTTGTTTTATTGTAACTTTTCACCAGGGTATCAAAATTTAGCAAA
The DNA here is from genome assembly GCA_007258455.2 of Sequoia sempervirens. Classification (NCBI taxonomy): domain Eukaryota; kingdom Viridiplantae; phylum Streptophyta; class Pinopsida; order Cupressales; family Cupressaceae; genus Sequoia; species Sequoia sempervirens. Next base: position 498,310,158 of record VDFB02047230.1, on the reverse strand, counting down.
TGAGATACCGTCGAAAAGAGAATTTTGTCTACTTTCTAGTGGTGACATCCATTCTATAAAAAAATGTGGCAAAAAAATCTACAGTCAACTGAAGTCAAAATGATAATTTGGACTCAAAGGCTCATATCTTCACAATTGTTCATTAAATTTCAGTGATTCTAGTAGCATCAAGAAGGTAATTTAGAGCTCTTTTCATCAGTCCATTCACTTTGATTAGTTTCAGCACTAGGTACTCTTGTATTAGATTTTTTAAATTTGATGCCTTTGTTCAATAACTTGGATATTCTAAAGCTTGGGAATTTTTTTTTTGATTCGGGTTGCATCACTTCAATTGCACATCATGTTTGCAAGTTTTATTTTCTATTGAAGTTAATTTTCTTTGTTTTTTGGAGAAATTTGATAGTACATTATGGGGCTTGCATATACTCCTTCTCTAACTATGCTGCACAAGGTACCTAACTATAAATAATGATGATATGGGATCATCCACCATCTCCAATCACTTGCATTGTTGCCACATTTGTATGGTATTGTTCCTCATCCAAGTGAAGGTATTCAAAAATTTGCTTGGAGTTGTAGCGGGTACACTGTCTTGGAGATCATTGCTATTCAAGTTGATTGTGATGTTTTGAGATCTATTGATCATTGTAATTGTCCTCACATACTATGGACTAAGCTTTGGGAGATATATGCAGATTTAGATAATCTACCCTTCCCTGATGATCATGATTCAAAATGTCATTCCTCAAATCAAGTACCCCATGATGATATTGTTGTGCAGGAGGTCAATTGCCTTAAATCTTCCAAAGAGGTTAACAAGGTTTCTTCAGATGCTTCTTCTACATCAAAGACAGTTGGTATACCTTCACATTCAGTGATTCCTTGTCTAGCATCATTGATTGAGGCTTCCATCATTCATCACGACACATTCAGTTTTCTAGACTTTACATCATAAGATGGCTTTGTTTCAAGTATCACTGACTTGGATACTTCTATAGGTTTGGAGGACATTCTTGAGGGGATATCACTCCTCTATTTAGATTTGACTTTGGATAGTTTTCTTGAGACTCCTCATCCTTTTGTATTGACCTTGATTGAAGATCCAAAGACTATCTTGGAGGCATTAGGTTTCTCTTTAGAGATTTCATCTATGAGACTTCTTCCCTCTCATTCCATTCAAGAGTTGGAATTTCTTCAGCATCTACCATGGGATTTGCTTCTTCCTAGTGGGAGACATGTGGTTTGGACAGATTTGTTGCTTCAGACTTCTTTCAGTGGTTTTGAGGACACTTCATTATGGGGGGGAAATCTAGTCTCCATCACATTCATTCCATCACAGTCTTTGGATATTTTTTAGCATTAGTTTCCACATTGTCCTAGTTTGTCACCCTCTTCATTGATTGTGGCATATTCATCTTCAAGAAAGGAGACACATGAGCAGAGTTCAGAGACATCATCATCATCCACATTCGTCCATCCTTCCTTCAATTCCTACCTAGAATGGGAAGCATCCCTACATTTGCACTTGGTTATGTTTCTTCCAAAAGGGAGAATTTTTTTGTCGACATTGGATCATGTTTTGTCTTCAGAAACTTACCATTTTTGCAGGTGATCACATCTTCTAGGGGGGCTATATAGTCTCTCTCTTTCCCTCCTATGTGGGGCTATTGATTGTATTGTATCCATGTGATGGATGGTGTACTTGGGGGGTATTTGGGAGTCCTCCATCCTTCCCATCCTTTTTCACTTCTCTACATTTCATCTCCTTTTTGGAGAGGGGTTTTGTTCCCACTGGTCTTTCCCCTTTTCTCCATTTGTGGCAGATTAGTTGCATCTTCACCATGTAAATGGGTACGTAAGATGGCCTCGTAGCTGAGACCCATCATCTTTTCATAATCATTGCATTTTTCATCTCCTCCCTAAGTTGCACTTATGGGGGGGTGTTAGTGTAATTAATTATTTATTACACTAGCATAAATTAACTTAGGTCTTGCATTTATTCTATTAAGTCCTAGGTTGCATAAATTAGAAATAATTAATAAATGGGATAATTTCCCCTTCCATGTTTGTAGGGATAAGATTCCTTCTAGAAGATGAGTTGTCCTTTTAGAAATTATCTCAATCTTTTATCATTTCCTAGGTAGGGTTCACATGTTGTCACATGTTGTTAAATCAAGACACATGAAAACATCATATTGCATCTTGCATCTCTGTCATGTGTATATATTCAAGGAATTTGTACATTTGTAATCATCTCATATTCTAGATCAATTGTAATCTCCATTTGCATGCCCTTAGTTGCAACACTTTCCGTGTGGTTGAATTTCTTCTTGGAGGTCCTCTTGAAGGTTGCAGCTTTAGGGACATTATGCATCCATCATTTCAACAACTTGAAACTCAGGATTTTGATAGGGTCAATAATGGCAAGAAAAGGAGTGATATAGGAGAATTATGATGGGAAGAAATGGTAGTTGCAGTTAGTTGTCACTTCACACATGCAAGTCATCCTCTTACTCGGATTTCAAATTGGCTCATTTTAAATTTTCTGATGTAGCCTAGCATGAATTGACACATGTGCAATATATTTTCATCTTTTTCTTTCCCCCGCCCACCCTAAATTTAGACATGTGTCCACACATGTGAGACATGAGTGGTGATTTTATAGGGAATAATGGCATGTTATGTGAATGTCTATACTAATGTACAATGATTAAATGAATGCACTTAAAAGATGATTGAAAGATAGCAATTAATGCACACATACTTGAATGTGTTGAGGATTCATTGCAAAGATTGTCGAGAAAGTACTGCTCACCTTTTAGAGGAATAAATTGAGCAATTAATGAAGATGAAGTGGAATGAAGTGATGGAAGAGAGAGGAAGGAGGTGATGGATGGGTGGATGGGTGAATGGGTGAAGAAATGGACTCCCACATAAGTGGAAGTCTTTATTATGAGAAGTACGTACCTTAATTAGCGAGAAGGAGGGACACTAGGTCCACTTCCTTCGGTTGTAGGAAGATCAGGTGCTGAATACTAGGTGAATTGCTGCAGGAACTCTTCTTTGGAAGCTGGCTTGTGATATAACCTGAGGCAATGACCATTGACAAGTAATTTGAATCTAATGGGGTCAATGGTAGTAACCTAAACAACTCCATTAGGAAAGACCTTAGTGACTTCATATGGTCCTAGCCACCTACAATTTTCTTGCATTGTCCTAATATCTTGAGTCATAGAGTAGGGCCCAATCTCTTGGTTGTAATTTTTTTTCCTTGATAAATTTGTCATGCCACTTGATTCTCTAATTTTTCACTGCCTCTATATAATGTATGGTCGCTCTTCTTATCTCATCCAAAGCATTTAGTTGCATGAGTCTTTCTCTTTGTGCCTCAAAAATATCCATCCCCAAATCTACCATAGTCCTAAGAGGCTTATATTCAAATTCAATGGGCATCATGGTTGTCTTTCCATACAATAACTCAAATGGAGTGAAGCCTATAGTTATTTTCTAGGTTGTCTTATAGGCCCAAATAGCTTCTAGTAATCTATTTGCCCAATCCTTTCTATGGATAGCTACCATTTTGGTGAAAATGGCTTCAATTTCTCTATTGGTCACCTCAACTTGGCCATTAGCCTAGGGGTGATAAGGAGTATACTTTATGTGCATTATGTTGTACTCATTGACTAGTGTTGCAACAAGGGTTGATGTGAATTGAGCTCCTTGATTATTCACTATTTCTCTTGGAACTCCATATCTTGTGAAAATATCCACATAAAGAAATTTTGCAACCTTGTTGTCTCTTGCATACTTCATGGCCCTAACTTCTACCCATTTTGTCACATAATCAATACATAACAAGATATAAGACTTACCATTTGATGGAGAATCAATGGGTCCCACAAAATCCAATCTCGACTTGTTAAAGGGAGTGATTACTACCTAAGGGAAAAGTGGCATCTCATTAGATTTGGTTAGTTTGCCCATTCTTTGACATTTATCACATTTTTTGGTATACCTTCCTACATCCTTGTGGAGTGTTGGCTAGTAATATCTTGTGTTCAAAATATTCATTGTTTTCCTCTTGGCTACAAAATTTCCTCCACATGTTTCATTGTGGTATGCATGCAATATGTCATATGTCTCATCTTCTCTGACATATCTCCTCATGACATGGTTTGATCCAGTATAGAACAAACATCCAACAATCTAGGAGAAGGGAAAATATTTTTCAATGAGTGCCCTTTTATCTTTTGGAGAGAAGTGAGAAGGAACTTTACTTGTGACCAAATAATTGGCTATGTCAGCATACTAGGGTGTTTGTATGCTAAGGGAAAATAGATGCTCATCAGTGAAAGAGTCATCTATTGGCTGATTATCTTCTGATGTACTCATCCTTGAAAGAAAATGTACAACAAAATTTTCCTTCCTTGGCTTATCCACAATGGTTATATCAAATTCATGCATCAATAATAACCATCTTGCCAGCCTACCTATGATCAAAGGTTTATTCATGAGATATCTAATGGTTGCATGATTAGTGTGCACAAATATTTGGTAACCTATTATTTAATGTCTAAATTTGTTTAGTGCATAGATTATTGCCATCATTTCTTTCTCTGTCACTATATAATTGAATTCAGCTCCTTGCAATTTTTTTTTGACAAAGTAAATAGCATTTTCAACAGCTCCTTTCTATCTTAAGACTGCTCCTATGGCATAATCCGATGCATCAATATGGATGTGGAAAGCTCCCAATTAGTTCTTTTGAGTATAGGAGCATGAGTCAAAGTTGCTTTCAAGTCAGAAAATGCCTTATCACAAGCTTTAGTCTATTGGAATTCAACATCTTTAGTAAGAAGAGTATACAATGGTGCTGCTACCTTGCTAAAATCCTTGATGGAACACCCATAATATCCTGTATGACCCAAGAAAGTCCTAACATCTTTTTTTTTTGTAGGTGTGTGCAGATTTGTGATTACCTCAATCTTTGTAGGATCTACTTGAATTCCCTTATGGGAGACATAGTGGCCAAGAACTACACCTTCTTGCATCATCATGAAGCACTTTCACTATTTAAGGAAAAGTTATGATCTTCACATCTTTTTAGGACTCTCCTAAGATTTTCTAACACTTGATTAAAATCAACACCATAAGTGGTAAAGTCATCCATATAAATTTCCATGCAATCATGAGAAATGTTTGAGAATATGCTATTGACTTCCCTCTGAAATGTTGCAGGTGCATTAGAAAAGCCAAATGGGAGTACCGAGTAGGAATAGGTCCACCATGGATAGGTAAATGTGGTCTTCTCCTAGTCCTCTGGTGCAATTTGGATCTGGTTGTAGTCGTTGAATCCATCTAGAAAAGAAAAGTATTTCTTTCCTGCAAGTGTGTACAAAACTTGATCAATGAAGGGCAAGGGAAAGTGGTCTTTCTTGGTGGCAGCATTAAGTTCCCTATAATCAACACAAACTCACCATTTCCCTCCTTTCTTGGGCATAATAACTAATCGAGACACCCACTAACTATTTGAAATAGGGTAGATAAATTATGTATCTAGTAATTTTTGCAGTTCCCCTTTTATAGTTTCTCTTAGTGTAGGGTTAATTCTTCTTTGTGGCTATCTTACTAGGGTGCAATCATCTCTGATGTATATTTTTTTTGTACAAAGTTTAAGGTACATTCCCTTCATGTCATGATAATCCCATGAAAATGCATGTTGATGGGTCTTTAATAAGTTTTCCAATAACAATTGTTGTTCTTCACTTAATTTACTATTAACATTCAAATATTTTCCTTCTAACACATGTACTTGTGTAGTTAACTCTATCATGAATACTTAATTAACACATGGTACCTTTACTTCATATGGCAGAAATGTATGAGACATAGTTGTTGCTAAAGGAAATTTGTCTGCAGGAACAGTGGCTACAGGAAGAGCAGGCATAAGTGTCTTGACTAGAATAGTAGAATGAGAAGAAAATGCTTCCTCTACTTCACAATGGTTATGAATGATGTTATCCAATACTTCATCATCATCTTGGAGCTGCATGAAAGAGATTCTACCTAACATCATAGGTTGTGCCATTGAATTAACTTTTTTGGCCTCTTCACCAACATGTGGCCATACAAGATTATCTTCATCATGAGATGGCTGAGCACAAGGATAAAGAACAAAATTTTTGCTACTCTTCCCATCTGAAATGGTCATGTCACCTAACCAACATCCAATGTATGCATCTGCAGTTGCCAACCATGGACTTCCAAGAATAATGGTATACCTGCCTAGTGTAGCTTTAGGAGAAAGAATCATAAATTCCACTGGGTACTCCCAAGAGTTTAAAACTACCACAAGATCCTCCACTAAACCATCAGGCTTAACAATGGAGCTATCAGCAAGCTGCAGTATAGTAGGAGTAGATCTCATGCTTGCAACGTTTAGTTGCTACAGGATGTCTTTGTTCATTACATTTATTGCTACCCCTAAATCAATTAGAGAATTCTTTACTTGGACCCCATTTATAACAACTGCTGGGTGATCCCACAATAGTGGTTTACAATTTTTGGCCAAACTGGACACTTAAATTATTATTTTTAACTAAATCTTCACATTCGGGCACCTATAGCGGCTAAACCGTGAGGAATTTGAAGATAATGCAAACTAGAGTCTCATCAAATTTTATATGTAGATTCTAATAATATTTTTTTCAAAATTTTTGGAATCAGATTGGTCTTCTTTTTCTATCTCCCATGAAAATTGTTTTTTTTTAGAAAACAACATTTTTAAAAAGTGACACACACCGTATAACACATAACTTTTTTTCAATAAATGATACAATTCTAATTCTTTCAAATTTAGATTTGTAACTCCGATATCTAATGCTTCTACTTGGTTAGATAGCATTTTATTAAATATTTTTTCTTTAATCAAGTTTCAAAGTCAAACCATTCACAATTCAGACATAGCGCAATCGTATAACGCGTAACTTTTTTTTATATATCAAAATTCTTCTTTTTGTTTGTATTGGATCAAGGACTTCAATATCTAGTGCACTCATATTTTTAAATTTATTTTTTTGATAATCTGCTATTTTTCCACTTGTGCAGAACAAAGACCTTCATTTTCGATGAAAAACCTATGTTTAATAAAATTAAAAAAACAAATACATAATAAAATTAAAACATATTAAAATTATATTTGTTGGATAGCTGCTTCCAAGGACTATCTGATTCTAGTTGGGTCTTTGAAGAATCCTCCATTTTCATCCTCAACCTGAGCTTCAAAGCGTAAAAAATTAGGATGTTTTGTGAACAATTTCAAAAATCAAGGAAAAGGGGGGTTCGCTAGAACCATGGGGGTTCTAGCAAACCCATAGGGGTTTGAGTGAACCAAGGTTTAATCGAACCCGCTTCAATATGCATTTTTCTTCTTTTTTTGGGTGGGAAATGTGGGCCCAGTAATTAATGGGTTTGCTCAAACATGAGTTTGGTCAAACTTGTAGGTTCATTTGAACCCCTAAAACCAATTTTTTTGCCATGGGGTTGCTTTTTCTTAGTTTTCCTTCCTCCGTAAAATTGTAAACCACTATTGTGGCTTCACCCTGCTACACAAGACTACCTAGGTCATTATACTTGAGAATAGTTACTTTTCCCAGCATGATGTTAGCTAGTTGTCCCATCACATGAACTGTAGGTGGGTCTTTCTTTTTCCTACCTGTCTTCTTGAGGCATGCTTCCTTGATTCCCTTATCATAGATTGGGACATCCTTTATGGCCTGAAATAGAGGTATCTAGACACATATATGCTTTAGCTTATCCAAGATATCAAAAGTTGTATCCTCCTTTTCTTCCTTCTTCTTGGCAACTTCCAATCTCTGAGGAAATGGTGGTTCTTGTTTAGTCTGCTTGATTTGGATTGGTTCATAATTTTTAGGTACACTTTGCTGAATGGGATCATTTAGAGGTTCGTCCTCCTCTTCCACAAGAGGCTCAATGATAATGAGCTTGGAAGGGGTTGGTAGAGTAGTTCTTAAATACAAGTGGATGCCACTTAGACTCACAACATATGTAGGGAATTGATTTGAATCAACAGAGTATATGAGTTGTTGTTGTGGTTTGAGTTAGTAACTTAGTAGGTTTAGGTGCATTTGAGTTTGGATTAGTAGGTGGAGGCATTATAGTAGGTTGTTGGGGTTGAGAAGCTGGTTGCATGTAACTAGTTGTCTAGGCAGGCCATTGTTGTCCTCCCCTCCATTGATTTGTTTGTTGCCAATTTTTAGGAGGTGGCTGCCAATGCCCTTGAAATTGTTGCCACTTGGGTGGAGAACTTTGATGATTGTGCCAAGCATTTGGAGGGTTACTCCAAGGTTTTGGTGGATATCCTCCATAACTATATGGATATGGGGGTTTCTATTGGTTACCAGATGAATAGGAATTAAAATATGGCCCAACATAAGATAGTGGATCTAGTGGCATACCTTGTCTTGGAGCCCAAGGCTTCCTTTGTGCAACATAGTAGACTTGGTCTTCTTCAATCTGAATTGGTTTGAATTTAGGTGGAATTCTCCTACTTTCAAGATTAGCTACCATCTTGCATCTACAGTCCCTTTTCTTTTGTCTGTAGTGGAGGAAATATTCTATCAACATTTCCTTTGCCTCCTCTTGCTTCTTCTTGTCTTGAAATGTATCTAGTTGAGTAGCTATATTATTGATAATGTCTTACTTGAAGTCTACCAACAAATGAGTAATATCCATTCTTGAAACTCTACTGGTAGTTGACTTACACATGGAATATTGGTAAGCTCTCCCTTTCTTTGAAGCTTCCCTAGAGTAATTCTAGCATATTTTCTTGATATCTTCCCAAGGAACTTGGGAGATATCTCCTCCTCCCATGAGGTCCAAGGCATCAGTGTAGCTGTCATTGATTCCTCGTAGGAAAAGAAAATTTTATGAGTCTTCATTGAGTGTATGTTGTGGATATTTTTGTAGGAAAAAAAAACCTTGTAATGTAATCTTCTAGACTCTCATCTTCCTTTTGTTACATCCTAAAAATGTCACCTCCTCTCATGTCACTTCCCTTGCAATATTCCTTGTATTTCTCAAGGAATTTGGTCTTACTGTCTTCCCAAGTTTCCACAGTATCTCTACTTAGACTCATGAACCATCTTAATGTAGCCTCTTTCAGAGTGGTAGGAAATAGCTTAAGCCTATGGGCATCAGTAGTATAATCATAGCTCCTGTAGAGTATGTCAAACTCAAACAAAAAGGTATCAGGGTCTTCTAAGACAAGTCCATAGAACTTGGGAGTGCTAAAGTAGGAATATTCTTGATGTTGTCAACTTCATTTTGATGGGAAATGGGGAAAGGAAAATTTGGTTGGTTAGGTTTGTTCCTATTTGCATCACCCATTCCTTCTTGATGTGGTTCCAAAGCAAAGGGGTTATCAAGCTGATTTTGATCTTCAGAGGAGACTTCAGAGCTAGTTAGGTTAGGAAATGCATCAACAAAGGGGTGTGGATCCTCTTCTTCCTCTTCTCTTGGCAGGTTTTGATATTCAAATAGCTGGAATGGATTAGGATTCTTAGAAAGGAATCTCCCATAAGCATCCCTTCTCCTTCCTCTATGCATGTGGTATCACTCACTATCAGCCAACTCACCCAAAGAATTGGTAAAGAATAAGGGGGGTCATTACTTCCTAAATGAGGATACACTAAGAACAACTTCAAGAAACACTACAACAAGAAAAACTACCAATGACTTCAAAGAATTCCCTAGTTTAACACCATCCTCGGCAATGGCGCCAAAAATATTGGCCTCCTACAATGATTTAAGAACTAAGCCCTTACAACCATGATTCAAAGATTGGAAATCTAACTTGAATAACTATTTTAACCACCATGAAGGTGCATTTAAATTTTCAACCTAGGGACATGAACATAAAATGGGTCAGCATAGTATGTGGACTAGGAACTCAAAGTAGCCATTTCATTCTACAACTAAGGAACACACAATGCTAAAAGTAAATTTCTCAGAAGGGAATACCATAAATTCCAATCATTAATCAACAACTACATCAAACTAAAATGCATAAAAGTAATGAAAATATGAGCAACAAATAGGGCACTACTTTGTCTACTTTGGCTATAGGAATAGTCACATAATGAAATTCAAGTGGTTGTAGGAACAAATGATGCCATATTTCTAACTAGTTACTAAACAATAATTAATACTAAAATAGTACTAAACTAAAAGGATGAATTGCTCACCAAGTAGCCCCCCTAGGATAAGTATCCTCTAAAACTAATGAGAACTCAAATGCTTGAGCACAAAAAAATATTTTATTCACTATAAATCACGAGTATAGAAGAGTAATGTATCTGTAAAACTTGATAGTGCTAGTACAATATCAAATTGTGCAACCTCCTAAGAAGGAGAATTAGATCTTTATTTATACTATCAGCTAAAAAAGGTAGTCAAATCCATGACTGGGAGCACACCATTTAGGGAAAATAGAGAAAGTGGAGTGGTGGTGGTTATGCGTGCATGGAATCTGGTCAGACATGCAAGTCCAAGCGTAGATTTAGCATAGTAGTAACACCCATGTATGCTCAATCATTAAAGTCCACTACAAGGAGGCTACATTCCATTTGCATGAGGAATATTTTGTCATTGACCTCCTTTGACCTTTGAGTGATTCTTTTGCTGGATGTTACGATGCATTCCCAACTGGCAATGTCTTCCTCAACTTAGCATCTTTAAATTAAATCTACATGGAAATGTTAGTAAGCATAATAACTGCATATCTATAACCACCTTAAGGAACATTCATTAGCCACATGCAAAATTCAATATAGATAATCCACATAGTATGCCAATGTCATTAAAACTTGCAAAAATAGGATTAAGCCTTATGTCAATGGTTTGAGGGAAAAATTATGAAAATATCAACAGTTAACATCAAAGTCCATGACAAATGCCAAAAAATCAACTATAGATTCTACCCAAAGTTGGAGCAAAAACTAGGCTCATCAGTCCCAACATTAGAGAATATATCACTAAGGGAAAGATAACCAAAAGGAGGGTCAACTAGATCACCAAGATCCTGGAATACAATGTTGACATCTAGCCAACAAAGCTAGTTTGAGGAAGAGGCCTTTGTGAATATCTCACATAAGAAATAGGCCCCCAATTAGAAAGAGGAATAACCTAGTTTACACAAATCAATTTGAGTCTGACAAGTCATGGGTGGCCAATCGTATGAGTTTCATGTAGACTGGCCAATATCCCATTGACATCTCCCCTCACAAATGTAGATTCTATAGGCGACAGGGCACTAATTATGTATTAGTCAAGGGAATTTTATTTAAGAGAAACTAGGATGGAGTCCTCCTCCACTACTTGGACAAGCCACAAGTTGGAAGGATCTTGAGTGAGTTCCAAAGTAGCCTAGAAGATGGTCACTTCTTTTCCAATACCACCACTTTGAAATCAAGTGGGCGGGATACTACTAGCCTACAATGTTCTCTAAGGCTCACCATCTTGTGCAAAGATTCACCCAATTCCATTACTTCTTGGCCAAGCAAAAGAACTCTACCATGCCTTTATGCCCAATCATGAAAGAAGAACCCTTCGAACAGTGGGGTTTGGAATTTATTAGAATGATCAATCCAATTTCAAATGCATGAAAAAAATGGATACTTATGGCCATATACTAGTTCATGAGATGGATGGAAGTTGTTCCCCTAAAGAACAGTACAAAAATAGAGATTGTCAATTTTTTGGAAGAGTTGGTAGTGAGGTTCATTTTTCCCAAAACCATCATCTCAAGCAATGCACAAGCCTTTGTAGGCTCGAGGATGTCATATTTATTTCTTAAGCATAGGGTCTACCTCAAGACTTCATCCAACTACTATCCACAAGGAAATGGGATAGCAGAATTAACTAACAAAAACTTAATCAGGTTGATAAAGTACATTGGATCATAGCACCAGTGAGAATGGCATAAACATCCAGGAATAGCCTTGTGGGTAGAACAAATCATGCCTAAGGAAATTTTAAATGTTGCTCCCTATGGGTTGGTATATGGAAAAGAGGTAGACCTACCTATTTCTATAGAAATCCCTGACCTATAATTGCTAAAATCCTTGGAAGTCAAGGAAAACAGTGAGATGGAGGTGAGACTAGTGGAACTCTTAAGCCTTGAAGAGAAAAGGGAAAAAGAATTTGATGCCATGATCAAATGATAATAGGTGGTAAAAAGGTCGTTCAATGAAAAGGCCTCCTACCTAGATTTTAGGTAGGGGATTCTTATACTGAAATATGATGAACAAGCTACACAACCAAGGTAGCTCATGTGAAAAATTTGATTCACTATGGAAGGGTCCCTTCCGCATCCACAAGTGTAGAGAAAGAAATTCATATAAGCTTAAGGACATGAACTACAACATTTTGTATATACCAATGAATGGTATTCATCTAAAATTATTTAATTAGATGCACATTTCCATTTGAAAAATTACCATTATGTACCATATGTAATTTTTTTGTAAATATACATTTGTTTTATGAATAAGGCATGAGTGTAAGTAGAAATAACAGGAAAATACTATATATTATTCACTAAAAATAATTTATAGTATAGTATGAATTTTTGAGCCTGGGACTATAAGAGAAGATTGAAAATATTATTTCTTTTGAAAAAACAAAGATACATCATTTCAAAAAAGAAATGGGAGGTGGGACTAAAATTGGTAGAAACAAGCAAAAAATTGGTACTGGTAGGGTTTTCAACACACAATAGCAAGGTTATCAACACATAGGGCACATGATAATTGCACATGAACAATCCTCGATGCTAGGGAAAAAAACCAAGTTTTGGAGCTAGGTCATCCACTCAACGCCATAGGTGCATTCCATGTTGTGCACCTTCAAGAGGAAGTTAATCATAGATCGAGACTACTGCCAATGGTGTTCTAGGTTCATGGTTCACAATTCAATGAGGAAGGGTATCCAAGGCACTACCTTTGCATTATCCACATGCCTCCAGATATCCATCACCAATGAGATGCCAATGTTAGGAACAACCACTTGAACAATTTCACCTAGGGCACCCAGATATGCTAATTTGAACATGATATGGCAAAGCTAAATAATCCAAGGCTTAGCAATGCCTAGGTCTAGCAATGAGGCCAAAAACTGGTAGATGATGTTCATATTACAATGTGGCTAGTTCTTGTCTTTGACATAGTCCCTTCTTAGGACCCACTTAAATGCTAAAATTTCCAGGTGACTCTTCGTGCTCAAAAAATGCTTGATAATGTTACTTCTCACCCCTCCAACAAAGGACATAATGGTAGCAAGAAAATTTACAAAATCACAAAGAGGAAAACACAACAAAAAAGACTCACCAACTTAATGCCAACCCGATAATTATTTTTGCAAGGTGGATGCTACTGTTTATAGAAAAATGTGAGATAGAAAGTTGAGAAATGGAGGTCTTCTTTCCCATAATACGACAATCAAAAATGTGATTTGGTGGTATAAATTAAAGGGTAAATCTTATGGTAAAGGTATGTCATATTTTTGGGGAGTTAATTCAAGAGTTGGGAGTTAATGTTTATGTATATGGCCTGCCACCATGTGTTCACCATCTTCATCAATGCTAGCTAACTCGCCTATGTGAAGAGATTTTTTTGAAGCCATATCTTTCTTAGTAAATGAAAATGTCACTTCTAATCATGCTTCCCATTTCTTCAGGCTATCTTCCCCCAAATTTGGCATAAAAAATGTACTATTTTTATTCTGATAGCAAAGATGGCATTTTCAAGAAGTACGGGCTACCACTCCACACATATCGCCTCGCTAGAATTTCTTAGTAAGCTATCAATAATGAAAATGCATTTAATGCATGTGTGTTTGAGAATTGAAAGCACCAAAATGAAAAAAAAATCTAATGTTAAAACCCTTGAGTAATGACTTCTTTGAAGGTTAATTCTACAAAATTCTACAAAATTCTTCCAAAACATGAAAAATGGTAGATGCATAATCCTTTGGTCGCAATGTTGGAATCTGGTTCGCAAGGCTAGGATATACCAAAATCTTTGGAGAAATTTCATATGATAATGCCCCAACACCACAGGAACAAAGCTTTCCACATACTAAAACCATACAACTAGGTCACCATGTCAAAGATGAGGTAGTTAAATATTTTGTAGACACATCTATGATCCAAAGCTGCACATAAAATCTAAAGGCCCTAGGGAGGGAGCATTGCAGAAAATGCTTACTAGAGGATCAAAAAATGGATTTAAAACAAGACTTTGGAATTGTTGTCTACCAAAATTCATACTGCCCTCCACGCATCCATGCCTAGAGCTGGTCAACACGTGCAGAAAAGTAGATGAAGAAACTAGGGTTATCAATGGAAACAAGATTAAAGTCACCATCAATGCAACATGAATCTAAGATATATTATGCATTCCCACAAACTAGGAGGCCAAGAGATTCTATCATAGGAGCATGGAAGAATTTTGGGCCACCAAAGATGAAAAATTAAAATTCTATAAGGATGAAATGAATGAGGAACTAGAGAACAAAGAAATCATCTTCCCCCCTGTCACACAAAAAATTCCATTCAAATTTTTGGTCATTTTCTTAATGCTAGATTTTATATATGGCCATGAAAATGACATTAGGGTCTACAAGTTCGAGATGGGCATGGTTTTTCATGCTAAAGAAAGAAATGAGCTAGAAGCAATTTGATTTTGTTGAGGAAATCACCGAAGGAATGCTTAGAAAACTAAGAGATTATAATAGAAATTTTAAGTTTAGGTATTCTTCTTTTATGGTGTGATTGATTTTACACCAAAACCTTGAGTTATTTAGCAAAAAATTACCACTTAGTAGGTTTGACACATTGGGGTTGTAAAAGCCAGTTTCATCCTAGACCCATGTACTTTCTAGCACATGGGATTCTTATTCATTTGTTGATTATTTTCTGCAACCTGTACTTTTGGATTTGTCTCCCCATTCTTTGGGAAGGTTTTCTCCTGAGGGTTTGGATTTGATAAAAAACTAGTTGACCCCAATTTATTACTTTATGGGGAAAGATTTAAATTTTATCAGATGTCATGGTTTTAATGAAGTTCCCTTCAAGCTTCAAAAATTTGTAATAGACAAAACACTCACCTTGGAGGCATGTAAGCAAGAAACCATTACTGATAATGCATATGGTGTTGAGAGGCACAAAAAAGCACACTATACACTCCCCCTCTCCATCACCAAAAGCTAGGTAACACTCGTAAGGAGGGAGGAAAAGGATGTGCTAACTAGTAAGTTGGTCTAATTCATCTTGGTCCTCATTTGTGATAGATGGAAGTATAATCCCACTGGGCATTTTACATTCAAACATGAAGAGTAGTCATATTGGGAAGCAAGGAGGAACCCCACCAAGGATAGGGTAGAGGTCTCAATTGACCTAGCCTTCATTCCATTTGTACAACCCCTATGGTTTGAATTCTATCTAAGGGTGGTAGAGTTTTGACAAAGTGTCTAAATGGATAAGTCCCTCTCAACTTAGTTGAAAAATTTGGGATGGTTGAAAAGAAAGATAGTTGATTTATGGAGGTATCACTAGGAAACCAAACAACTAAACACTCCAATCAAAAAAATTAGTGAAAGAAATGAGTGTTTTGGGGAAATCTATGATGGTGAGGCTAGATCTAATAGTAACCATAGATCGGATAAGGATTCTGAATGAGTGCACACACTAGTTTTAGATCCATTGCCTCAGGCCTCCAAAGTAGAAAAGGGGGAAGAAAAATGACCAAAGCATAGGGAGTCACAGATCTCATCCTTCACCAGAATCCTACCAAGGGGCAAGAGGACTCAATAGTCTCTAAAAATACTTTTTGTAGCTCCAAAGACCTAAGGTTCATTTGAATCAATCACTAGAGAATTGGAAGCAACTAGTACAACCCCTGCAGAGAAAAGGAGAATTTAAGACTTAGGAAAACCAAGCTTCTCAAAGAAAGGGGAAGAAGAGGTGGACTTCATTCTACTAGTATCTTTAGCCCAGATAATCTAGGTAATTTTTGCACTTGCCATCCTTTCTTGTACTGCATCCTTATTGCTATGTCTTCATCTACCAAACAAAATACTCCATCTAAAGATTTTGATATCCTCACCCTTAATACACCCCCATCTATATTTGATAATGAGCCCCAAACAAACACCCCACGTGTTGAACATACATCTTTCGCCTTAGCCACGATTGAATCTTTGATCACTTTATCTAAGAAACAAGTTGTAAACACTAAGATACCTAATCTACAAGTTTCATTGCCCCTACCTACTCGTTTTACTCCAATAGGCACCCTGGCTCCTTCTCTAGTCATACATGGTATTCAAACATTTTCAATGATAACACATTCTTTTGCATCCACACAAACACAATCAATCAAAAGCATCCTTGTTGTCACCCTCTATGGTCTCCCCACCAGTGTTTCTCTTTCCATGCAAATTATTGAGTCTCCACTAAGCCTCTAGACCCATATTCAATTAACTAGGTAGGCCTGACAAGAAAGGAAGTAGAAGTTGTAGGTAAAATCTGTTGTGAATCCAACCACCCCAAAGTTGGAGGCTTGTTTTAATGAAGAGAAAACACTCTATTGATCTCCACTATAAGGTCACATTTTTCTAAAGTAGAAGGAGAAATGTAGTTTGAAGATTATGATATACAAGATGTGGGTCTCAATTTGAGCAAAACTCTTATGCACGACAAAGTAGGTCTAGCCAAGGAAACACAGAAGGTGGTCTATTCTGACTATGAGAAATTGGGTAATAAATTGAAAAAGTGCAAGGTAGAGTTGGTAAATATAAAGGCCATAGTGGATAGATTGTAAGTAGAGATAAAAGGAAAAGACATGGAAATGACCCAGTTTAGGTAGGCACATATTCAACAAGGTGAAGTGACTAAGTTGCTTAGGGAAGCTCAAAATTAAAAGGACTGAATTCATGCCAAGGTGAAAAGATTGAAATGAAAAATTGAGGTCGAGCATGAAACAATTGTGAAGCATTGACAAAGGAAAAAAGAGCTTGATCACATCGCAAGCTGACAAAGCATTATATATGAAGAGTTGCAAAAGGAGTTGTAGGAGATGGATAGGAAAAAGGTGAATATAGAAGAGGATTTAGCTAATTATCAATCTCAAGCAACCAATAATCTTCAAAGGGCCCTAGCAGAAATAGAGAAGGAAAGATGAGAGAAGCAATATGTTGAGTCTATCCTATGGACATGTAATGGAGAAATTGAGAGGCTTTGCTTATAAATTTCAAATGATCTCTAGGAAATGAAGAAATTAAAGGAACACATGAGAGGCTAGGAAACACAATTCTAGTAGGAATTGGCTACAACATGAGGCTCAAGGCTTATCATGATACTAAAATGGATGTTATCCTCCCATTGGAAAAGGGTTATGATTGCAATAGAATCCTTGAGGATAGTCTTGAGGTTCCTAATAAATGTGTAGGAATTAAATGCCAAGGTCGGCCTAGTAGTAGAGTGGATTCTATAAATAGTCACCCCTTGTTCTGAAGAATTGGGGAGAATAATAACCATGCTGTATAAAGTGATCAAAGAAGCATTGAAGGAATTGGAATTCTAGAATAAAGGGCAGCCACTAGAAAGGTTAATGAAGTTTTTTCCTACAATCGAGTCACCCTAGAAAGTAAGGTTTTTCAAGTTGCATTGACTAAAAAGTTTGGAGATATCAAAGAATACTTGTAGGCTTTGATCCAAATTGGGTTGGCCCATTATTCTCAGATGATGGATGGCTATTGGTAGAAGAAGAAATTAGGGAGGCCATTTGGTTTAAACAACATGACTTCTCATCACTACAAGGTCTAAGTCCATCTCCTACATTCGTAGAAGTCGAGAAGGTGCACCTCTATTTATCTTGGCTCTACTACCATATTGGAACTATTGCATCAAAATGGGAAGGAGTTTCTTTCAAATATGTTCTTGATCTTGATCAATCCTATGAAACACTGTGCACCCTCATCCTGCCCTTTGATAAAGACTGGGAGTCTCAACATACCACTTTCCTCAAACTTTTATGATTCTTTTATCTAGGTTCATGCCTCTACAAGCAAACACTCCCCATGAGTCACCTGAAACTATGAAGCAAGTTTTTCCTTCAACACTTTAATTTTAGTTTTTTAGCCCCAACAATCTTCTTTTCGACCTCACTTCATTTTCTGTTTTTGATGATGTCGTGCCTCGAAGGCCAAATTTTATCTTTGTACAAAGGCACACAATATGCCACATAGTGCCTATGTGGCTTTTCCTTTTCATTTTCCTTTTGGGCCCAATTTGGGACACATGGCCAGCTAGAGGGGATTTTCCCTAGGTTTCTCTCACAAGTTTGAAGATCACCAACCAACATTCCACATTAGCCATTTCGTCGAGCGGGTTATTTCTTCCATGAATGTATCTCATTTGGTGGAGTTTGTCAAAAGGAATAGCGTAACTCTTATCTTCATGATTGGTCTTAAAGGGTGGCATCATCATTCCTCATAGCAGATCAAATTGTCTTTTTTCTAGGATGTAATAGGATCTGATCATCCTCTAACAACATATCTTCACAAAGCTTCTACAACATTTGTAGCCATTAATGAAGCAACTCAATTTTTATTATTTAGAGATTGATTTGATCTAATTGAATCATGGATCGAATTATGATAGATCATATGTGGACACCTAATAATTGTTCATCTATATTGGTTGTGGTAGCAGCTCATCCTTCTGGCTATATAAAGGGGTTTGCAACAAGGGACATGGAATAATCATCAAAGAAGGAGAGAATTTTATTAGGATTTTTATGGAGCACTATTTATGCTGTGGCATGTTTAATTTTTCATGACTATTAATCAAATTGGAATTCGAGGTTTTCTTTTAGTTGATTTACTGCAAGAACAAATGTTAGTAAACATAAATATTTGAGATTTTGCATTTTATGGATTTTATCACGAATTTCTTTTTCTTATATTGTTTATGTTGAATGCTCTATGTCCAGTCTTATCCAGAGAAAGTCTTGGTAATTGTTTTATATTCCATTATCTTTTATGTTTAATGCTATCTTTTAGAAACTGGATCATGTTCATTATACTCTTTCATTTTTTGTGAAGGTTATGTTGAAGTTCATATTATGTTGTAAGAGAAAAAGGGTTCTATAAAGATATAAAACATTCCTATTAATTTTAGGGTTTCTTATTCTTGTCAGACCTTAATGGATGGTTCCCATGGGAAGATTTGAATGACTTCTATGTGCTTTCTACAACCTTAGTCATTTTTTCTCTTTCCAAAAATGAAGGTTCTATGGCATTTTGTGTCTATTTCATCTAGAATAAGGAGTTGTTAAAATTTTAAATGTTGTAAAAACATTGGAAGATCATCACCCCTTCTATTTTTCTGCATTTCTCCTTCCCCTTTTCCCACAACAAACAGAGAAGATCCGACTTCTATAAAAATCTGAGAGGTTATTTAATGAGGCACAATCAGGACCCCCAATCATTGAATTTCCCATAAAGATTTTTGGAGAGTCATAAGCTTTTACAATCAATATAAACCTTGAAGAAGTCTACATTGAACAACCAAAGGGATTTTAGCTTTTAGAAGAAAAATATTATGTATGTAGATTGAGGAAGGAATTGTATGGTCTAAAGCAAACAACTAGAGCATAGTATTCAAGATTAGACTAGTACCTACAACAATAAGGATTCAAAAAGAGAGATGTAGATAGCAATATTTACTTCAAATCAAAAGGTGAGTACATGATCATTGTTGTTGTATATGTTGATTATATCATATTTGGAGGTAGCAATGATAAGATATGTAAAGTATTTGCTACACATATGCAAGATGAATTTGAGATTTCAATGCTAGGAGAGCTATCATTTTTCCTTGTTCTAGAAATTGTATTAATTGATGATGGGATATTCATATCTCAAAATAAATATGCTAAGGAAATGCTTAAGAAGTTTGGAATATAAGATAGAAGACTAGTTAGTACTCCTATGGTAATTGGTTGTAAATTGAGAAAATCAAATGAATCCTCGAAAGCAAATTAGACAATGTATAGGTCAATGATTGGAAGCTTGTTATACCTATCTACATCAAGGCTAGATATAATGCAAGAAGTGTGTATGGTAGAAAGGTTTCAAGATACTCATAAGTAGTCTCGTGTCAATGCAATGTAGATAATTTTCAGATATATCAAAAGTACTATTGATTATCGGTTGTGGTACCCCAAGGGAAAAGATTTTACTGTAGGGTATGTGTAGGATCATCATGGAAAAAATAAGCCCTTGAGTGGCAAAAAAATTAGAAAAATGAGAGTTAAGCAACTTGACGTAAAAATTTGAATAAGTTATTTATATTATTTCAAAAATATGTAAGAATAGAATCTATAGAAAATTGAATGTAGCTTCTAAAATACTATGTTTATTTTGAAAAAATAAAAAATAAATAAATCTATTTGGTGAAAATTTGAAATTTCAATGCAATAGTACTTAATTTCAAGGAAAATAAGAAGTAGGTGTCCGTCTCACCACCCTAACCACAATAAAATGATAATATTTTCTTATAAGATTTTACATATAAGTAGAGGACTCATGTCCGGATGTGATGCATATTTTTGTTATTTTTTTCCAAGTAAATAATTAATTATGAATTTTTTATTACAACTTTTAAAAAATATAAAAACTCATATGTTTGACCACCTTAACTTGGTCAAAACTTCATGAAATTCATTTTTTTTTAATGCTATAGTATGCAAAGCATAGAATGTGAATCATGTTTTGGATTAAAAAAATGTGATACCATTTGAAAGCTATAGATGTTTTCAATTAGCCTATCAATCAGGACTTTAATCGTAATTCAAATAGAAAATGAATAATAATTATTTATTAAATTCAAAGTAAAGAATAATTTATATTGGTGGAAAGATGAGAATCTCCTTTAAAAACCCTTTTCGTTTCATCAATTTTGGGTTAAAAAAAGTCATCAGCCACATTCTCTATACATACCCATAATATTGCCACTTTTTGGCCCATCATGATCCTACACATACCCTTTAACAACATATATAGATGTTGATTGGGATAGATGTGTAGATGATAAGAGGAGTACTAGTGGTGGTGCATTTTTTTTGGGTGACAAACTTGTGTCCTAGATGAGCAGAAAGCAAGAATTAGTCACCTTATCAACAATAGAAGTAGACTATGTAGCAACAGTTGCATGTTGTACTTGGGTATTATGGATGAAACAAACACTCAAAGATATCAAGGTTGAGTACAATAAACCTCTCTCTATTCATTGTGAAAATTCAAGTACAATAAACATCTCAAGGAATCTATTGATGCACTCTAGGACAAAGTACATATCAATCAAGTATCACTTCATTAGAGAGAAGGTTATAGAAAAGGATGGAATATGTTCCCACCAAAGAACAAGTTGCTAACATATTTATCAAGCCTCTTCTCAAGGAACAATTTGAATATTTGAGGCAGAAATTGGGAGTAATTTCTCCCACATCATATCGCTAAATTTTACTGATAGAGCATGGGTACAAGGGGAGATTCATTATTATTTTATTCATCCCTAGAAATGAAAGAATGGATCAAGTTAGGGGGAGAATACACGTAGGGAGATTAAGTGTATAAATTTTGTGGCTTCCCTTTTCCATTGATGTCAAAGGGGGAGAGATTAATAAAATGCTCTAACATTGAGAAATGAGAAAATGCTCATGAAATTGAGAAAGGGGGGAAAGATATGTCTATAGGGGAGCTACTATGTTTGTGCACTCATGTTATATTTAATTCTAGTTGGTACAGAGTAGTTTGACAATTTGGTTTTGCCATCAATGAAAAAATAGGATATTGTTGGCATAATGTTGCCATTGATGTCAAAAGGACATCTATAGATGTCAAAGGGGGATATTGCAACAATGAGCTTAATTGAAGTCAAAAAGGTATCAGGATCACCTCTTATTTCTTTCCATAGGAGAAAAAGAGTTAATCATTTTTTACTATGTTTGCAAGGTATCAGGAATCAGGCATTAGGCATATGCATTACCATTTTCTCAAAGGATTGCAAAAACAAAATTAAGTTTGAAATGGTTTAAAAAATTGGGCCTCAAATTGCATGTTTGTGCCTTACCTTTTGTTCAACAAGAGGTAGAAATATTGAAGTCTAAAAAGAAGCCAGACTTCAGACTTTGGAGTTAAGGATGACACCTTAACATTATGTTTTTGGAAGAAGGCATGGAGGAACCCTGTCCTTCGATCCCTGAAATAGTTTTGGTAACTTGCAAGTTGATCTTAAGGCTTATGTCTTAACTATTTGAAAGGTATATGGTAAAGAGGAAAATAAACCTCCAACCTCCGAAAAGGGAAGGGGTATGAATTATGATTTCCTCCATCGTGAAATGATAGGAAATATTAAGGTTCATTGAAAGGCAGGTAACGAGTAAAAATGATGCCCAAAGGCTAACACTCGGAAGGGTCAGAGCTAGCAGGAAGATGATGAGCAACTCCCGACTCTGGAAAGGAAGGAAATGGAAAGTCAACAAAAATGGAGAAGTAATTATATGTAAGATTCCTATGTTGACTTGAGTTGACATGCATGGTTTTTCAAGAATGGGACACATGGTAGAAAATGATTGGTTAATATTAGTGTGAAAGGGGTACTTTATCTAACTAGTTCAATCTTAGCTAGTTCTCCACTAAATTCCTCTTCACACTCACTTAAGTTTTACATAGGGATAAGGTGGTTGAGCCTTTAATAGCATGAGTTATCACACCTCATAGGATGAAAACACTTGTCATAATCTAGTTACAACTATCTCTCTCCTTGGCCTATATAACCAAGGCATTTCCTTTGTAATTATCAATTCTCAAGATGAATAT
Organism: Sequoia sempervirens; assembly: GCA_007258455.2. Lineage (NCBI taxonomy): Eukaryota > Viridiplantae > Streptophyta > Pinopsida > Cupressales > Cupressaceae > Sequoia > Sequoia sempervirens. Next base: position 498,287,193 of record VDFB02047230.1, on the reverse strand, counting down.
AGTTTTGCATTCTTGAGAGGAATATAGTTTATTCCTCCTCATATTTATGGTTTTTTTTCCTTTAGTCATTAGATTCCTAGGTAGGCTAGTTAGCAAATCTCATAGTCAATGATTCAAATCATTGTTGTGAATCACATTGGCATGATTTTTTAAAATCAGCAGTCATTGTTCAAAGGAATTAAATTGATTAGTAGAGATCTAAAAAGGGAAAAAAAAATTAGAAATCAAATCATGCCACCAAACTCGAAATGAACGACTGACATTCAAAGCAGGGGCGTGTTAATGGCTAGGAAAAGATAATGGTGGGGAAACACTCATTTGAGCTAGTAGCTGACATAGAGCATAAAATTAATGTTTGTAACCATTCCAACTACTAGGTTTAATGATGATTGGATCCTTCACGTGATGAAGATCACATTCTTGAAAAATTGAAGATTGGATATAGAGAATGTGCATTAATGAAAAAAAACCTAGATCAATTACATACTAAAAATGGCATTGGTATAAAATTTTATTTTGATGGAAAGTGGCTCAATGAATAGATAGTTTCTTGAATAAGATATAGTGAGAAATTCCTAATAGGCGGATTTGTACAATGGTGGAAGGCTTGAGGTAGTAATTGCAAGTAAGTGGAGTTAAGCAACAAGAAAATATAATCAGAAAAATTGTTAAGGGTTGAAGTGGTAGAGTGCAAGTGTGTAAGAGAGGGGGATTGAGTCAAGTTGTTGAGAGAGAATGCACTAATCTTGAATAAGTAGAACCCAAAGAAAATTCAAAAATCCTCATCTACGTTAACATTCAAGATGTGAATCAAAGAAAGGTGCGTATTGTGTGTATGAGCTATTGAGCCAGACAAAGAATGCACTAATTAAATAGATGTAGAGTAGTTTCAGAAAGGTGGAGAGAAAAGGGTGAGTTGCAAGAAGTGTAACATATATCTGAGTAGTTACAAATTAAGTTGCAACACATAACTATATCCAAAAACTAAAATATCTTGAATTGCAAATATGATCGGTGGGTTCCATCAGACATATGGGTAGGTGTTCAAATTAGGGAGTGGGTACTTCCTTGGAGTTTGTGCTCCTAAAACTAGGGGATCAATGTCTCCTTAGGGTTGGTTCCCTTAAACTTTATATTCAGAATATTTGATTGTGAGGCTATATGAGGATAGTATCTCCTAGCAACATTTCTCATTGTGCATTTTTCGATCTTGGGTTTTCCAAATATATTTTTTATTATGTGTTATTGTATGTGCATGTTTATATCTCTTCTTGTGTTATTTTAATTTGCACTAAAAGTGTTAAAAATGAATTAATTTGTTAAACCCTTTTAGGGATAGATTTTAAGTGGTCTACTAAACCACCCCCTCTTGGTAGATTGTTGTGTTCCAAAAGTAAGATGATTAGATTCTTACCCAAAAGTTGCAACATGATGGAATGGAGGGTGTCAGGTAACAGAGTAAAATATCTATTCTTATCCCTGAATTGATGTGAATTTGTTGTTTCTATAGTAGCCACTTGAGATTCAACATGTTGCTTTGTTTGTGGAAAATTTATTTGTATAAAGACTTTATTATATTTCTTGAATGGATGGAAATTATTAATATGTGGCACAAAATCACATTTTGTAGGATGGTTGGAGGAAGTTTTTGCTTCATAATGACTAAATGAATTTATATAGTCATGGAGATTCATGCAAAAGTGAGTGATATGGAAGGCAATCTCATCATCCTAAGATTATCTTGAATATTGGTTTACAAGTTTTCAATGAACATTCTTTGAAGATCAACACCAGGAATCTTAATGTTGATTTGTGAGTAGAGAAATTGATAACGTGCTATGAAATCAATGACCTTTTCATCATTTTTTTTTACATTGTATTAAATCCAGTAAGACCATCATGTGACCTATGTGCTCTTTAAAATCGATATGGAAGGAATTCAGTAAAGAAAAAAACCATTCCAAGGTTGTATCTTTATAGGATCTGGGAAAAAGCTTTGCGAAGAGCTTGTCTTCAAAAGTGAAGTCACTACATAAGGTTTTTTATGTCAAGAAATGGTTCTTAGGATTTACTTTACCACTGTATTTCTTAAATATAGGAATCTCTATTCCTTGTGGCTTTTATTCTCTCAATATCTCCAATGCTAATTGGTTACATTTGACATATTGTGAAGGTTGGCCATTTTGACTTTGGTTCAATGTGGAAATTTGTTGCTAGAGGGATGAAATATTTTGTAAAAGTTGGTTATAGATGGAATCATTAGTTGTGTTTTGAGATGGAGGTGAATAGGGTGGAGGTGTCTATATGTTGTGAGGACAAGTGAACTAAATTTTTTTGAGAGGTGATGGGTTAGGAGATATGATATTTGAATTCACAAAGCTAAAAGGATTCCTAGTGGACATACCCAAAGTTTTATTGACCTTACTAGTTGGTTTTCTTGTTGTAGTGAAAGTTGAATGAGTGTATGTAGGAATGGAGGCCATAGTTGTAGGGAAGGAATTTGATTTCCTCCATGACTTTGAGTTTATCCTAAAGTTTTAGCACAACTAGCCACTATAGGAACATGATGATGAATAATATGAGCTAAGCTATGCAAAATTTCTATTCCTAATTCATTATTAAGTATTATCCTCATGTTATATATGATAGGAACCATAGTACCAACAATCTACTCAACGCATAAAGTTTTTGAAGTTTCTCTAAGGATTTATCAAAAAAATTCAAGTTTTCTTGAGGAACTTGAGCAACAATGGTTTCAACATCAACAATATTGGAGGCCATAGGACATGTTATTTCAATTATGGATTCCAACATGGGTTAACTAGTGTCAATACTATGAGTGAAAGAGTTAGAAAACTTAAGATCCATAGTGAATGTACTAGCACATGATTCCATGAGTCTCGAACTATTTCTTACATAAGTATTACCAATAAGACACTAGGTTGTAATACTCATACAAGTTTCACCAAACCAAAAGTGAAGCCAAAATGGATAAGAGGCAATAAACAAGCATAATAAACATCCAAAAATAGGAACACAATGAAAGAATGTAAAAATATATAGCAATTTTTCAGAAATGATATGCAATAATTTTCTTATTTTTGAATGCAAGAAATTGAAAATGGTGCCTTTTAAATGTAAATTTTATTTTTGAACAATGTGATTTTTTTGACCAATTAACTTGAATGCAAAACAAATCATAAAATTGCAATTTCAGAAACTAAAACCAAGATATATAAATAACTAGAAACAAAGCAAACAAAGATACATTGATGCCTAGAAATTTTGAAAATCAATTGTGTAAGGATAGATTTTCCCTAGGGTGAATGGGTCCTTGCACATGGGTTTGAAAAATTAAGTTCTGAGTTTCTGAGTTAATGTTTAAGGTTGTTATTTTAGGTTCCAAACAAATTCTTTCAGTTACAAATTTCTAGATTTTTATATTTAGATGCAAATGCAATTTGATGGAAAATAATATGAAAAATGATAAATTTTTAGATAGAAATTCATTAGAAAATTTTGTTGTAAATGAATGAAAAACACTAATATATAGACTACTATGTAAAATGAATGCAATTTGTATGCAAAATTTTGGATTTTTGTGATTTTAAAGGTTGCAAAATGTAATTTTAATACTCTATATGAAAATCAAGCTAATACAGTTTTGAAAACTCTAAATGAGATGCAATGAAAACTAATGCAAATCCTAGATCTAGAGTTTTGAAAGACTACCAAATCAAAAAAAATTATAGTGTAGGAATGTTGGGTTCACCAAAATGAAATGATAGGAAAAATGGTGAGGGGAGATGTATGGTGTTGTAGATGATGATTATTGAAGGGGGTCACCAAAATGGAACACCTAAAATGCACCTTTTCCCTAATTTCATTAGAAAATGAGATCTCCCAAGGATAAAATTGACATTCAACCTTAAGGTGAGTCAACCCTATTAGGAGGATTTGTTGTCTTCTTATGATGGAAATGACTAAAATACAATAACAAAAACTCAATTATGTGACCTAAAACTTGCATTGTAGTATATTTGATAGCACAAACAGAAGCAATAACTTTTAGGAAGATCTGAGAAGGGAAAATTGGTATGTACTTGGCACCAAAAGTGGGTTTTGAATACTACTAGAGGACATATTCACCATAGGGATAATGGGTATCTATACAGGGGTCCAAAATATTCTTTTACAATCCTTAGATCCTGTATCTAGGCTTCTAATTTCTCCAAGTTCCACTATTGAAAATTTATAAAATAAAATTTGTAGGTTAGTTTCCATGGCTTGAAAATTTTTATGACAACTTTGACAAATTTCTAAAATTGCTCTTTTTGATTGATTTTAAGTCCTTCACCTACAAATTTGTACATAGAAAGAGAGAAGAATTATTTTTTTCTTTTGGTGAATAGGCTTTACCTTGGTCAAAGCTCAATTTGGTAATTAAACCTTAATGATGAAATAATGATGAAATGAATTTGATGAATGAACAATGCTATGTCACAACTCACCAAACCCTTAATGGCCACCCTTAGAGGAATGAATTCTAACACATCTATTTAAGGATTGGATATTTCTATGATTGGATTGAATGATTTCTTGATTTGATGCTTGAATGCTTGCTTGAATGCTTGAAACCTACATTACAATGTTAGCTCAAAAACATGATATTGTATAGGAGCGAATTTGCACCCCTTGGGAAAATTACCCCTTTTCATATCTTCACCTTAGAAAATCAAATTCGAAGGTGAATTTCCAGATCACCTACCTACCTTCCATCCACTTGGCATCTATCCTATGTGTTGGTGACATAATATTTGTTAGGGACACATGGGCAGTGCATAGATGTCTTCGTGGCGTACTACAGTCCCTAATGGATTCATGTGTTTGAAGTTGGAAAATTCGTTGCACACCTAATTAGGGTTAAGTTGTAACATCCCTCTTTGACCAACCAAATAAAAAGTGGAATATTCTTCCTCATTCTTCCTTCAGGTTCATCCATGCTCACTTCAATTGATCATCTAGTAATCTTCTTAGCATTCTAGAAATTTCTCTTCACTCTTTCACTCTCAAGCAACATTCTAGCATTCTACTTTTGAGCATTGTAGTAGAAGCACTCCATCAACTCCACATTTCAAGTTTGAATTCATCATAGATGTTGCGAGCTTGGAGTGTTGTGAGACCTCCCTTCACCACAGTTGCAACAATGGTGACTTTTCCAAGTTCATAGTTTGGTTTCTCCTCCATTATCTAGTGAGCTTTTGGGTGGAGGTGGTAATGCATAAGTCCTCTCCTTTGTGATTTGATTGAGTAGCATAATATTTTTTGTAGTGTTCTTTTCTTCCTCTTCTTTCCTTTATTGTATATTCTACATCATTCCTTTTTGGATGTCTGTGGAGGTGGAAACACCAAAATGGGGGTCTTATTGAGGCAGGGCTCTATATGGCCCCAATAATTTTCTCTCTTGCTTATAGGTAGGTGAATGTATGTGTAGAGCTAGTTGGAGAATTGGTGCTTTTTAAAGATTATATTCATCACCCTAGCCCTCATTTGTTTTATCACATTGGTCTTTAATTTTTATATTTAATCATTGTATTTTTCCCACCTAAAACCAACTAGCTAGGATGTTAGTACGTTTTTAAGAAATCTTTATTTTACTCCCTATTTTCTATCCATACAGATGCCAATGCACCAGAGAGATGCCAATGCATCATGTTGTCATCCCAGAATTGCGTTGTTGTCCTCGGATAAAGAGTTATCTGAGGTGTAGCATTGACTCTAAAAACCATCTCCTCTAGCCTAAACCTGAAACTTGGATCTAAAGAGTGAAAAAAAGTACTATGTAGTGCTCTTCATTCTTGATTCCTATCCTTTAAAGTGAGGTAAGTTATGGTTTCCCTCCACCCTCAGTTTTCCATGACCTAGAGCCTTGACATGGTTGGTCCCCCTCTCTTACATTTTTGGTGAACCCAATGTAAACCATTTTGGTTCCATTTTGTAGTATGGAAGGATCATTTCCTCATGTTCTAGAAGCATTGTAGGTGTGGGTGTTGTGAGACTGTTCACCTTGTAACCCAACTTGTGACCCATAGTAGGCATAGTTGGAAGGTTCTGTAAGTGTTGCGTAATGAAGCCTTAGTTGGGTCATGGTCTAATTGTAAAACTTTGGGGGGCTTTGTGAGTATCATTTAGCATGTTCCATGGCCTCTTTCTTGCATCTGCCTATCCCTTCTATGCACCTCGTGGGTAGTAGTATAGGTATAACCTTCACCTCACAGGACATGCCGATGGGTTTCAATAGAGAACCATCTTCTATTTGTATCCCTACATGAATCAATGGAAACAATGTAGTAGGTGTTCTTATTGAGCCGACATCTCAGGTGAATATCATAACTAAGGAGATTATGTTAATTAACTTCCTACATAAAGATGGGTACAACGCACCTATGAGCACCATCCATACGCATAACATACTTTCTGTACCTCCTCTTGGTAGCATTGTTCTGTCAGTCCTTTTCGGACGTAAATCTATAAACCTACTATTTGACATAATCTTAGTGTCTGAACTCTTTAGAGTGAAGTTGGGTATCCCCCTACTAGTAGCTATGAACACAATTGCCTCAGTTGTGCATAAATGTTTGAAATTTATTCATGAGTGTTATGTGCATGTGATTCATGACATCAGTTATAGACCACCAGTTGCACACGATAGTTAATCCTTAGATCACTTTTATCCAGTGCTCATTGGTCCTCTTCTTCCTTGAAATGACCTCTTATACTAGACTTATCAAAAGTACAAGAAAGGTCACTTAACACCTAAAGTAAGGTACCCTCCATCACCTTATGCTATTTCACATAGGGAATGTTTAAAAGCTAATAGTGATGTCGCCAAGGCCCATAGAAAGGAAGAGGAGAAGTGCTCTCAAGGTTCCTCTTCTTCCTCTTCCTATTGTGGCCCCATTAGATTTTGTCTCATGCTTGTAGGAGAATCCTATGGTGCTTGCTTGGAAAAATCCCAAGCATCCTACATTTGAGCTTGTTGTTCTACCCATGGAGCCTAGGCCCATTCGATACGGTGGAAGGAAGGGTCCCCATGGGGAATCCTCTCTATCTCGGCCTCCATGGCCTTCCACCACTCCTACTTGAAAAGTAGTGAATGGGAAGAGGCCTGCTACTAAGGCATTAGATTTGACTCCCCATGTTGTTTCCTAGTCTCTTCCTCGTGTGCCCATTGAGGAGCTTGTACCTCTGTCAAAAATGATTGTGATGGACACCCCTCTGGCTGAACAGGATCCTTCTATCCCTTTGTAGCTCTAGGCCTCTAGCTCAAAGATTCATAGAAACTTTCTTCCATGTGAGTGAAAGTGCTACCAAAAAGCTTTGGTAGATGAGCAGATTGCTTTGCAGAAGAAGGAAGAGGAGATGACCACCCCTACTTTAGGGCCACCTAATGCATCCTCCTCTCTCCTCCCCTCGTCTTCTATTCAACCAAGCTTAGTCTCTCTTCTGGCTCTTGTTGTGAGTGCACCTAACCACAAAAATGTGTAGGTGTTCATCGCTCCTTTGTTTAAGCCACCCTTGTTGATGTCCCTTCCGAAAATCCTGCCATTCCCTAAAAATGTGGATATGTTGAATACCTTAGTGGTTTCCATCGAGGTTTTCTCCTCCTCCTCCTCCATGCCTCTTTCCTTGTCTATGGGCAGTTCACATCCCTTGATGAAGCAAAAGATAGAGGATGGTCGTTCTAGTAATGGAGGGCATAAGAGGAGTCCACCTTCTCCAAAGGGTGGTCCTTTGCTAGCTTGCTCCATCTTGGTGATAGAACAAGTCTCGGCTTCTCCTAAGTTTGTCACCACTCTCGAGTCACTTGATGAGCCAAGCAGTAAATCTCAAGTGCAATCCTCTCCGTTTGTTGAGGTACAACATGTAACTCTTATAAAGTGCATGTTTAATTCTCTGGTTGAAGTTTTGGCCTTGTTGGTCATCTTCACAAAATTGCTAACCATAGCTCCACAAGATCCGAGTGGAGAAGACCTTGTAGGGGCTTCTTCCTTAGCCATTATTGTAGGAGGGTTAGTATCACATCCCCTTAATATTCCACCACTATAGGCTCATCCTCCTTCTCCTTACAATGTTCTAGATTGGGAAGCAGATGACCTCTTGGTCGATGAATTTTAGGGGGAGGCCTCTTCTTTATCTTTTAGATTAGATGTGTGTGTGTGTTGTGATGTGTTCCCCTCTTCTCATGCTATGTGTTCCTGAATGACACTTGCCACCCCTATTGGTGCTTGGATACAAGATTTATTTTGTGTTGTAAGCCTTCTATTTTTATCATCGTTCTTCCTTTGTTATGTGTTTTGACTTTTGACAAATTGGGGACAATGTAAAGTGTTCAGGGCATTTAGGCTTCCCTTCCATGTTGAACCAATTTTTTATTTTTACTTTCTCTTACATACATTCTTCTTGATCTAGTGGGGATTGATGATCTTTCACCTTGCAACAATGTTACCTTTTATTTACATAAGCATGAGTAGATTCGACCCCACAAAGTGAGATCCCTTTGTGTCTCTTGTTTATGATTGTTTCTCTTTCACTCTTTTCTTATATCTCTCTCTTCTTTGATTGATTTTTCCATCTCGTGTGATAACACCATTTCTATTATACTTCAATTTTTAGAAAATACATTCATTTCCAATGAATCTTTTCTTGAATGTCCTTGCAACCATTTTTCAAGAATCAAGTTATTGATTTGGACTCCTGAAGAAATGTGTTTCCTTCATAATGGGTTCACAAAGAAAGAAACTTGAGAACTAGGAGAAGCCTCAACCTTCCCCTCGTGAGGGGGTATTTTCTTCCCTTCAAATTCCTTGATGATGAATTGATTTGAGAAAAAAATCTTTTACACTTTCAAATAGTGTGTCCCTTGAGTGGACCCCTCTTCTTTTGAAGGGTTTCCAAGGGACCCCTTTGAAATCCTTCCAACTTATTGATGGTTTGCATGACTGTTAGTGTTCTTTCCTATGTGGCTTCTTTGTTTTTTGACATGTTTTATCTACATATTAACATGTCTCTTTGTAGGTACACCTGTAAAACTACTTTCCAATTCGACTCTATGGAGTCCCCTTCTTTGGGTTTCCCTCATGAGAGAACTTGGGGGATGCCTCCCTATAGGTTTGTAGGCTTATAAGGTGCTTACTTCACTGGGCTTCCTTCATGAGAGAGAACTTGTGGGTTTCCTTCTTGTAGTTTTGTGGGCTTGTGAAACACTTTCATCCTGCAGGATTTGTCCACCATTAGTCCAAGGGCCTTTGGTGTACTATGTGTAACATCATTGTTTTGTGGGTCTATGGAGTCCTTTTATTCGAAACTCCCTAGGGAGAGTACCTATGGAGTCCTTTGCCTACCCTGTGCTTTTAATTTTTCTAGCTCATGATCTACTTCCTCAATGGTTTAGGCATACATTTCTATCCCTACTAACACTGTGATCTACTTTACTGAGCATTTATTAGTATTCATGCTTGCTAAAGTGGGCAAAAAATGTATAGGAGTGAATTTTCACCCCTTGGGAAAATTTCCCTTTCACATACCTTCACCTTAGAAAATAAAATCTGAAGACAAAACTCCACATCACTTACATTCCTTCCATCCACTTAGCAACTGTCATGTGTATTGGTGAGAGAATATTTATTGGGATGCAGGTACAGTGTGCAAACATCCATGTGGCATGCTACCATCCTTGATGGATTCCTACGTCTGAAGTTGGCAGAGGCATTACACACCTGATTGGGGGTGAATTATAACATCATTCTTCGACCAATTGACCTAGAAATGGAAAATTCTTCCTCATTCTTCCTTCCAATTCATCCATTCTCACTTCATTTGATCCTCTAGCAATCTTGTTGGCATTATAGAAATTTCTCTTCACTCTTTCACTCTCAAGCAACATTCTAGCATTATACTATTGAGCATTTTAGCAACAACACTCCAGTCCACATGGCAAGTGTGAAGCCATCATAGACATTGTGAGCTTGGAGTTTTATGAGACCTCCCTTCACCATGGTTACGGCGGTGGTGAATTTTCCAAGTTCGTAGCTTGCTTTCTCCTCCATTGGCTAGTGAGCTTTTGGGTGGAGGTGGTAACGCTTCACTCCTCTCCTTTGTGATTTGATTGAGTAGCACAATATTGTTTGTAGTGTTCTTTTCTTCCTCTTCTTTCCTTTATCACATATTCTACTTAATTTCTTTTTGGTTGTCCATGGAGGTGGAAACACCAAAATGAGAGTCTGACTAAGGGAGGCCCTATACGGCCCCAACAATTTTCTCTCTTGCTTGTGTGTAGGTGAATGTATGTGTGAAGCTAGCTAGAAAACTAGTGCTTGTATGAGATTATCTTCATCACCCTAGCTCTCATTTTTTTTTATCACATTCATCTTTACTTTTTGTATTTCCTCATTATGTTTTTTGTACCTAAAACCAACTAGCTAGGTTGTTAGTAAATTTGCAGGCAGTCTTTATTGTAATTCCTATTTTCTAGCCATATGAATGCAAGTGCGCTAGAGAGACACTAGTGTGTTGCTTTGTCATCCTAGAACTGCACTATCATCCTTAAATAAAGAGTTGTTTGAGGTGCAATATTGACTCTGAAAACTAGCTTGCCTAGCCTAAACCTGAAACTTGGATTTGAAGAGTGACTGAAATACTACATAGTGCTCTTCATTCTTTATTCTCATTCTTTAGAGAGGTAAGCTAGGGCAGCCCTCTGCTTTCAGCTCTCTATGACCTGGAGCCTTTATGTGGTTGGTCTCCCTCTTTTACAAATATGAACACACATAAATCTTGACATAATGATATGATCTTGATTGTTGTTGTAGATGACTAATTTTTTTTCTCTTCAATGAACTTGAAAATAATATTAGCTCATATGGTCTCTTGATTATGCATGTTAAGTTTGAATTGATAAAATAACTATGTATTTATAGGTTCTTATCAAATTTTTAAAAAATTAGATTCCAGGACAGACAATTTCTAAGGTGTTTAAATGAATGTTGGAAATTATTTAATATAAGTTTCCCTTTAAAAAAATAGGAATAATAAAGCTTTGGAATACATAATTTAGGCAATTAGAAGCTTAATTAAGTCCAATTAATTAAGGGGATGCAAACATAGTGTGAAAATGTAAACAAGTAAATTTTTGTACACTATAATTTGTAGGAAGTAGAATATTTTCTATCTTGAAGAACTCATCATTGTCACAAAGAGAAATTTTTTTATGGGGAGATTCATAGTCTCCTTTTTATCCCCTATTTGAAAGATATAAATTATAAATTTAGGACAAAAAATAGTATATGAGCAGTCATATTGAGTCCTCATTTCTTCCATCACATGTAAATGTTTACATTTTTTCTCTTTTATAGAGGAGTTATTTTAAATAAGGTTTTCTCCTTTTCTCTAGTTGTGAGACAATTTTTTTTGTATATGGATACCTCATTATGAATTATTGGAACCCATCCATGCATCTTTATTTCATCATTGAAAAATGTTTACATTTTATCATAATCCCTAAGATGCACTTAAGAGATATTGTTAGAACAAAAATGATAAATCACCTAATTAACTATTATTATGACCTGTTCACATTACCATACTTAAGCTTAATTAGGTCATGCCATATTTGAACTAAAGTTATAGAACTGGGAAATATGTCACAATCTTATTATATTCTCACCTAGGATTTTGGCTAGGGTTTCATCTTTAACATTTTTATAAAGGATTTATTATTGTATATTATAATTATAATTTTTTACATCTATTAAAATCTCATGCTTCATAACAAATCAGTTGATTTTATCTTATGTGAGGATATTTAAATTATAGATAATCCTTAGGGTGTTGTGGGAGTTCAATCATCAAGTCCAACAAAAATAATTATAAATTAGGATTTTTGCTCAAATTTTCAATTGCATATGATGATTGAATAAGTAAATAAATAAAATTATATCCAATGGAGGAATTATTATTCCTACCTTTGATAGGAACTAACAAGCTCTCAATATTTTACTAAACATTTAATTTATATATCCATGTTACTTATTTTTTATTTTAATCTAAACTTATTAGGTGTATATGCAATTTAAATAGGGCTAAAAATATATCTTTATATAATGTGAGGTTTTTCCCTACATGTCAATGAAATTGTAATATCTATACATGTGATCCCATAATAGTGGTTTACAATTTTTGGCCAAACTAGACACTGAAATTATTATTTTTAACTAAATCTTCACATTCAGACACCTATAGCAGCTAAACTGTGAGGAATTTGAAGATGGTACAAACTAGAGTCTCATCAAATTTTGTCTGTAGATTCTAAAAATATTTTTTCAAAATTTTTTGGAATCAAATTGCACTTCTTTTTCCATCTCCCACAAAAATAGATTTTTTTCAGAAAACAACATTTTTAAAAAGTGACGCACAGTATAATGCATAACTTTTTTTCCATGAAGGATAAAATTCTAATTCTTTCAAATTTAGATTTGTAACTCTAATATCTAGTGCTTCCACTTAGATAGTTTTTTATTGAAAATTTTTTCCTTAATCAAGTTTCAAAGTCAAATGAATTACAATTTAGACACAACATTGTATAACGCGTAACTTTTTTTGTATATGTCAAAATTTAATTTAATTTTTTGTTGGATCAAGGACTTCAATATCTGGTGCACTCATATTTTTCAATTTTTTTTTGATAATCTTCTATTTTTCCACATGAAGAACAAATAAATTCATTTTAGATGAAAACCTATGTTTAATAAAACTTAAAAAAAATACATAGAAAAACCAAAACATATTAAAATTATATTCATTGGATAGCTTGTTCTGAGGAATACCATAATCATTTGAAATAAATTTTAAATGAATTCATTTGATCCCCCAAAATCTAAATCAAAAGTGATTTTTTATCAGCATTTTGATAGGTGTAAAGTAGACACATTTATAGGTATGGTTTAAAACTAGCGAGGTTCTATCCAAGGGGGTTTGATCTAAGGTGATTTGATCAAACCCTCTTCAATTGGAATCCTTAAAATGGAACTTTTTATGGCTTAAATCATTATATTTTCTAAAAATATGTGATTTCAGCTAAAATTCATTCCTCTCAGGAATTGTAAACCACTATTATGACAGCACCAATGTTCTTGTATAATTTTAAATTCCTAATATTATTCTATCATAATGGGGACTTATTAATTTTTAATCCATTATGTTTATCACTAAATTATTATAAATTTCATCTCCCTTGAAATCATATAAGTATACAAATAAGTATATTTTGATTATGATAACTTAAGAATCAAAATAAACATGATGTGGATAATAATTAGAATCTGTGTGCAATCAATCAAACAAAATTGATGATAAAATTTTTACCATTATAAAGAGGAAGAATGATATATCGCTAATAAAAGTGTTGAAAATTAAAAGAACATGAGATTGTTACTCAATTGAATCCTTTCATAGTCAATTAAATGCTAGAGATAATGACATGTTTGGCTCATTTTTCATTAATTATACTAAAGTTAGAAAAAAATAACTCCACAATTCCCAAGGATCACTTGCAATCAAACACTTGTCATTGAAAGAGAAAATAGCAAAGCTATGGGGGCCAAGATCTATTGATCCAAAAAAGCATGAATCATTATGAATGTGTATGTCAATAATTATATAATATGGAATTCTTATAAAAGGATAATCAACCTAGAAACCATAGGCAAGGATAAAACAAGATCATGATGTATGTGTCCTCATATTATGACATAAGACATAAAAGGAACATGACCTAAGTAATCTTAAGTAGAGGAAAAGGAAGCTAATAATTAAATAAATAATTAATTAGGGAATTCCTTTTACTCTAAATCCCCCTTAAGAGAAACATTGAGAGAATCTCAAAACTCTAGCGATGAATGCTTAATGGTTCTTGGAAAATAAAGCTTGGTGAGGTACCCATGCACAATCAATGAAATCTATAAAATACAAAGAAAAACAGAAAAACCCAATGGGTGAAAACTCCTCTCCAAAAAGGAGAAATACAATTGAAAGATTGAAGAAGCCTCGAAAGTAAAATGAAGGATTGAAAAGCCTACAAAACAAAGCTCCAAAAGAGTAGGAAGAAAGGATGGACATGAGGAACACCACTGAAGCATGAAGAAGTTGTAAACACTATTAAAGAATGAATGCTATAGTGTTGAAAGAAGAATCTCCACTAAAATGAGGATGAAAATCAAGATCAAGAAGATAGGAATTTGCATGAGTGCCCCAACAATACTACTTGAATTAGACAAAAAAGAAAGGTAATACATCTAGAACTCAAAGATATAGATTGCACAAGTACCCAAAGTCTAAAGAACACTAATCAAATGAAAAAGGAATGTCACTTCTAGAAATAGGAATGTAGGAGTGTCCATATGGTAAATGCCCCATCTCACTAAAATGCATGGGTAACCAACCATTGATGTATGCTAAATATTCCTATACTTACATAGGAACAAGAACTAGATACATGACTCAATCCAACATGAAACCAAGGATGCATTAGCACCAACAATAGAAACCCCCCCATAATGTTGACAAGGGAGATCCATGATAGATACACTAGAATATAATGCTTAAATGTAGTGCATGAAGAATATATAAGAACATTTAAATGTGAAACTAAAAGTACATGTAAATATAAAGGGTTTGTAAAATAAGGCACACACCATTAGGGAAAGAATCAATGTGATTCACTATTGTTGTGGAACATAAACTCACTTGAAAATAGTTTGATGGAAAAGCAAAAGGCCTACACAACCCCCCCAAGGAATTTTATATCATAGTGCGAGTACAAAAGGAACAATATGATGTGCATGATCCCAATAATACATGTACAATGTTGAGGCACTTTATTTCAATATGTTTAGATAATGAGAAGTTCTTATAATAGATACTCATAATATTCAAAAAAGAGAACATGCTCAAGATAAAAATATATGGAAAAAATGAGGAAACTGATAGCGCCACGAGGAAGTACATGAAAATAAATGCACTTACAAAAAATGGCACCCAAAAAGGAGTCCAAATACAAAAAACATGGCCAATCAAAGTTTCCAAAATGAGAACTACATAATAAAAACATTGAGAAAACTAATTTCTAGAAAACCCTAGAAGCCAGAACTAAAAACAACCTACATCTTTGCAAAGAGCATGAAATTCTGGCCCATTTCAAAAAAAATTGCACTAAAATACACCATTGTGTGGCTAAGATATTGCCTTCAGAAGATGGAGTGCAAAATTGAAAATCCCAATGGGGAGGTGCTAGATTGGACAAAAAAATGATCTCTACCAAATATAGAAAAACCACCTCCAATTTTTTTCAATCACTAACTTTAGAGTTTCTACTAAAAAAATCTCTAGGTACAAGGTGGATTGATTTATTTGCAAAAAAAAAGTATTGCAAAAAAAATACATTTTTTTGTTTCAAAGTTAAAAAAAAAGCAAAAAAACTATTATATTGTTTTTAATAAAATAAAAAATTAAAAAAAACTTGATTTTAAAAAATATATTAAAAAGAGCTAGGGGGTGGTGGGGTGCTAAGCCCACCCACACCACCCTTGGGTAGGGCCCAAGGGATAGTCATTAAGGGTACCCCCCATGCCCCCATGCAAGGGTGGGGCCTGAGTGGCTTACCACCCCTTCCACAACATGGTTGTGTAGAGGTATAGGTACCCTTGGGTACCCCGAACATACTAATAATTTTTTTAATATATTTTTAATAAAAAATCCTTTGTACACCATTTGAAAAGGGTTTTTGATTTTTTGATTTGATTTTTTTGACTTTTTTGTAGAATTAAAAATATTTTTAAAAATACCTTGAACTACATGCTAGGGAGGCTATATGACCTCTCAAGAATTTTGTTTTCCTCATATGCTCCTAACACAATTTTGGAAATTTGATAGGTGATCTTAAAGTTTTTGGGCCTTATGAGCATGATGAAAATTCCTGTTTTGGCTCAAAATTCTCTAAAATTGCGGTTGTCCTTCAGATCTAGAAAATAACCAACTACTTCAAAACCTTAAAGATCTAACCTCTAGAGTCTAAATCAATCCAAACAAAATGAAAATTTGACTTTCTTGACAACAATGAATTCAATGAAAAGCTCTATTTTTTCTCCAGGATGCATTGAATGATAGCTTAAGCCACAAAATATTTCAAAAGAAGGAGAGGGGATTACAGGTTTGAGGCTTTGATAACCTATTGAAGTTGGGAAAAATCAGCTCTGAAGCTCCCAAGGAACACTTGCAATCAAACACCTATCACAAAAAGTGAGAATAGAAAAGCTATGGAGGGCAAGAGCTAGTGGTCCCAAAAAGCATGAATCATTATGAATGTGCATCTTAATCATTATACAATAGAGAATCCTTATAAAAATATAATCAACCTAGAAACCCTAGGTGATGATAAAACAAGATCGTGACATGTTCCCTCATCCTATGAAATTAGACATAAATAGAACATGACCTAAGTAAGCTTAAATAATTAGAGGAAAAGGAACCTAAGAATTAAATAAATAGTTAATTACGAAATACCTTTTACTCTAACAAATTATATTATTAAAGTATTTGTTACTAAACAACTTGACATGAATATAATTTAAACTATAGGAAATATTAGCTAATTTAAATGAAATCCTTATATGATGAGCCTTATTTTCTAGCCCTTGTACCAAACTCTTTATTCTAATTTCTATCTATAATTTTCTATGAACTACTCGCCCATTTCTCAAGTTGTAGGATTTACAAGCCACTCCGCTTCTCATAGTTCATCTATGATCTTGAAACATCCTCTACACATACTAGTCCACTAAATAAGACATATTTCTATCATCAATGTATCAAGTGTATCCAATATAATCAAAAGTTTTACATTACTTACCTTTGTGATAAGATCTTTGACCATTACTTTCATAAGTAAAAGTTCTTGTATAATTTTTTGTGGGATCAATTATTTTCAATTATCTACCTTGGATTTCTAGTAGTATTTATTGAGAGGAATTTTAATATTTTCTTCAAATTAGATGAAATTTCACAATATCTCACCTCTTTTGAAAGGAAATCAAGTTCTTGAATGTAAAATAATAACACCAAGGTTCCTTTTGACTAGGTATTTTCCTATCAAAAATACCATTTGATATTTATTTTTGGTGATTAATACACACATCCCCATCATCCACCTTCCAAATCTATTTTGGACCTTTATATTTTAAATTCTAATCCTTCATCCCTTCCCTCTAGTTTGGGTCCCAATTTCACAAAACAAAATCCTTCAACCCTTCCATTAATTTTGGGTCCTTATATCTCTCCATCCACTATCCACATCCTCACTCTCTCAAAATCATTTCATCCTATCATAAATCAAGATCAGTGAAGCAAAAGATCCTTGAAATCCTTCCAAAATACTATATAAACTAATCCATCTATAATACCTTCATATCATTCCTCCCCATGTATCCATGCCATTGCTACTGGTAGTGTAGTGTAGAATAATGTACTTTACATTTTCACACCTTTTTGGGGCCTCTTAATTAAATTGGACTTAATTGTACCTTAATAAGCCCTATTTTACATCTACAAGCCTAATAAATTACATTTTCCAAAAGGGAAACCCAACAATAATTAATGTGAATACATAACACTTTAGCTTAAGCAATGTGTGTTCTACAAATAGGGACGTGGGATCCATTTTCCCATAGGGGAATGGGTCCTCACTAGGCCTTTGAACCTAAATTTAAATTATGTTTTTGGTGGTATTTTAATATTTCTATGTTCAAATTTTGATGTGAGCTTACAATATTTAATCTTCAGGAAATTAAGGATACATACCCATAAATACAAGGTTATTTCACCAAATCAATATTTAAGCAATGTAGAATTTTTATGACTATGCAAGAGAAAAATTTATGATCAAGGGAATTCAAGAGTAGATTTATCAAGCATTTTGTTGTAGTAATCAAGATCTCAAGCATCATGCACATTTTTTGAGCTAACATTGTGATGTAGGTTTCAAAGATTCAAGCAAGCATTCAAAGTCATATTTAATTTATATTACTACAAGGTTTAATTACCAAAATAGTGTTTCACAAAGGTAAATCCCCATTTACTATAAAAAACAAAAAATCCCCCTTGTGTTTGTGTTGCAGATTTTAGGTTGAAAAATGATTGAAGGTCTCTCAAAGTGCAAGATTGGAAAAGTTGTCAAAGTTGTAAAAGTTATCATCAAGCCATAGAAACTCACCTATAGATCTAATTTATGACTTTCTGACACTGCAACCATGATCTAATAGAACCTATAGAGTGAGATTAGAGGATCTTGAAATATTGCTAAAAATCCTGACAAAAGACCTATTCACCCATGGGCGAATGAGTCTCATAAAACCTTCAGAAAGTGTCTTTTAGTGATTGGTAAATAGTATTTTTTCCTTCTCAGATCTATAAATTTTTTTGTGTTTCTATTAATATTGATCTTTATATTGATTTTTCAAGCTTGAAATGGCATAATTAGGTTATTTTTTATTTATTTATTTTCTCCCAAAAGTGTTGTTCAACCTAAAACCCCCATCCTCAAGCATAAGGAAATTAGTAGATTCTCACATTGAGTTGATTCACCTAAGGGTTGCTAGTCAATTCTTTGTGGGGATCTTATTTCCTAATGAAATAAGGAAGATAGGTCCATCATAACCCCATTCCAATTCCAATCAATCTAATCCAACCTATTTTTCTTTGTTTCATTTTAGTAAAAATAACATACTTAAACATGCACCCGATGGTCCTCTTTACATGTACCTGGAAGAATCAATGACAAGCCTACTAATGGGACATAAATTGTTCTCGTCTATGTAGAGAATGTGATAACTAAAAAAATATTTTTTGTGCATGAAATTTATCAAGATTCTTATCAACTACTGAAAGCATAGATCAAAATGCATAATGGTTTTTCTGACCCCATGATAGGTTTGATAAAACATCCTTTAAAAGTTAGACTGAAAAGATTGAATGTCCCATTCTCCATCATCCTATTTTCAAACCAATTTCTTGTGAATTTAGTCTATCCATGGCTTCGCTCCATGAAATTTATCCCATCGATAGTGCATAAATGTTTAAAGTTTCCATTTGGAAAAGATATCTTTACTATGCACCATAGTGGCTTTAATCCCATGTCTTACCATTGGAATTTCTCATTGTATTTCTTTTGGATTGAACCTATGGAACCTATTAGGGCTCATGAGAACTTCATTTTCAAATCTTATCAAAAGATTAAGGAAAAGTGCATAATATAATTATCCCTTACTAAAATGCCTTGACACACGATTGAGCCTCATCTCTTTGATGAAACCATTATTGAACCAAAATCTCTTCAAAGTAACTAAGAGAAACACATACAAAATCCTCCACCTATTTCCTATAAGAGATGGTGAGATAACCAAATAAGTCCTGTTGTGCCTCTTAAAATTAAAAAAAGTTTATAAAGTTAAAGATAAAGTGGTTGAACAACCTCCCATGGTTCCTTCCATTCCTCCCATATGGGAAGAAAGTAAACCTATGGTTGATAAACACACTCCTACATAATCGCAAATTTAAAAAAGAACAAAAAGAAATTGAAATGTTAGAGAGTGTAGGCATAGATGTCATGTTATTGCTCATCTGGTACAAGAAAAGCATGAAATAACTCAAAATCAAACAAAAAATGAAGCAATGCATGATGATTCCCCACCTTCACCAAAACAAGAAAATCCTAAACCTCTACCACAACAAGAACAAGCACCTTCCATGGATATTATCATTAGACCTCCTATTGTGATTAACTCAGATGACAATGATGAGACTGCTAAAATTGATGAAGAAGTGCATAATGAGCTGAGTTCATTGTTTTCCTCTTCTATGAGATTATATGATATCATCTGTAATGATCCTCCTAAAATGAGTGACTCACCACATGTTGAACCTAGTGATGCTCCTATTACAACACTCACCATTGTCCCTTTGGCTAGTTGTTTTCCTTCTACATATGATGAACAAGATTGGGATGTGGACGATCTACTATAGGTTGACTCACATGTGCCTTACTATTCTTTTACTTCATTTATTTTTCATGTTCTTTTGTGTGATTACCAGTGCATAATGTGATCCCCCATATTGTTTTGTTTGGCATTTCTTTATGTTCATTCCTCTATTTGTATCTACATTCTTCTATATGTTGTAAACCTTTATCTTTTATCTTGTCTTGTGTTTTCCTTTTCTGGGATGAAACAAGGCATTGAGACATTTAGGTCTCTTCTAGGTTGACCCAAAATATTTTCCTTTTTCTTTTTCTCTATGTGTCATTCTTCTAGTTCTATGAGTATTTTGGGAATGATGACATTTTTTGAGCTCTATAATAACATTGTAGGAAATATATGTGTTGACCCAAAATCTGTGGATCCCTTATGTGTTTAGGATTTCCTTTGGGGGAAACACCCTTTCATGATGTAGCTTCATTTGGAAACATATCCTTGACATAGGGCTTTCCAAATAATCTCTCATATCTTCTTTATTGTTTAGCATTGATCATTTGCTACTTTAAATTAATATCTCATCGCATGGTGTTTAGAAATTCCTTTAAAGTGGGAGCATACATTGGAATTATCATTTTGACTATAATTCATGTTTCATAGTGTGGTCTTCTTACTTCATGCAATGTGTCTTATTCCTAGTGGTGTCATTGGGTTTGATGTCCTCCAAGATTGTGATTTCTCTACGCATATGACATTCCTCTTAGTGGTGATGCTATGGATGGCATTCCCAAAGTTGTGAATCTTTTATCCTCAATTTTTCCTCTCTTGGAGATATTAAGCATGATGTTCCCTAATGGGAGAACTTTCATGAAATAAGAAAAACTCCTTTGAATATCCTATTTGCATTTTGTTCATAATTTTTTGGAATAATACAACTTTCTAACCTTTTGAAGCTCAGAGTTACAACCCTTTTCGTGGCCACCAAGAATAAAATAATTTTCTTTCCAATGGGGCCATGTTTTTCATGAGTGTTTAGCATAATGTATCTTGGTAAGCCTTATGAAGCTCAAATTTCATATTTTATGGCTCCTTATCAAACTTATCAAGATGTGTAAGTTTGGTATGGTTATTGGAGCCTAATAATGTTCTCACATTGGCCACCTTCTAGGGTCTCACCTAGTAGACAATAGATTTCACTAGCCCATGTGAGCATATTTTTTTTTGCATAGTGGACATTGGGTTTCACTTGTAAATGTTTTTAGAAAAACAGCTAAGGCTTGATCCACATTGAGTTGGAAAAATAGTCGAGGCTTGATCCACCCCATTTTTTTTTCTTTCTTTATTTTAGTCTTTGACATTGTATGTTTGTGTATGTTGTCTTATTGTTGCATATCATACATCTTGTGTGTTTTCCTTTGTGCTTATGTTGGTTTTCCATGGGATCTAGATCTTGGGGACTTGGCCACCTCCTTGAACTTTTTCATTGTATCTCACTAACATTTGTACACTTGGACCCCTTCTTGATGCATATTTTTCTACTTTAGTGTGATTTTGTGCTTTCGCTCATCCTCTCACTAAAATGGGGGCTAAATTTAGTGTAGAAAAATGTACTCCTTTACATTTCACACATTTTTGGGCCCTCTTAATTATGCCTTAATAAGCCCTATTTTGCATCTACAAGCCTAATAAATTACATTTTCCAAGAGGGAAACCCAACAATGATTAATGCCAATACATAACACTTTACCTTGACCAATGTGTGTAGAAAAGGGACTTGGGACCTTTCGCCCATGGGTGAATGGGTCATCCCTAGACCTTTGAACCTCAATTTAAATTATGTTCTTGGTGGTAGTTTAACATCTCTAAATACAAGTTTTTATGTTGGCATGTAATGTTTAATTTTTTGGAAATTAAGGATACATACCTATAAATACAAGGTTATTTCATCAAGTGAACATCTAAGCAACCTATAATTTTTATGTGACTTTACAAGAACAAAGTTTATGATCAAGGGAATTCAAGAGAAGATTTATCAATCATTTTGTTGCAGAAATCAAGATCTCAACAACCATGTCCAAGTCTTAAGCATAATGTATATTTTTGGATCTAACATTGTGATGAAGGTTTCAAAGATTCAAGCAAGCATTCAAAGTAATATTTCAAGCATCAAGATCCACATATATTGAAGCCATTTCATGCAAGACCAAGATCAATATTTTATATTTCCAAAGGTTTATTCAAGATTTTGGTGAGTTGCAAGATAGCTTGTTCATTCATCATTCCTTTCACATTTCATTTATTTAACTTCAAGGTTTAACTACCAAAATGGTGTTTGACCAAGGAAAACCCCCATTCACAAAAAATAATAAATTTTCCATTTTTTGTTTGTGTTTCATATTTTAGGTTGAATAATGATTAAATATCTCTCAAAGTGCAAGATTAGAAAAGTTGTCAAAATTACAAAAAGTTGTAAAATTGTTGTGAAGCCACATAAAATCACCTATAGATTTGATTTTTTTCTTTTTGATATTGCAACCTAGATCAAATAGAAGCTTCAAAGTGACATTAGAGACTCCCAAAATATTTTTGAAAACCATGACAAGAGATCCATTCACCCATGGGCGAATGAGTTTTAGACAACCTTCAGAATGTGCCTTTTAGTGACTACTAAACAGTATTTTTCCCTTCTCAAATCTATAAAAAAATTTGTGTTTATATGGATATTGAGATTTATATTGTTTTTTCAAGTTTGAATTGGAAAAATTAGGTTTATTTTCTATTTTATTTTTTTCTCCCAAAAGTTTTTTTCAGGCTAAAACTCCCATCCTCAAGCATAAGGAAATCAATAGATTTTCACATTGAGTTGATTCACCTAAGGGTTGTTATTGAATTATTTGTAGGGATCTCATTTCCTAATGAAACAAGGAAGATAGGTCCATCATACTCCCATTCCATTTCTAATCAATCCAATCCAACATATATTTCTTTGTTTTAGGTAGAAATTTTTATGCCAAATCTTGAATGCATAAATCTTAAAATCCACACAAATCCAAGGATTAAAATCTCCCATCAAAAACATATGCCAAAACAAAGAAAATATGATTGAGAAAAATGAAAAGCCCAAAATGCCACAAAGCTCCAAGAATAAAAAATTAAAATAATAAACCATCTAGATCCCCAAATTAGATATAGAAGAAATGCAATTCAAGGAAAAATCCAAAATTGGCATCCAAACTTGTTAATCCATTAGATTTATTTTCTCTTAAATCCTTCACTCCTCTAGCTATGAATACTTCCTCCAAATCTATTGTTGGCCATTAGGTTCCAAAATCTAATATTCTAAGCCCTTCATTGTCTCCTCCATCCATTTTGGGTCCCTATGTCCCAAACTCCACATCTACTACCCCATCTAAATTTCAAAATCCAATATCCACATCAATTTCACAACTCCACCACCCTTCAAGGTATATACCAATGTTGTTCTTAACAAAATTTTATTTCATTCATTCACAAGTCTTCCAACACTCCATCCATTATCCACATTCATCATGTATCATTGCCCTTTAATCAAAGCCTTTGCATCTATGAGAATACTTCTAATTTCTATGGTCTATTAGAGCTCATATTTATTGGATATCATCCATAGAACTAGATTCTTGATTCCTTCCTTTATGTCCCTATCATCGATCTACTATCTTGCGAATCCACTACATCCTTATCCCCATCCCTTTCTATTTGAATAGTCCAAAATTTTAAAAAGAAAAAAATAAAAATAAAGAAAAAATGAAATCATTTATGCAATGGTAGAAACCACTTCTCATGACACTTTGGACAAGAAATATGATGAAAACCTAGAAAATAGGTGTCATGTGTAGTCCCCCATCCTCTTGCACTCTACACTTGGGTGTAAGATTCATCCATGTACTATTTTACCTACAACATCTTAAATCTAATCTTGCACTATATGTCATCCTCTATCCATCATCCTATCTAAAACCATCCTCCATTTTCCACCCTTGACCTTTACAATGCTAAGGATCTTAATAAGTGACATGTATTCTATCTACCTCACCTTATCGATACCTTTCATCTTATATCCATTATTTCATCTCCTTCCATCCTATCCAAATGCATCCTCCCTTCCATCTTTTGATCTTGATAAGGTTAAGAGAAAATAATCCACTCTATCTTACTTACCATTTCTTATCCATGTCTTTCATGAGTGTGTGCAAGAAGTTGGATCCAAAAAATGTTCAAAAAGTGGAAATATTTTTCCTAATTTTAAGAACTTGTCATTGTTGGACTGGAAATTTAAAGCACTTACACAATGAATTTTAAAAGTATTTTGTAGTATGAAATCTAGTATTTTGGGTCTAGTTTCTAAATATATAATTTATTCTAATAATCAAATGATTAAAATTAATTTTTAATAGGAATGTATAATAACCACTTTTTAAAAGTCACTTTTTTTTATGACCATACCATGCACATGTATGGATACCATAATTTGACCTAAATAAAAGCATTTTTAATTCCTTTTGAAAAAATATGTGTAACAAACTGAAGATTGATTAAGATATTTTTATAATATTTTGCTAAAATATGTTTTTTTATTAATTTTTATTGGCTCTAATTGCTCCTTTTGAAAACCTGTATAGACACCATAATTTGAAATAAACTAGTCATTTTTTGAAAAAATAAAAAAGAAAATAAAAATTGTGTAGAAAAATGTTTGTAGATTGATGTCATATAATTTTTTTACAAATAAATTAACAAACTAAAAGTTATTAAAAAAAATAAAAACCTAACATTTCAAATTTATAGACCAATTTCTTTAGAAACTAATTAATAATAGAAAATATAATCTAATAAAAAAAATTACATATTTAAAAGGGTAGACATCATGATTTATAATAGATTTTAAATTCATAAACCAATTATAATAATAAACCTCCCAACTATATTACCAAAATTTAATTATTTATAACCCATGAATATGAATTTAAATTTTTATATTTAAAAAAATAAAATTCATCATATAAATCATATATTATTTATGACATGAAAAAACTTAAAACTATAAAATTCATATATATTAAAAATAAATAATCATATAATCAATCCCTTCCTCCCCTTGAGGAAAACATTTTATTTTACCATGTCTATTATAAATCTTGATAATAGACTTATTGTAACTATAACCAACAATCATGAACTTCCACATAAATATAAACATGTTATTGCTACTCTCTCCCCTTTAGATGAAGGAAGCCCATTTTAAGATAGACGTAGTTATTTGAACAACGACTAGCAACATGCACTCTTTGTTTCTTCCAACTTAGTGTAAAACAGTGCAGGTCTTATTCAATTATCTTTGCATTAGCTTCTCGGGGTTGCTGAGTTGGCATAAGGCAGAGCCTGCTGGAACACGTCGTTGGCAATGATCTGATAACATTCAGATGTGGGATGAAAGCTATCCCAGAACACATACTTGGACGGATCAGGACAGCTTATGGTGCTCGGGTTGCAGAATATAGCTGTCTCCACCAGACCTGTTCCACAGCAACCTTTCCTGGTCTCTTCAAAACCTGCCAAAAACACAACCAATTGAGCGTTTCATGTATATAACAAATTTATATCAGAACAGTTTTCTTTTAACAAAACACTGTAGCCGACATTAAGAAATAGAATTACAAAGCTTGTATAAAGTAACCGAGTTGGATGCAAAGCACTGCTGTAACTTACCATACTTAGTTGGCCATTTAATGATGTCGAAGAGCTTATCGTATATATCTAAATAAACAATAATAACACCTGGGTAATTGGGCTTTATCTTCTCTACTAAAGCTTTGATCTTGGAATTGAAGGAGCTCGCAACCTCATTAAACTCCTCAACGCATTTATGTTCTACTATGTTGTGGAGAGTAATTTGGGACGGCAAACAACCAAAAGGAGGAAGTCCAACAATACCAATTTTAGTAGCACCCTCTCTGTAAACATTCTGTTCACAAAACAATATCCTTATAACTCCAATAATTTTGAAAATTTAAAAAGAAACTGTAGTTGCATAAGAGAAATCTTTTACCTGTATAAATACAGATAGAGAGTTTATAAGCAGGTCCTGGAACTGTTCAACGGTATACTTTTTCCTGGTGAGATGATTTAAGAAATAATTATTGGCAAAGTCATCAGTTCCTCCGCTTATAGCAAATAATGCTTGAGATACGGTCCTGTTGGCAGTTTCATGGCCAAATTCTTTTGCAAGCCGTTCTTTATAGAGCCTGAAATTCTCCACCTGTTTCTCCAGTGTCAGCACATTCTGCAGATACAAAAGATCGATATCTTTGGCCCCTCGTCACTGTAAATCTTAACAATTGAAAACTTTAGGAACACAGAAATTGAAAAAACAATGTGCTAACCAAAGCAATAGAAGTGCTGTCTGCATATCCTGAAGCAGATGAACCGAAACTGGCACCTGTCAGCAGCTTTTGTCCTCGAAATTCAGGATCGAAAGATGCAGGCAGCAAATCTGGAAGTCCCGCCAGTTCAGCTATACCATGTTATGCAACCCACAAGTTGAAAGTTAGTAACGATAAAAATGAAAAGTGGATGAATTGAAAAAAAAATGTATGTTTATATCAATAATGAAAATGAAGTATCGGGCTTAAGATTAACATTACATAATTGGTCTGTAATTAATCTTCCGTTTGTGAATCTGCCAGTAGGTCGACCGTTTGGGAAATCTCTTCCGTAGGGAGGGAAGTTAGCTTTCACAATAGTAGCAAGAAAATTATTGTTACCGGGATCTATGGTCGAGTCTCCAAACACGTACAGCGCTGAAACAAGCGGTTGTTTTTGGCCTTCCGCCTGCAAGACATACGATTTTAGAAGAAATACAGCTAGAACAATAATGCTCAGTGTAGTACAATGTCCTCCCATTCTAAATACAGAATATTTTAGGACTTCTGCCAAATACCTGGGCCGTTTGTGGTACTATATAAGAGTTAGATTCTTGAATCACTCTAGAATGGCCCAAAGTGACTGAAATAAATCTTGGAGGGGACACTGTAAATGCAGTCCACGCTGCCCGAAACCAAGCCACATCTTCTACTTTATTTTAGGTGTTCATCTGCTAAATTCATTAATGCAAAGCACTGGTGAATTGTCTCTTTCACAGAAGGGAGGAGGTTACAGCTTTAATTCTTTGAAGGGAAGGGCTACGGCATTTTATTGTATATATTGAAAGTCCAGAATAATAAAACGATGAGGTTGAATTGTGACTGCGTTCCAATCTTCAATTTCATTATGGAATCTCTCAATGCGATAGCTGTGCTTGTTAAGCCATCATTGTCTAATCGTAGTCGAAAAATAATGGTCAATTAATATGTTAGAATTGTAATTATGCGTGTTTGTTCGATGTCATTGTTTATATGAATGCTATCGTAATCTCTAAAAGTGCTTTTAATCAAATCTCTAGATGACAAGTATGGCCAAAAATCTTATTAATCAAGTCTATAGGTGAAGAGTGTGCATCATAGGTCTTTTTCTACCTCTTAAATTTCTATATTTAGTATCTTTTAGTTTTTTTTTTAATTGTGTATGCTTTTTTTAGATTGATATTTCAAATCACATTCATTGATCCATCATATCAAAAGTTAAATAAGATATATATTGTGTTTGATACTTGTCTTTGATTAGTTTATCTATTTAATAGAGATAAACATTATTAAAAAATAATTATTTTATCAAGTAAGATAATATAATTGTTAGAATATGCTCAATTGTGAACTTAAATAATTCCAAATTAAAGATTTCATGACAACATGATTTTTGGATCAGCAATGCACTTCAAAATATTATAATTTATCCATACCAATGGTTTGATACTTAAAATTGGAGTTGGAGTGATGGTTACTAGCTCTAAGATTGTATAACTAGTGCATGATTATAGTAATTGCAAGTTATTAATTATAGTAACTTAAATTATTCCTAATCATTTTTCACCAAAAAAAAAAATTGATTTTTGATAATAGCACATTATTTAAGTATGTTTGAATTATATTTTGTAAATATATAATTAAGTATATTTGGTGTAACTCTATTTCCCAAAAAATCAATAATTCAAAAGTCAACAATGTAGTTTTATAGAAGAAGAGTTTATTGAAGACATAATTAATTCTCGTATTAATTACCTTGTCACATCAAAATATATATAAAAAAAATCTTATGATGGTTATAATTGTTTTTAGTTTCAATCAATCAATAAAAAAAACTAATAGAGTTGAAATTTGATCCTTGAATTAATGTTTGGATAAGAATTACATTATTGATATAGTTGACATGTCTTTATAAGAATTTAATAAATTGAAAATGTGATAAAATTTAAATTATTTAATTTATACACTAATTGTTTCAACATGAACTAATAAGAGAACAAATAAATTTTGAAAATTATTAAATAAGAAAACCTATTAGAGTCAAAAAGGTAAATCACCTAAATATTTATTATTGGGACCTATTCACACTAGCATGATCAAACTTACTTAGGCCATGTTATTTTTGTATCAAATCATAAGATTAAGACACATGTCATGATCTATTTGTATCCTCATCTTAGGTCTCTTTATAACAAGGATTTATCATTGCATATTGTAATCATAATCTCTTTGCATCTAATGAAATCCAATTCCTCATAGAAAATTATTTACTTTTATCTTGTGTGATATGTTGGTGTGAATAAGGTTTTCTACATAACTAGTTCACCTAGTAGGTCATATTCACATGTTAAGTTTACTTATGTCCTAGGAATCATTCTAGAACTTTTAGGTGTCATGTGATCTTATGATGTCATTTAATACTATTTCCTAGGTCATTTAATATTCAATGAGTTAGTTGTCACATGACAGAGGATTAAGACACTTTTCATCATCTTGCCTAATCCTATGTCTCACCTTCGCTATATAACCAAGGATCTATCATACGTTGTATATGGAATTCTATTTGTATATTGATAGGAATATAGTTTGTTGTTGTCATATTGATATTCTCTCTTTGTGATTTACATTTGGCCTCTAGATCTTGGCGCCTATCTTTATAGCCAACTCTAGATAGGTCTACCCCAAACCCCATTCCATACCATCAAAAGTGATATACACTAGCCTTCGAATGACCAAGATTTTTCTTACCCATGTGGATATCTTGCTAAAAAAGTACAATAATTGGTACCTTACTTAATGTCACTTCACCTAATATTCATTCCTAATCAACTCTCTCCAATAAGGGGACCAATACCCTAATAAGCTATTATGGCTCTTCCTTGAGGATAGTAGCCTAGTGATCCCTCATGATCATATTTATGTCCCCAAAATTTTTTAAGTGGAAAAGTGTGATTAAGACCCTAAATACCCTTTTCCTACATCACAAATATTAAGTGAGGAAATCAAATATACACTTAAGGACATGATGATGACCTTCTTTTGTCTTGGATTTAAGTAATATATCATCTACATAAGCTTCCATGATATCATGAAGGATATATTGAAATATGACCTTCATAGCTCTTTGATATGTATCTCCTACATGTATCATACCAAAGGGAATGAACTAATAGAAAATTTTTCCCAAGGGTGTGATAAAATCTTTTTTATGTTAGTCCTTAGTGGTTATGTAGATTTGATCATATTATAAAAAGTTATCCATAAGGTATAATATTGCATGCTAGTCTATAAGATTGACAATGATATTGATATTAGGTGAAGGAAATTAATCCATAGGAGAATATTTGTTAAGGTCTCTAAATTCAATGCAAACACAAATACCCCCACTTATTTTAGTAACAAGTACAATGTTGGAAAATAATTATAAATAATCAATTAGAAAAATGAAACCCACCTCAAGATGCTTTCTTAGCTTTTATTTAACTAAGAGAGAAATTTAATGGTGAATCTTTCTTAGCTTTAGCTTGAATAGTTTTGCATAAGGATGTAGCACTAGATGATGCATCACCAATAATGGGTCTAATCTACGAATATCAGCATAAGACCATGAAAAATTCTTATACTCCTTATGTAGAATAGTTGTGAACCATATATTTTAGGAATATGAAATGCAATGACTCTCTCTTGCTCAATTAGGGTCTTCACCTAAAGGAAAGAGATAGACCCCACACCGAAAATCTAGGTGGTTCACTCAATTTAAGATATGTATGATGAAATTATGACTAAATGCAATGATATAAATGCAGCTAATTGATCAAATAGATTGATTATTAATGCAAAACCAATGAAATGTAGATTGTTTAAAAACACATTGTGCTATGCAAAAAACACCTAGAAATTAATGTAAATTGCAAAAAAAATGGATGAAACTGAAAGTGTGCACCAGAGATCTTGATGAAGACTGGAAATGACTTCTGGAATGCTACTAATCCTAATTTTTAGGCCTGGTGGGACTCATTCGCCATTCTAGATGAATTAGTCCTAGTTTTGTGAAACTGTTCCAGAGCCCATTTCAGACAAATGGGTATCCAAAAATGTAGAAAACCAAAATCAAGCCTAGAAGTGGGACTCATTTGCCACCCATGGAAATTGATTCCACTTATGAATTTCTGAAGATTCAAAGGTGGAAACAGAAGCCTTCGATCTAAACTTTCTACTTCTCCACGTGTCTGAAACTATTGGATTTGGGCTTGAAAATTACTTTTTGTTGATGTTTTTCCTTATCCAATGAAGAGATGACTTGAAAAACTTTGAAACTTGATCTTCAATGATTTCCAAGCTTCCAAGATGCCTAAATCTATAAACACACAAGAAGAGAAAGATGAATGTTGAATATTAGGGCATGGGAGTTTGCCTTAGTCAAACCCCTTTGTAGGTAATTAAACCAAAATGGTGAAAGAATGTAATGAAGTATGAAACAATGAAGTCAATACCTTTCAATGATGTTTGATCTTGAATTTTTGCAGCAATGGAGGAAGATTCAAGCCTTGAATGTCTTTAGAAGCTTTCTTGATGACCTGCAATGATCAAACCCTAACTTGCTTGACTTGATAGAGAAGATAGATGATGAATGAATGATAAGAGATGTGTGAATGCATTAAGAGATTATGAATTAGGGATTAGAAGGTTATATTTATAGGAAATTCTCCTAATTATCCCATAAATTGGATCTCCAAGGCCGACATGAAGTAAAACAAAACTTAAATTCTAAAATTTCTCGGTCAAAAGTCAAAATTGACCCAAATGGGACTCATTTCCCACCTTGGGTGAATTAGTCCCACCTAGCAGGGAATCATTCACCATAGGTGGTGAATTAGTCCCAGTGGGACCCATTTGCTTGCTAGATTGCTAGGAAATAAGGAAATAAGGTTTATATGGTGACTTTGTTGGGTATTTCATCAAATATTGCCTCAGGATGCACATTATAGGGTAATAGGGGCCAATTCATGATGATGTTAGGTCAATTAGGGCTTGGAACAGAGAATTCAATGTGAAAATGTGATTTAAATACAATTTACATCACTAAATGAGGTCCACATAGCCTAAAAAGGCACATCTAATGTGAATGTGTAAAACACATTACAACACTAGATTATCATTAAGTTTAATTCAAAAACCTTCTAGAGTGATGCGATAATGCATTTGAATACATTTGATAATGTTGAATTAAGGGAGAATGGGTTTATTAAGTCTAGAAAAGTGTGAAAGTCTTTTACAACACCTTTACAAGACATCATTAAATGCATTTGAAAGAGCCCAAGACCTAGTGTGGATGTGAAAAACACCTCATAAAACCAAATCAAGGCCTCATTAAGTCTAATTTACCATCAATTATTCCCCAAATCAAGCAAGTTGCCTTTTTTCTACAGTACATTTAGCCCCCACTTTAGTGAGAGGATGAACTTGCTTCAAACTCAGACTACATTCAAGAGAGGTCCAATCATACCAATGTGGATGAAAAAGGTTAAAAAGGATCACAGGAGGTTGTGGAAGCCCCCAGTATCCAAGATCCCAAGTCAAACCAACATAAGCACAAAAGGACATATACAAGGTGAAAGACATGTAGTGAAACAAGATACGTGATCATGCAATGGGAAGAACTAGAAGAGCGAAAATAAAAAGGTCGATCAAGCTTCAACTATTTTTCCAACATGTTGTGGATCAGATCTAGGCTATTTTTCCAAAATGTATACTCACTCTGAGGTGACGGAACTCTTAGCTCTTCTTTGGGTGAGAAGTCCTAAAAGGTGCAACACATACAACCGATATGTGCTCACACACACAGAGGTGGCTATGGGGAAAGTCATTCCTTAGAGTGGGCTTCCCACTCAACCATACCAAAGTTATACCTCCTGATAACTTTTATAAGGTGCCACAAAGGAAAATGGTTTTCAAGCTCTACGAGGTAAGGAAAACTTTGTATGCTTGACAATCATAGACATTGTAAATGAAAATTAGTGTAAGGATGTTCAAAGGGATTTTTATTTGTTTGTGTAATGTCTCATCTTAGGGAACATCATGCTTAATGTCTCTAAGAGAAGATAAGTGAAAAATATCTTATCTTGTTTCCAAGAGAGGACAAGTGCAAGGTCTCATCCTAGGGAACATTATTCCAAATGTGTCCAAGAGAGGAAATCGCAAGAAAAATAAAATCACACAATGAAGTGTGAGTGGTGATGTATGCCCCCCTTTAAAGTGGTTGTGAAAACCAATACTATGAGTAATTTCTTTAAAGTAGAAGGAGAAATGAGAGCTTACTTGAAAAGGTCTATACCAAGTCAAATGTGTTCGAGAAGCTACATCATACAAAAGGGTAGTATGTCACACATGAGCCAACTTAAGGCATGTCGTCCACATCCCAAGGTTTCTCTTATATGTTCATGAAAGGTTAACGACTAACAAAATGAGGAAATGACAAGTGACATACGAAGAAAAGGCTATCGAACCCCTTGCCCCCACTCAGTGCAAGACAAAAGGTGACCCAAAATGATTGTAGGCTAGAGTGAAAATTGGTATCAATTAGAGGAATTAGGTGCCCCCATAGAAGGAAGAATACCAAACTTCTGAAAATGTTGGATTTTGTGATTCAAAGCCTTACATTCATTAGCGGAATGACCATGAACTCTATGGCATGCACAGAATGAAGCCTTGTAATAAAATTTCTTTTGAGTTCTTGGAGGAAGGGTTATCAAGTGATCTTGGAGGAGTCTTAACAAGATACCCTCTTAATTAATCGTAGAAGGTGGTCTTGTGGTTTGTGTCAAAGATACATCTTACTTAGTATTATATGTCATACTTACACAATTTTCTCTAGATTGTGAGAAATTGTTCTCTCTTACATGAGGAGGGGAAATATATCGAATGCAAATCATGATTGTTTTGCAAGATAACATTGAAATTAGGCAAATGTGCATTTGTTTGTTGTATGGCTTGTAAAAGAGAACAATCAAGACCACTAGTGTCAATGAGCTCAGGATGGAGGACTGGTAGGGTTGGCTTAGAAGAATGTGATGTGAGAGTGTTGGCGTTGATTGAACGCTTGGTAATTTCTATCAAAGGGAAATAACCAAGACCATGAGTTGTTTGTTGCATGATAGGATCGATAGGGTTGTGGATACCTTGTTCATTAGTGCCACATCCTTTTCCACTATAGACAAGTTGTTTCATAAGCTCATAACCACATCGATAAAGCTTTTTTCATTTATTTTGAAGTCGGTGGTTGTTCATGATTAATTTCATCAAATTTTGTTGTGTAACCTCATGTTTGTTTTTTTAAAGTGGTTGAGGTGGATGCTTGTGAAGGGTTGTCCAAGTTTTGTGTTTAAAAACAACAGTTTCTTCTCCCTTGCTAGAGTCTTTGTGCATGATCTAGTATTCTCCAAAGGAGGAGAGTGTGAAGTCTAAGGAACCCCAATCATCATCTAAGAGTTTCAAAATTGGTTCAAGATATTGGATGGGGTCCACTTGTGTGGTTGGTGTTAATGTGTTCAATGGATTCTATATGTTTTTCTGCATGTTTAAACAACTTTTTGGATGAGGTTCAACTACAAGAGTGTACATTTTTTTGTTGAAGATGTATTTCATTTTGTGATGAAGAGTAGAAGGTACACCATTCATTGCATGAATCCACGGTCTGCCTAAGAGAAGGTTATATGCAAGATCATTGGGCATAAGATGGATTGGTGTTTCCAAAGTGTCCATTCCAACTATAATAGGTAAAGTGATTACACCAAGCTATTTTTTTCTTATATTGTTAAATCCCCTAATGGATAAAGGATTGGGTTGAATGTTTGATTTATCAACACCAAGTCTATCAATAAGGTTTACTCCACAGACATTAAGAGTAGAACTGATATCTAAAATTGTTCTCTTAATCCCTTTTCATTTGTATTAAGTGATGATCATAAAAGCTTCATTTTTTTTGTACATCCAAAGGAGGGAGTTCACTTTGATGGAAAACAATGACAATATTTATGGCTTGAATCATGATTGCTATATCAGTTGGTTGTGTATTAGAAGGGACAAGAACTTGTTGCAAGGCTTCTTGAATCATGTTGTGATAGTGAGGAGAGGCTTGAATAAGGTCTCATAATGAGATTTTAGCAGGAGTATTCTTTAGTTGTTCAAAAAGATTGTACTCCTTTCCACTTTGTAGAGATAAATGAGGGGGGCCTGGTAAGATGGGATTAGGAAAAGGTAAGGTTGTTGGGGTTGGTTGTAGTGGTTGTGGATTATTTCGAGTGTTATATGAATCAACAATAGTATCATGAATCGATTGTTGCGACACATTAGTTTGAAGTGGGTAAAGAGTAAACTTGGGCTTAGATAAAGGTGAAGGTTTATGTGACGGTGGGTAAAAGATGAGTTGAGGTTGAATAATATTAACATCCCTTGGCAAATGAGAGTCTAATAGGGGATTTTTATTGTCATGTACGGTCATAATATTATTATTTCCAATGTTAGCCTTGTCTTGTATCATGATATCCCCCTAGAAGGAGAGTTTTTAGGAGAACCACAAACCACATGTTCATGACATTCGAGGGTTGGTTCTTGTAAAAGGACTTCTACACCAGTAAGGGAATTATGAATGGTGGAATTTGTTTGATTATTGAGAGTGGGGAGATTAGAAGAAGACTCTATTTGATTATCGGTTGTTTCTAAGGTCTCATTCTCTTGTTCCATATTATCTACCCTACTAGGAGAGCTTGTAATATGTGCATCACAAATGGGTTTTGTAAAGTAGCTTCATCACAAGCGGGGGAGGCATCAAGAGAAGGACCGCTATGGTTTTCAAATAGATTATCCCAAATGGTAGGAGCATTAGGGAAGGGAGGGTCACGATTGTCATGAATCTTAATAGGTATATCTTCTAACATCAACCTATCCTCTTTGCAACAAGGAGGGATATTAGGAGATATACAAGTTTGATGGTCATGACTATGGAGATTAGGTAAGGTGAATTGTAGAAATGTTTCTATGATGTCATGTTCTTGTTGTCTAATATCTTCCAAAGGGGAATGAGGAGATGGACAATCATGACCCTCAATGCTTGTACCTTCCTTCACCAAGATACCTTTGTAAATAATAAGAGAGGTATCCAAAGAAGAAGTATGATTGTGATGATTGTCTACACTACCATTCTTACCGATGGGAAGTGTAAGATTAAGGATTGTACCAATGGTTTGATCATGTTTCTTAAAGTCCTTATTTTGGTAATCAAGATTGAACTCATAAGAGGGAATGTTGTATTTATGCAAACCATTTTTAACCAAATCAAAGCCACATCATTTGAAAGAAAACATGCTATGATGGAAAAGAAAAGAAATTGCAATGCAATGACTTAAAATGAAATGCAATTTTGAGATATGAAACAAGGTAATTTTTTTATTACAATATGCACCAATTGGAAAAATGACATGTGGAAAATGCAAATGTAAAATGAAGCAATGCATCAAATACATGTTACCAAAACTCAGGTAACTAATATAGGTAGGTAAAGGCATCAAATAGAAGCTTAAAAGTAGGGTTTTTAGTTCTGTAAAGGGCAGCTTCAAGGGTGAAAAGGGACTGATTCGCCCAAGGTGGCGAATAAGTCCCAGTATGGAATTTTTGCAAAATTTTCAAAAAAAATTGATTAATTTCTATGTTATCTGAGTTCTATGATGTAGACCTAAGTTAAAAATGAAAGATTGCAAAAAATTTAAATGAATTTAGATGCCAAATATGTAATCAAAATGCACTTTTGATGAATGAAAATTTTGAAACCTAGCATGCAAATGAATCCATGCAAACCATAATGCAAGATCAATGTGAGGCTAGAGCATTTATGGACTCCAAATTAGAAAATTATTTGAAAATAAGGTTCACCAAAATGAACCATAGATTTTAGGAGTGTGAAATGCTATGAATCTCTTATGCTCAATTAGGGTCTCTCACCTAAAGGAAAGAGATAGATCCCACACCCAAAATCTAGGTGGTTCACTCAATCTAAGAGATGTATGATGAAATTATGACTAAATGCAGCTAATTGATAAAACAGATTGATTATTAATGCAAAACCAATGAAATATAGATTGTTTGAAAACACATTGTGGTATGCAGAAAATAACCAAAAATGAATGTAAATTGTAATAGAAATGGATGAAACTGAAAGTGTGCACTTGAGATCTTGATTAAGACTATAAATGACTTCTAGAATGCTACTAATCCTAATTTTTAGGTCTGGTTGGAATCATTCGCCATTCTGGGTGAATCAGTCCTAGTTTTGTGAAACTATTCTAGAGCCCGTTTCAGACAAATGGGTATCCAAAAATGCAGAAAACCAAAATTAAACTTGGAATTGGGACTCTTTCACCACCCTTGGTAAATGAGTACACTTTTTAATTTTTCAATATTCAAAGGTGGAAACAGGAGCCTTCGGTTAACACTTTCTACTACTCCAAGTGTCAAGTTCTGAAACTATTGGATTCAGGCCTGAAAATGAATTTTTGTTGATGTTTTTCCTTATCCAATGAAGAGATGACTTGAAAAACATTGAAACTTGATCTTCAATTATTTCCAACCTTCCAAGATGCCTAAATCTACAAACACACAAGAAGAGAATGAAGAATGTTGAATGTTAGGGTATGGGGGTTTGCCTTGGTCAAACCCCTTTGTAGGTAATTAAAAAAAAATGGTGAAAGAATGTAATGAAGAATGAAACAAT
Organism: Sequoia sempervirens; assembly: GCA_007258455.2. Lineage (NCBI taxonomy): Eukaryota > Viridiplantae > Streptophyta > Pinopsida > Cupressales > Cupressaceae > Sequoia > Sequoia sempervirens. Next base: position 498,249,913 of record VDFB02047230.1, on the reverse strand, counting down.
GAAGTCAATACCTTGACATGATATTTGATCTTGAATTTCTACGACAATGGAGGAAGATTCGACCCTTGAATGTCTTTAGAAGTTTTCTTGATGACTTGCAATGATGAAACCCTAACTTGCTTGACTTGATAGAGAAGATAGATGATGAATGAATTATAAGAGATGTGTGAATGAGTGAGGATATTATGAATTAGGGCTTAGAAGGTTATATTTATAGGAAATTATCCTAATTAGCCCATAAATTGGATCCCCAAAGCTAACATGAAGAAAAACAAAACTAAAATTCTAAAATTTCTTGCTCAAAAGTCAAAATTGACCCAAATGGAACTCATTCGCTACCTTGGGTGAATCAGTCCCACTTGGTAGGGTCTCATTCACCACAGGTGATGAATTAGTCCTAGTGGGGCCCATTTTCTAGTTAGATTTCTAGGAGATAGGGAAAAAAAGGTTTATATGGTGACTTTGTCAAGTATTTCATCAAATATTGCCTCGAGATGTAGAATAGGGGCTTATTAATGATGATGTTAAGGTCAATTAGGGCTTGGGAAAAAGAATTCAATGTGAAAGTCTGATTTAAATACACTTTACATCACTAAATGAGGTCCACATAGCCTAAAAAGGTACATCCAATGTGAATGTGTATAAAACATTACAACACTAGATTATCATTAAGTTTAATTCAAAAACCTTCTAGAGTGATGTGATAATGCATTTTGAATACATTTTATAATGTTGAATTAAGGGAGAATGGGTTTATTAAGTCTAGAAAAGTGTGAAAATCTATTACAACACCTTTACAAGACATCATTAAATGCATTTGAAAGGGCCCAAGACCTAGTGTGGATGTGAAAAACACCTCGTAAGACCAAATTAAGGCCTCATTAAGTCCAATTTATCATCAATTATTCACCAAATCAAGCCAAGTTTCCTTTTTTCTATGGTACTGTAATGTTGCCAAATTGCACCTAGGGGAAATTCCACATTTTGGAATTTTTGTGTAGCATTTATGACACCTTGAGATATTAATGAAAAAATCCCATGGGTTAGAATTTTGTGATTCTAGCTCCATGTGGAAAAGTGGCTGAGAAACCAAATCATAGTGATGCATTTTCCAAGAATACAGGCTTTGGATGAACACATAATGTGTAGATGTCTACGTGGCACACTAGCATCTTGTCAATTTCCCAAGTTCAAAGCATAGAATTTGGAATGCTAACCCATGAGACACATGTCTTGGCAGTTATATTTCAAAAGTAATGGCTCTTTGCTACCCTTCCAAGCATTTAAAACCCCATTTTGGTTCTCATTTGGGGGTTGAAAGACATCACTCAAGCTCTCTTGCTATTTTTCTCCAACATTAAGATCTCTTCACTTCTGATAGCAGTGCTCTCATAAGCGAAGCCATGCCAAATTGAGGTCCTCCCATAAACTACAACAACTCTCAAGAAAGCACTCAACGATGCATCTGTGTTCTCTGGAGAGGGTCTAGGTCTGTGGGTAACACTCTATCTCTCTTTCACTTTCCTTTCATATTTTCTTATTTACTATCTTGTGGTGTGGGTTCTACTCCTAAGCGAGTATTACTTTCACCATGCACTTCTTGTGGTGTGGTTTCTACTCCTGAGTGGATATTTCTATCACCACACGCTTCTTGTGGTGTAGGTTCTACTCTTGAGTGGGTATTGCTTTCACCACCTGCTTTGTTTACATCTTTAGAACTCCCTTCAAACTTGGTTTTCCGTGGAGGTGGAAACAAAAAAGTGGGGTTTGATTGAGGAAGGCGCCTGTACAACCACCCAACAATTTTCCTCACCTTATTTTGTGTGTAGGAAATGAAGAGGAGCTTGGAGTGAAGATTCACATGTCCAAAGGAAGGTAAGATTTCTCCAAGCATCCTTTTACTTATTTCAGTTTCTTAGAGCTCTCTAACTAGTCACATAGTTTGGTAAAACCCACCCATTAGCTGACCAACAAAGGCTTATTCGTGCCCGTTCTAAGTGTCTGAGTTCATTGTTTCTTAGGACACTAGTGCATCCTTTAGATGACAATGCGCCGCACTGGCATCCTAGAACTACGCTGACATCTCTTGGCTGAGAGCTCCCTCTTTTGAGAAAAAAATCTCTTAGCTTTGATTTTTTAAGGCCTTTGGTGGATTTTCCTGAAACACAACTGAGTCCTAGTTCTTTATCATTATTTCAATTCGATATCCTAAGGTTTATAAGGGTAGTTCATTCCCTGGTGATCTCTCAAGAAAGGAGAGACCCGTGTGTAGTGAATCCCTCTTATATCACATTTTGGTGAACCTGATGTGAACCTCAAATCTTTATTTATGATGTACATTCATGAATTTTTTGAGGAAGATTTTGGTATGTTGGAAGAAACTCTAGATGATTTCATAGAAGTTCTCTCCCCTATCTTGAAATCTCCCAAAAAAGTCTCCTCTTGATAGGCTAACAAATCAAAAAATGTGGTAGTGGTCTCTGTGGCTCCTCTAAGCCCTAAGAAACCCATCATTTATGTGACCCTGACCGACTCTTCTGTCTATGGCATTTCATGTCATAGCAATTCACCAGACTTCTACTCAAGGCTCATGAAAGCTACAGACTCTATGTCTTATAACACTGTCGGACACACATGTCCTACAAGGACTAATAGACAAAATTTGAATCAACAACCTACTATCCATACCTAACAACCGTCTATCCCTACTTCCTTACCACCTTCTCAACCAAGCCTTCCTTCAGTACCTAAACTTGTGATCAAAGCACCAGGTGATTATGATCTTGTCAAATAGCTTTGGGTTACTTCGGCTAAGATCTCACTTTGGGACTTGCTTCAGACCGCTCTAGTTTATCAAGAGATCCTCCAAGAAGCTCTACAAATGATTCTCTTTCCTCCCTCTGCTAGGCCTACAGATTTTGATGTGTTGTTGGCTCATATTCATGTAGATTCATCGAATATCGCATTCCACCTGTGAGAACTCCTGCCTCTAGATGTGCAAAAGCAAGCAAAGCCTTTAATGATTATATTCAATGTTAATAACATCGGTATTAGGTGCACCCTTGTTGATAATAGATCGACTCTCAATTTTTGTGGTGCAAACCTATTGCCTAAAAATAAGGTTGATTCATCTTTTTTAGCAGCTTCCTCCTTGTACATTCATGGATTCGATAACGCCGACTACCAAGCTCTAGGTACGATAATACTACCTTTGCAGCTGGGCCCTATTACTTTACCCACATTAGTTTAGGTGATGTTTGGCCCCTTACCATATAACCTTCTCTTAGGAATACCTTGGATCAATGCTATGGGTACAGTGACTTTTACTTTACAACGTTCTTTGAAGTTCATTGCAAATAATCTAGTAGTTACAATTAAAGTAGACCCAAAAGCCATTCACCTTTGTGAACTAGCCACTACCAGCTATGCTTCGGTTGTATCTACTCTCAATAATTGTATTCCATCTTTGACCACTGATGCTATTGCATGTTCTTCATCGATGCCCTATGTGGAAGTTGTTCCCAGAGTGAGTATTGGAAATGAAGAACCACCTAAAGTAGAATACCTTGAGTCTCCCTCATCTGCTTCTCAAATGAACTCTTTCCTTGGAGATGATTGGGGCTCTTTGAATTTCTTTGAATTTTTCATTTCAAAATACAACGTCAACCCCTCTTGCATAGACCTTCTAGATACCCTAGACACTAAGGCAGATGATACTTCGCAGAAGAGGAGAAGTGTGATCCTATTCAGGATATCATTCCTTCCTACACTGAGGAAAGTAATCCCCCTCTTACAAAGGAGATTAACATTTGTGAGCCTAGTAAGGAAGGTGGGAGTACTCCTGTAGAAACATTTGACATCCATTGGTGGAATGAAATGCTCTACATGGACCTGCCACCTCCTAAGGTTTTGCAAACTCATTATGGGTTCAGATATGAGCTCGCTTCTTGATATGGCTATGGGGAGAAGGGTCTAGGGTATATCAAGCAAGGAATTCAAGTTCCTATCCAGTTCAAACCATGACAAAATTATCTAGGCTTTGGATGATTTGTTGAACAGTCTAAACAAAAGCCTTGGTGGACTGTTAATATGATCTCACCTGAGCCATTGAACCTAGTTCACTCGCAGTTAATAGAGGAAGGGAAGTAGTTCGAGAAGGTACCTCTCAATGTCTTCTCTTCAGATGAAATGCTAGAGGAATTCCTAGGTGCTTATTCCTTGTTGCCTCCTTATCATCACAAGAAACAGTTCTTGTATCACTTGCATAGTTAAGCATATTTTAGAGAGTCTATTTTGAGTGTTGATGAGGAACACCCTATATATAACATCGGTGATGATGTTAGACTATCTCATCTTAAAGACTTCAGTTCCCTTCTTAAAGGAGATACTATTGAAATTCTTATGGATCCCAAACCCTCAAAAAAGGTGATCAAGATTGGGAACTTTCTCTATTTGGAAGAAGCAAATGAGCACTCTGATCTCTTACATTCCCATCCTGACATCTTCACTTGGACATACGAGGACATGCCCAGTATTGATGAATCTATAGTGGTTCATAATATTGTCCCATGTCCTAATACCAAGCTAGTTAAACAAAAAATTCAAAAAATCAATCTTAGGGTGGCATTGATGGTCAAAATTGAGATAGAAAAACTATTAAAAGTAGGCTTTATCCGTCTTATTGACTATTCCCCCTAGATTTTGAATATAGTTGTCGTTAGTAAACATGATGACTGTATTCACATATGTATCAACTTTTGCGACCTTAATAAGGCTTCTCTTAAAGATGATTTTTTGCTACCTAATATAGATATGATTGTTGACTTGACTGCAGGCCATGCATTAATATCTTTCATGGATGGCTTCTTAGGTTACAATCAGATTTGTATTAACCCAGACAATTAATACAAGACAACCTTCAAAACCCCATGGGGTACTTTCTGTTACGTGGTCATTCCCTTTAGATTAAAGAACAACTAAGCTACTTACCTGTGTCATAGAAAAAAAGGACCCTTTGCTTGACATAGGATTAATTGGACTTGATGAGGCATTTTATGCATCCACACTAGGTCTTGGACCCTTGCAAATCGAATAACATGCATTTAATGATGTCCTGTAAAGGTGTTGTAAAGTCTTGTAATGTACTTTCACACTTTTCTAGACTTAATTAACCCATTTCTCCCTAATTCAACATTATAAAATGTATTTAATTGCATTATTACATCAATCTAGAAGGTTTTTAAAATAAACTTAATGATAAACTAGTGTTGTAATGTGTCTTGCACATTCACATTGGTTCTTGTGCCTTTCTAGGCTATGTGGATCTCATTTTAGAGTTGTAAAGTGTATTTAATCACACTTTCACATTAATTTTTGTGTCCCAATCCCTATTTGACATTTACATCATTACTAATAGGCCCATATTAACCCTTATTTCCTATTAATCACACTTTCACAAGGTTGCATTTTAGACCTTATTTCCTCATCCCTTAGCATCTGAGCTATCAAAATAGCTCCTGTGAGACCCATTCACCATGCATGGTGAATAAGTCCTATCTAGGTGGAACCCTTTTTCCATGTGTGGCGTATGAGTCCCATTTGGCTCAATTTTGACCTTTGAGCAGGAAAAAAGTGAAATTTGAGTTTAATTTTGCTTCATGTTGGCCTATGATGAGGTATTAATGGGTAAAATAGGTGAATTTCCTATAAAATCTCCTCTCTAATACAATGCATTCATCCATTAACTCATTCATATCATTCATTCATCATCTATCTTCCATATCATGTCAAGCAAGCTAGGGCTTTCACATTGCAAATCATCAATTTAGCTTCCTAAGAAATACAAGGATTTATTCTACATGTTATGCTATAGAATATCAAGATCAATCATCATGGTAAGGTAGTATATTCCATTATTGCATTTTTCATTCTATTTTTCATCATTTTGGTTTAATTACCTAAATGGGGTTTGACCAAGGCAAGCCCCCATGCCCCAACAATTAACATTTCCTCTTCTCTTCTTGTGTGTTTGTATATTTAGGTCCATTAGGAGCTTGGAAATCATTGAAGACAAAGTTGTAAGGTTTATCAAGTCTTCTCCTCATTCAACAAGTCAAAATAGCAACAAAATCTAATTTTCAAACCTGTAAATTAGAGTCTCGGAAATGGACACTTGTAGGTCATCAAAGTGCAGATCAGAAGCTTCATAATCCACCTTTGAAAATCTAGAAATTCAAAAGTGGACTCATTGGAAATGGGTGGTGAATGAGTCCCACCCCAAGGTCAGTTTTTGGATTTTTACATATTTAAATACCCTTTTGTCAGAAATGGGTTCTAGCTCAGTTTGGCAAAAGTGGGACTGATTCGCCTATAATGGCGAATGTGTCCCTCTAGGCCTGAAAATCAACATCACCCATGTTTCAAAAGTAATTTGCAGTCCTCATCAAGATTCCAGGTGTACACTTCAAGTTTCATTCATTTTTGTTTAGCTTTGCATTCATTTCTAGTTCATTGTTGCATTACACAATGTGTTTTCCAACATCACTTGTTTCTTAGATTTTACATTCATAATCAATCAATTAGTTCATATAACTACATTTATATCATCTCATTTAGTCTAAATAATAGCACACATAACATAATTTGAATGAACCCTATAACATTTTTGGTCTAAGCTCTCTCCTTTTAGGTGAAAAACCCTACAAGAGCTATAGAGTACATTGGAGCCAAAAATCTATGGTTCATTACCAAGAGACAATGACCCTAATATTTAATGATTTCATCCATAAGATCTTAGAAGATTACATTGAAAACATATTATCCAGGTCAATAACTCATCAAGATCACGTGAAGAACTTTCGTCTTATCTTTGAAAGGCTTCAACTCGATAAGATGAGACTAAACCCCCATAAGTGCATCTTCAATGTTGATGCCAACGAGCTTCTAGGGTTTATAGTTTCTCATCATGGGATCAAATTCAACACTAATAATATTGATGTCATTTTTATCATGCCTCCACTAAGGAATATCACTGAATTTCAAAGTTTATAGGGGAAGATTCAGGTGATTCGTACATTTATATCTCAATTGGTTGATCATACCCTTCCTTTCACTTGATTGATGAAAAAGGATGTTCGCTTCATATGGGATGAAGAGTGTCAAAAATATTTTGAATCTATCAAAGCCTATTTGGCCAATCTTCCTGTATTGATGTCGGCCATGCAGGACAAACCCTTTCTACTTTACCTTGCTGCATCATCATATGCTTTGGTAGCTCTCTTAGCTCAATATGACGATGTTGGAAAGGAAAGAGCAACGTATTACATTAGTTACGTCCTAGTTCACTCTAAAACCTATTATTCCTTCATGGAGAAGCAATTTATTGCTCTCATCTTTGCTATGCAAAATTTGAGACACTACCTCCTCCATGCTGAAACTCATGTCATAGTAAAAACATATCTTTTAAAGAATCTATTCTCTAGCACTGACCTAGTTGGGAGATTAGCAAAATGGGTTATGTTTCTTTTTGAGTTTCACATAAATTTTGTTACTCAAAAATTGATAAAGGGTCAAGCACTTGTAGATGGATTGGTAGATGCTCCCTCATCTCACTCCTTTCCAGGATTAGATTTGTTTCTTGATGAAAATATCTTTGTGATTAATCATGACCTCAAATGGAAAATGTATTTTGATGGATCGAGGTGTCAAATTGGTTTCAGAGCCAGTGTGATTCTAATATCCCCTGAAGGTAAACTAGTTCCTCTATCCTTTTGACTAGAATTTCCTTGTACCAATAACATCATTGAGTATGAATCCCTTATTGTTTGCTTACATGTCGTGATTGCACGAAAAATCAAACATCTCCATATTTTAGGTGACTCTGAACTTATAGTGAGCCAGTTAATAGGAACCTATCAAGCCAAGCAAGGTAAGTTGTCCCAATATCAAGATCTTGCCATGTCCTTGCTTAAACAGTTCTCTTCTTTCACAATAGACAGTGTCCCTAGGAGAGAAAATAGACATGTTGACGCCATGGCAAGCGTTGCTTCCTCGGTACCTTCAAAACAATATACAATAGAATACCACTTCGTGGTCCAGGTCCTGCGAGCCCTTGCGGTTCCCAACCAACCCAAAGTCGAGTCCCTATATATTCCCATGTAGAGCCTGGAGAATGGTTTTCTAACATCTATAACTACCTAAAGACTAGAAAATTTCTTGTTGAAGTGACAAAGAATGATCACACTCATATAAGAAAGCTTTCAATCCATTAGGTTATTCTATCTGATATCCTTTATAAGATAGCCTATAATGACTTGCTTCTTAGGTGTCTCACTAAAGTAGAAATACCCTCATCCTTAAGGAAGTCCACGTGGGTTCTGGAAGTGGACACTTTGGTGGTAGATCCTTGGAAAGAAGACTAATACACATGGGGTACTATTGGAAAATGATGGAACAAGATTCCTTTGATTTTGTCAAGAAATTCCCTTAATGTCAACAACATAGTCATTTTATTTATGCACCTACCCAAGAGTTACAAAATCAAACTTCCCCTTGGTTGTTCGCAAAATGGGGGTTGGATATCATTGAGAAACATCACCTCCTTCTTCCAAGGGACATATCTTCATTATCATTGCTACATATTACTTCATGAAATGGGTCAAATCCATTCCACTCTGATCCATGAACACTGAAACTATCTATAGTTTCTTCATGAATAACATCATTTATCAATTTGGTTTTCCTGCTACACTTATCATAGGTTTTCCACACCATATTATCCATAAGCATGGTAAAGATTGGCATATTCAACTTTCATATGCTTTGTGGCCCTATCGCACGAGTGTTCGCACAGCTATAGGAACAATTCCTTACAACCTCATGTATGGTGCCAAAGCTATTATGCCTTTGGAGTTGGAAATTTCATCTTTGTGGTTTTCCCTTAAGGGGTTAATTGATGATGAAACTTACCGAGTTAACCATTTGCATCAGCTCGATATGCTTGATGAGTGTTGTCTAAGGGCCCTCAAACATCTTAAAGCTTATCACCGATGGTTTTCTAGGAAATATAATCAAATTGTGCTTTCTAGGACCTTTAAAATAGGAGATCTAGTTCTTTATGAAAACCAAAGGAATGTAAATGTCCTGCCTGATTAGAGAAGAAAATTCAGTCCCAACTGGTTAGTCCCTTACATTGTAATCTCATTATATGGTTCAGGTGCCTATAGACTATCGTCTATAGATGGAACACCTTTAAAATAACCTATAAATGTGATGGATCTTCAACAACACTACATGTAATGTTCTATGTGTCATCTCTATGGTGTTCTCTCTACAGAGGGGTCGTAGCACTACATTAGTTGACATTATTCATTAACACATTAAGAAAAATTTTGTGTTGTGAATGACCACGTGCATATGACCATGCATCACATTGCATCTATTAAAACATTAGATCATCATTGTATATAATTAACATACAATCATCTATGTTTATTAAATCATCTTAGCATCTAATGATAGTATAACACCCATAACATAAACATACATAAAAGATAAAGAGCATACACATCCAAATGAAACAATGTCATGAGATCAAAATCAATGTATCCATATATATATATGTGCAATGTATGTGTCCAATGTCATATACATGTATCAAGACACTGCTATAAAAAATGAGTGGTTGTTGAAGATGTGTCTATACAAAATATCTATAAGTATGTATGTATGTATGTATATCTATCTCACTACAAAAATGATATACAAAACTAATGATGATGTCCTTGGTCACTGCGGCACATGGCTCCCAAAGCCCTCTAGCTCTAGTGGATGCTCTATAACCCTAGGGAGGGGTTGTACGGTGGTCATGGAGCATAAATGATGGGAGCGTGATACAGACAAAGTTTCCTGCATCCCCCTAATCTCCCCTTGTAGGGAGGATATCGTTAGCTCCACCCACCTCAGCTGGTCCCATAGTCGTTGAACCTCTGCTAGGCTCACAACTGTCGACTACCCATCGAGTTCATCGAGATGAATCTAAAGGGTGTCATGTACCTGTTGAGCAACATCATCCCTCCTCATTGTTGTGTATCGCTTGGTGAGCACCATCCGTAGCTCCGTCGACATCTGGTCGCGCTTCCCTCGCATGGTCGTCAGCTTTGCAGTTAGCTAGATAATCTCCACACCCCACTCCTCATAAGCGGTCCTCAAACATGTAACTAGCTCAAAGTTGGGGGCATGACATCCCACAGATGTTGGCCGGTAAGCCTTGAGGATAGACCCTTGGATTGACACAGTAGGGGTGACCTCTGAAATACACTGAGCTATGAACCCATCCCATCCCTGTGCATCCTCTACAACCACAAAGAAAGAAAGAGGTATCAGTATCACATGGCATGTATATACATATATCATAAGAAAAAAATGAAAGTACAAAAATGTAAACAATATATCTCAGATACCTAGATCCCTTGGTTTCCATGTCAAGCTAGGGTGAGGATTGGTACTAGGACCTGTGCGATCGACCTTGGTGGCCACTCCTAGTGCCGCTAGCATCACAACTACAATAGAAGATGGTGGTGTGGAATAGATAGGGGTAGCTGGTGGGGGAGATGACCTCCTTCACCACCTCAGCCATGGTGGTGCCATCTCCTCCTCGGCCTATTGTCGACCTCTCCTCCTGTCTTGTGATGATGAGGCTAGTAAATCCTCCTATGGACCAGGGTCCCCTCTCGAATCACCCTCACAAAACACAAGATCTGGATGATATCGCTCCAATCATTGCATAAAATCCAGTGCTACCATGACATTATCTACTATTGATATGGGCGACAGATCATGGTCAAGCTCATCATCATCTGAGGGGATGACATCTATAATAGTGGGGCAAGGGTGGTCCCCAACCCTTACCACACTCCTATGGGCCCTAGTGTAGGTGGGAACAACCACTGGTATGGTATGTGGTCGGCCATGTTGTTGTATGACCCAACTCCAGTAGTAGGGAACTATGACAAAATCCCTCCGCCTGGTCAAAAAATGGTCGCACTACAAGTTCTTCAGATACCTACTATCATCTACCCACCTAAAAAATCTATAGAGTCTCCATCATAGCCCATTCGCAATGAGAGTGTCAAACTGTAATCACCAAAATTTTAGATCTCCAAATCTCCACTGGCCCATCATATCATAATAGTGGGCCATAGGAACCCGATATGGTCATCACTAGGGAAAACAAACTAGTTGGGTGCACATGATGTGGGTGAAGGCCCATACCTACAAAAGTGTGCATGTTGTAAGGAAATGGTACTCACAGTGTATGTACCGGCCTAGCTCCTAGTAGAGATGTGCCAACATGCTGAGCCCCTAGGAAAAAATAGTCTTGTGCTCCACCATCTCTCTGATAGTATGGACAAGGCCCCTATGCAAATGTGAGCCTCACCCATCAATCGTGATCTGAAAGGAAACAGTCATGACCATAACTCAGCGGATCAATGGTGTTGTGGTCCTAGCATGATCATACCAATGTGTATAGATATGACCCATGTCATCACCACCATCCATCCTCCTTGTGCAATAGATCAGGACACCCTCCACTCACTCTCGTGCCAATTGTGTATCATCGAGAGCCACCCGTCATCCACAGATGGGTAGCCCAAGGATCCGATAGATGTCCTTGAGTGTGACAGTCATCTCTCCACATGGCAATTGGAAAGACAACGTAGTGGAATCCCACCACTCCACAAGGGCCGTCAGCATCCACTCATGATATCTCATCTTTGGTATGGTAAATACGTGCTAGAGACAAACTCACTCTAGAAGTGTGAGCTCGTCCTTAGATAAGCGGTCCCTCTACTCACACATAGACTGAAATGCTCACTCCCATATTCTCTCGAATCTTTGGGTACTCCTATAAAATATAACAAAAAAAATTAGTTAGAACATTGATATTTTACATAAAAGCAAGGAAAAATACACAAGACCTATGCATGGCGTGCAAACATCTATGCGTCGCGCATACGTCCCTAACTGCCATGGCTGCCTCAAAGACGATAGCACATCTTTGAGACACTAGTATGGAGTCAGGACTCCAGTGATGATCACGGAAAACAACGTGTATTTCGGATGAGGGCATAGAAAAAAGACGCCTATGCACCTCGTGGACGGGAAAAATATTAAAAAATGAGCTAAAAATAATGAAAATAAATGTTTTGTGGCCTACCTAGTCCACCTCGCAACCCTCGGTGATGTCCTGATGTAGCTGCTCCAATCTTGGCACCTTATGCTCTCTCCTGCTCAGCATTTTGCTGACTTTTCTCTCACAAAATTTAACAATTTTCTCATAGTGAATAGTGAAAATGACCCTTCTAGGGGCCCACCTAGGTATATATAGGCTCCCTGGGGCCTATTTTTCCTAGAGTTTGTGGCTCCCCATTTTCTCCTAAATTTTCCCCACCAAACTAGGGGAAAACTTAGGAGGGGGCATAAGGTCATATCTTGATCATATTTTTCTTCTGAATCGATGAAATTTCTCTTGATCATTCTTCTCTTCATGGTAGCTTTCTCCTAATTTTTTGAAGCTAACCCAAAATTTGAGTTTTGCAGGTTAACGCTTTGAATAATTTTTCACGACTGATCTAATGTTGTTTGTTGAGCTTGGATGTTGGGAGCACCTTCAATACTGGTTATCTTGACTTTTGTTGACATGTAAATCTATTAAATTCAAAAAAATTGATGAAATTTTTCTTTTCTACTTTAGTGAGGCTGATTTTTTCAAAATCAAGCCCTATAAAGTAAGCAAAAAATGTAATGTCATAGAATTGCACCTAGGGGAAATTCCACATTTTGGAATTTTTTCCTAGCATTTATGACACCTTCAGATATTAATGACAAAATCCCATGGTTTGGAATTTCATGATTCTAGCTCCATGTGGACAAGTGGCTGAGCAACAAAATCCTAGTGATGTGTTTTCCAAGAATATAGGCTTTGGATGAACGTGTGGCACATGAACATCTACACAACGCACTAGCATCCTGTCAGTTTCCCAAGTCCAAAACAAAGAATCTGGAATGCTAACCCGTGAGACATGTGTCATGGTGGTTACATTCTAAATGTAACAACTCTTTGTCACCTTTGCAAGCATTAAAAACCCGTTTCTGGCTCTCATTTGAGGGTTGGAAGACATCACTCAAGCTCTTTTTCTATTTTTCTTCAACATTGAGATCTCTTCACTTTTGATAGCAGTGCTCTCATAAGTGAAGCCATGTTAGACTTCGGTCCTCCTAGTAGCTGTGGAAGCTCTCAAGCAAACACTCAATGGTACATATGTGTGCTCTAGAGAGGGTCTAGGCCCATGGGTAACTCTCTCTCTCTCTCTCTCTCTCTCTCTTTGTTTCACTTTCATTTCAATTTTCTCATTTACAATCTTATGGTGTGATTTCTACTCCTGAATAGGTATTACTTTCATTACGTGCTTCTTGTGGTGTGGGTTCTACTCTTGAGTGGATATTGCTTTCACCACACTCTTTGTTTACATCTTTAGCACTCCCTTCAAACTTGGCTATCTATGGAGGTGGAAACACCAAAGTGGGGTTTGACTAATGCAAGCCCCTATAAAGCCACCCAAAAACTTTCATCTTGTTCTTTTGTGTGTAGGTCGTGAAAAGGAGCTTGGAGTGAAGATTCACACATCCAAAGGAAGGTAATCTTTCTCCAAGCATCCTTGTACTTATTTTAGTTTCTAGCTCTTTGAATAGTCACATAGTTTGGTATGACCCACCCCTGAGTTGAGAAGAAAAGGCTTATTTCTACTTGTTCTAAGTGTTTGAGTTATCTGTTGCTCAGGATGCTAGTGCATCCTTTAGATGGCAACGCACCGCCCTAGCATCCTAGAATTGCGTTGAGGTCTCCTAGATGAGAGCTCCCTCTTTTGAGATAGAAATTTCTTGGATTTTCTTTTTTAGGGCCTCTAGTGTATTTTTATGAAACACAATTGAGTCTTAGTTCTTCATCATTCTATAAATTTGATATCCTGAGGTGTATAAGGACAGTTCATTCCCTGGTGATCTCTCAAGAAAGGAGAGACCCATGTGCAATGAACTCCTCTTATATCATAGGTACAAGTTGAGATAGTTTGTTGTCCTTCAAATGAGATGGAAATTGATATATATGTGCCTTTTAAAGATGAAAGAATGGAAAAAGGAATGAAAATGTTGTAATTGATGTCAACTGGTCAGTTGGTTATCTAGTAGTTGTTTTTTATTAGATAAGCATGGTTTTGAAAGGGCCCTGAAACCTTTTACAAATCGAAAGATAGATTGATTAGCTCAATGAAACAACAAAAACCAGTAGAGAACAAGCAAGACAACATAAGAAAATAACCAAATAGAACCACTACCACTCCATCAAAATCGAGCAAAGCACTACACACCCTGCTCAAGGTGGTTCAAAAAATTGTTGCAAGGATTTTTGTTGAACCGTTGTACAAGGGTTCATCTCCACAAATATTTTCATCTTTTATTGCAAGGAGAAGAAACAGGACCATTCATAGAACCAATCAAACTAGGAGTATCAACAGAGGGGCCATTAGAATCATCAACCTGAGGCTTCTGAAAGAGAGTGGTGTGATCTTCTGTAACAGTAGACATATTCTCTTTTTCCTTCCAAACAAAGTGTTGTTTCTTTTTTCTTAGGCATGTAAAGGAGGCATGACCTACTTTACCAAAACAATGGAAAATAATGGGAGAATTTTCATATTCAATCTGTTGCACCCACTTATTTGGTAGTTTTTATTGACTATATATGTTGAGGATATTGAGAAAATCATATTAAAGGAAGATTACAGGTTTTTAGTTGTTGAGGTTGTTGATCTACTACTTGTCCATGTGTTTGTGCAGATCAGATATGTTAGTTAAGGTTGTTGAAGGTTGCTATATCCAAATTCTTGGCTATTGGTTCTTTATGAAGATCCAGTTGTGTTCACTAGTTGTGAACTATGTTTTTCTATGTACTAGCTGATGTCTGGGAGAAATGTTGCTGGTCTAGATTTCTCTTTGTTGAAGTTTTTTGACTTGTGAGTTTAGACAAAAGATGTTCTGATTGCATTGAAGATATTTTTAGTTTCTGGAAGTGTTGAGCTTAATCATTCTATGTTTTTTACACTAGTTTGGATGACCATTTGTTAAGCCCTATATTTGAATTTGATGAAGCATGTTGGATCTATTATGGGTTCCGACGAAGTGTGTGTTTGGGTCTCCCTCATTCTAATTCCACCCTAGGATGTTTGGCATTGACCTAATTTGAATTTGAAGTTGGATGGTTGACTTTGTATATTTTTCAAGGTTGGAGATAGTATAAATATAGAATGTGCTAGTAATGAAAATTGTACACAAGAAAAGAAGGAACATAAGTGAAAGAACAGATGTGACTTTGATGCTATTATGAAAGTGTGAAGCTTAATGCTAAGTTATTAGATACAGTGAGCAGAAGGTGAACTCTATCATTCATACAAGTTGATCAATGATTATGATGGAATCCTTTATTGCATTGGGATTGTTGTCTCCCTATAACAAGTATTCTTTGTCTTATTTTGTATCTTTGGGTTGTATCCTTGTGGACAGTGAGTCTGAATAGTGAGTCTTTATTGTAGGCAGTGATCCACACTTCAAGTAGTGAGCCTCATTTCAGGCGGTGAGCCTTATTTTAGGCACAGAGCCTTATTTCAGGCAATGATCCTTTTTGTAATCAGTTTTGATATTCTCTATAGTGTGAGTTAATCCTCACTATGTTTTTTCACTCATTGGGTTTTCCACGTAAATATGGTGTTATTGTGTTTGTGCATTGGAATTTGTTGGTTTATCATTTAATCAATTTATGTGTTAGTTCTGGTAATTGAATCAAAGGTTATAATCTATGACAATTGATTCACCCCCCTCTTAGTCATTCTATCCAACAATTGGTATTAGAGCTTGGTTCCTTGGTGAAGAGCTTAACCACTTGAGGAAGGTTTGGGATGGCTAGCAAAATGGCCTTTGATTATCTAAGGTTTGATGGAACTAATTATTGTATCTGGAAAGTATTGATGGAAGAGTATATGGAGTATTTCAAATATGATGTAGATAAATATTATAAGTATCCCTACACTCCTCCTACAAATGGTCTAAATACACCTAAAAAAATCAAAGCACATGAAGTGAATAACAAGGTAAAGTTCATCTTGAAGAACAATTTGGTACATTCTGAGTTAATTAAGGTTCAAAACTTGAAGATAGCTAAGGAATTTTGGGATGATTTACAAAGAGCACACAATGGTGATGAAAGGGTAAAAGAGGAAAAATTACAAAATTTGGAGACATAGTTTGATCTTATACATATGTCCAAAGATGAAAATCTTAAAGCTTATGTACAGAGATTGGATGAGGTAGTGGTTGGAATGTGATCTATTGGTGCTACTATAGATGAAACCAGGATTGTAAAGAAAATTTTAAGAACCCTTCGTGATGCTTACAATGAGAAGGTGATTACTATTGAGCAGACTATAGATTATAATACTTGTACTAAGGATCTGTTGCTAGGATTCTTGACATCTATGAGATGGGGAAGTTGAACCTAAGAACTTGAGGCAAAATAGAGATTTTTTTTAAAGCTACAAAAACTAAAGATTCATATGTAGAAAAATTCAATGAAATTGAAGCTAACTTTGTAAGAAGGATGAGAAAAGGCTCTGGTAAGTATGAAGGAAAATTTCCCTTTAAATTCTTTAGTTGTGGAGAAATTCGTCACTATACTACAAAGTTTCTAGAAAGAGCTAAAAGGAATAAACAAAGATACGAGAAAGAAATGAAAGGAAAGAAGATTAACAGAGCTTACCATGTTAATGGGAATGCTAGTATTTTAGATGAAGATTCAGAATATGAAGATCCAAATGACGATGAATGCTTGTTCCAAGCGATTAAGGATGAACCTACTTCTACTACTTCAAAAAAATAGACAAAGGGAAGTCCTCCAGAGAAGGAGAAGCAGAAAAATGAAGGTACAGTTATCTCTTCCCTACATGATAAAAAAGAAAAGGACTATTGGGTAGTTGATAGTGGTTGCTCATATCACATAACTAGTGATAAGAGTAAGTTTTTGAAATTTGATAAAGATGATGGAGGTCTGGTTATGTTTGGAGATGATAATGGTGCTAAAATTTGTGGGATAGGTTCAACAAGTTTTGATGGCAAGCATCATATTGATGATGTTTACTATGTTAAGGGTTTAAGCCATAATCTATTGAGTTTTGGTCAGATGTGTAGAAAATATTATGATCTTGTATTTAAGGATGAGAAATGTGAGATCTAGAAAGGATTTGAAACATTGATTGCTATAGGAAAGAAATATGAAGGGAATATTGATCAGCTTAAGGGTGCTAATCAACAATGCTTTATGACTTAGATAAATGATAGTTGTTTATGGCATAGGAGAATGTGTCACATGAATTTTTATAACTTGGAAAGGATTAGTGTTGTTTAGGTCATGAGATATCTACCAAGAATTACAAAGCCTGTAAATGCTATATGCAAGAACTGTCAATTTGGGAAGAAAACAAGAAATCATTACATATCAAGAGAATAATCTACTACAGGATTACTAGATTTGGTTCATACAGATATTTGTGGTCCTATGAGGAGTGTAAATTCTACTTGGTGAAAGGTACTTTATGCTTTTAATTGATGATTATTCTATATATACATGGGTTACATTTCTAAGAGAGAAATCAGATGCATTAGATAGATTCAAGGAATTCAAGGCTATGGTTGAAAATGAAGTGAATTTTAAGATAAAATGCTTGAGATCTGATAGAGGCGGAGAATTCACCTCCCATGAGTTCAATATATTTTGTGAACTGCATGGAATAAAGAGATAGTTATTTTCTCTAAGAACTCCTCGGAAAAATGAAGTTGTTGAAAGGAAAAACATAATAGTTGAAGAAGCTACTAGGTCAATGATCACTAAAGCCAGATTACCAAAAGTTTACTAGAAAGAAGCTATTCATACTACTGTATATGTATTCAATTGAGTTCAAGTGAGAGAAAATAGTAAAAATACTCCCTATGAGCTATGGTACGAGATAATTCCTATAGTTAAATATTTCAAGGTATTCAGAAGCAAATGCTATATCAAAAGAGATGAGGAAACTTTGGGCAAGTTTGATACAAGAAGTGATGAAGAAATATTTCTTGGATACTTTACTAAAAGAGAGGTGTATAGATGTTTTAATAAAATATTGAGGGAGATTGTAGAAAGCTCAAATGTGAAGATTGATGAAACAGTGAAGAATTCTATTGATATTGATGAATATGAGTCTGAAAAACATGACTGTTCAAGCATAGAAGAAATTATGGAATAATAGGATAAAGATGAGTAGAAAAAGTAGGATGAACAGAATGAAAGAGAAGAGGATGCTCTGGTGATGTCCCTTAAGACACCAAAATATGTACAGTGGAATCATTCAGAAAGTCAGATTATTGTAGACAAGACAAAAGGTATGTTAACTAGAAAAGTTGTTACTGAAGTAAATTTGTACTTATTATCTGAGATTGAGCAAAATTAAATAAGTATGTAAGGATGAACATTGGAAGCAAGGAATGAAAGTAGAAATTTTGAAGATTGAGAAGAATCAAACTTGGGAATTGGTCCCAAGACCAACAGACAAAAATATCATTGGATCAAAATGGGTATTCAGAAATAAGTTGAATGAGAATGGGAAAGTTTTTAGAAACAAAGCAAGACTTTTGTGTAAAGGGTGCTCACAAGTGGAAGGCATAGAGTTTTAGGAAACTTTTTCTCTAGTAGCAAGAATGGAAGCTATAAGGATGTTCTTGGAATTAAATACTTATAAAGATTTCAAAGTCTACCAGATGGATGTCAACTCAACATTTTTGAATGCTGAGATAGAAGAAGAGGTCTACATGGAACAACCAGAAGGATTTCAGTTAACAGAACAACCAGATATGGTGTGTAGATTGAAGAAATATTTATATGGATTGAAGCATGCTCCTAGAGCCTGGTATGGAAGATTAGAGAAGTATTTGAGTCAACAAGGATTTAAAAAAAGTATGATAAATAGTAATTTGTACTTGAATACTAAAAATGACAAAAACTTGATTGTAGTTGTGTATGTTGATGGCATTATCTTTGGAGGAAATGAAAATATGTACAAGATGTTTGCAAAAGAAATTCAGAAAGAATTTGAAATGTATATGTTTGGGGAGATGAATTTATTTCTTGTCATATAGATTAATCAAATGGAGAAAGTAATTTTCATTGAATAGTCTATGTATGTGAGAGAGATGTTGAAGAATTTTGGGATGGATGGTTCCAAACCAGTAAGTACTCCTATAGTGGTTGGTTGCAAGTTGGTTAGAGATGATGAATCACCTAAGAATAATCAGAGAAAGTATAGATATATTGGTGTGGTGTCTATAATAGGAGTTCAAAAGGATAAAATGGTCATTTCAAGGTTTTTTCATCTTTGTTCCATGAGGAAATTGGAAAAAAGGTAAAAACTTAAAATGTTGTCAATATTGTCAAAAGTTGTCAATACATGGTAAAGGAAGGGTATTTTAGTGTCTTTTGTTTTGAATCATGAATAAAGGGTTAAATAAGGTATAAATGATCATATTTTAGGTATCTATAAGTGTTAGAGGTATTTTAGGTTCAATAATTGCAAAAATGTAAAATATTGCAAATGTTGTCAATGACAATTTTGCTATTTTTTGCTAATTTGCACAATTAGAGTCATTAAGTGGTAATTAGTTGTGAAGATGGTTGGTTTGGGGTGGTTACTTGTTTAAAAAAAATTATAAGGCCTTCCAAGGCTTGAAGGAATGGTTTTTGAAAGTTGTAATAACTCATATTCAATAAAACACCATGTTTTTGGAGCAAATTTTGTATTTTTCATAGTTTTTCAGAACTTGTTTACTGTTGTACGGACCCGTACAGTCTCCTAATGCCTTAAAATATTCATGGGTTGAGGGTATATGTTTCTACTTTCATCTTAATTTTATTTGGATTTTTTATTCATTTTTTTGTGGGAGAAATTCAAAAATTACTGCAAGTACCCTATTTTTTTTCTTTATGAAGGGTTTGAAGGAAAAATAATGGGATTTTGACCAATCCACCCACTGTCTAATGTTGTAACTCAGTGGATTGGTAGGAAATATGTTATATTAGATGTATTAATGCATTTTATATTAGAATAAAGAATGTTTGTGGTGAATGTGTGATGCCCTAGGGCTGAAAATGCATTTTTTCCCTTGAAGAGTGATGGTTTTGAAGTGCTTTTCAATGAAACATTGATGGAGTTGAGTTTGTAAGCATTTAAAATGTCAAGGAAGACCCTATGGAAGATTTTTCGACCATTTATTTGTTTATTCAAGCCTAGGAATGAAGATTTTGACAAAACCCTTATTTTTCATTAGAAAAGGAGGTTTTTGAGTTGGGAGTGTTTATGGTCATACAGGTGCAAACCAATTGTGGATTCTATTGTTTTGAGCCATTTAATTTTCTTCCCCAAGGTTTCAAGGTGATTGGATAACTTTTAAGAGTACTTCCTTTGTTGAATTGACCTATTTTCCTAGTTTTTCCATGGAGGTTGTATTGGAAGTCTAAACTGATCCAAAGGAGTTATATTTTATCTTGAATTATGTTTTGTAAGTCCTTAATGGGTCTCTAAGTCCATCATCTAATTGAAAATTATTTTGGGAAAGTTGGGTGAAAAGTCCCTTGAAGCTGTTTGGCACTGCTGGGAGAAATAATGTACCTGACAAGTGGATTTGTGAAGTTCTTGTGAATTTGCTTTGGATTTTAGGTTGATCATCTTGTATTTTTCATTTGAAGTTGATCTCCACCCTGGGTTTGCATCAGAGTGGTATCAGAGCCTGGTAGTAGATCTTGTGTTGTTATTTTGACTCGGTTTTGTAGGTAGGTGCAGAAAGGATTGTGAAAATGTCACCCAAAGGAAGTGTAGTTGCAAGGAAGATGGACATTCATGAAAGGGAGATAGAATCCTTGAAAAGAGAAATGGCTTCTTGGAAGGAAAAGCATCGAGTGGAAGAGGATGTAAGTGAAACTGAAGAGGAAGAAGAAGCTCCTGGTGAAGAAGAGGAGATGGATCTTGATGATGCAAGAACAATGAAGCTTTTCAAGGCTGTGAAGAAGGATGGACATTGAAAAATATATGTTCCTATGTATGGAGGAAAACTTGATAGTGAAGAGCTCCTAGATTGGATTGGGGCTATGGAAAACTACTTTGATAGTGAAGATGTTGATGAAGGACTTAAGGTGAAGAGAGCCAAATAAATATTGAAAGGACATGCCTTGGTATGGTGGAGTTTTGTGTAGGAGGAAAGGGAGAGACAAGGAAAAATAAAAATCACCTCTTGGGAAAGGATGAAGGCCAAAATGAAAGTTAAATTTCTTCCTGTTGATTACAATGTTCAATTGCTTTAAGAAATTGCAAAATCTTAGACAAAAATATTTGGATGTACAAACATATACTGAAGAATTTTATAAATTAAGCATAAGGACTAAGCATGAAGAAGATGAAGATGAAATGGTTGCTAGGTACTTGAATGGTTTGAGGTACAACATCCAAGATGATATTAGCATTTTGGCACCTAGTTCAGTTGAATAGTGCTTTCAAATGGCCATGAGAGTAGAAGAGAAACTAAAGAGGAGACAAGAGAAGGTAGTAAGAGGTAGACGAGGTACATCTAGGGGAAGAGGTACCTTTCCAACACAAAACAAACTCAAATAAGGCCAAGAAGATGTTGTAAAAGGTAAAGAACAAGGGATTGAGTTTAGAGGTGGATAGAGAGGTGGAAGAGGAAATTATAGGGGAAGAAATTCAAATGAATTTGTAGGAAGGTGCTATAAATGTGGTGAGTTTGGTCATCTTTCTTTTAAGTGTCCTCATAAATTTAGTACTACTACAAGTGGAAGTGAAATAAAAGGTGATAAAAGATTCCAATATGTGCAAGGAGATGAAGAAGAGAGTGTGAGTTCACCAAGAAGACCTGTAGATCAAGAAGTAGGAGAGGCACTCATGGTGAGAAGGACCTTGTTGTAAGGACAAAAAGAAGAAGATCTAAGGAAAAGAAGGATCCTATTCAAAACCTCATGTAAATTCAAAGGTAAAGTGTGTCAAGTAGTAATTGATTCTGGTTCTCAAGCTACCATGGTGTCTAGGGAGATGGTAGATAGGTTGAGTCTAGAAAGGATACTGCATGTAGCACCCTACAAAGTCTCTTGGGTGAATGATAGTCAAACTCTAGTGGTGGATTGGAAAGCTTATGTAGATTTCCAGATTGGGGAGTATAAGGACAGAGTACTATGTGACATATTTCCTATGGATTGTTGTCATCTTCTCTTAGGAAGACCATAGCAATATGATAGGAGATCTATGTATGATGGTTGGGAAAATACTTATACCATTTGGAAGGATAATAAAAGTTATAAGTTAACTCCTTTGCAGAAAAAAGGGCAAAGCAACTTGGTAAATCAAAGTTGATTATGTTTGGTAACAAGCAGCCTTTAAGGCTTGAAGACAAAAAGGACAATATGATTTCTGATTTGCAGCAAATTCATACTAGTAGGACAGTAAATGAGGCAACTTTGAAGAGTGTTAAGACAGTGAGCAATCTATTTTTGCAAAAGGATAACATGAAACTCATTTCTAAGTCTGATTTGAATAAATTAAAAGCTAATAAATTTGCAGGGAAGTCTGAGAAACAGTGTGGAGTGTTTGAAAAGAAGTTCATTGTGCAAGGTGGAATCCTAGTTGGGACCATTGCTTGTCCTATTGTTGAATGTAAAGTAACAAAGAAAGTGGAAGTTGCTGATGTAAAGGTAAATAGAGTTGTTAATTCTTTGGAATATGTTGACAGAGGTGTGAAAGGTCTGAGGACAGTAAGGAGTGCATACAATCCTTCAAGGAACACAAAACTGATCACAGGGCAAAGAATACACAAAATGAAGAACAATTGCAAGTATATGAATGAAAACAAGGAAACTACATGGTTGTTTCTTTCTAATGAATTTTTTTGTCTAGTTATGAGGTCTAGAGCAGTAGCAGCGCATCATGATTTAAGGACATGAAGGCAACAAACACAACTGGAGATGCATGAAGCAACAGGGTCAATGCTTGGGGTACATTTTACCACTTGGGACAAGGGTCATTTTCTTGATGAGGTGTATGGTGCAGGGGCACCAACACATTTTGGTTTCTATAATAGGAGTTAAAAAGGTTCAAAGGGTCATTTCAAGGTGTTTTCATCTTTGTTCCATGAGGAAATTGGAAAAAATGTAAAAACTTGAAATGTTGTCAATATTGTCAAAAGTTGTCATACATGGTAAAGGCAAGGTATTTTGGTGTCTTGTGTTTTGAATAATGAATAAAGGGGTAAATAATGTCTAAATGATCATATGTTAGGTATCTATAATTGTTAGAGGTCTTTTAAGTTCAATAATTGTAAAAATGCAAAATGTTGCAAATGTTGTCAATGACAATTTTGCTGATTTTTGCTAATTTGCACAATTAGAGTCATTAAGTGGTAATTAGTTGTGAAGATGGTTGGTTTGGGATGGTTACTTGTTTAAAATTCTTTATAATTCCTTCCAAGGCTTGAAGGAATGGTTTATGAAGGTTGTAATAACTCACATTCAATAAAACACCACGTTTTTGGAGCAAATTCTGTATTTTTCATAGTTTTTCAAAACTTGTTTACTGTTGTATGGACCCGTACAATCTCCTGACACCTTAAAATATTCAGAGGTTGAGGGTATATTTTCCTACTTTTATCTACATTTTATTTGGAGTTTTTATTCATTGTTTTGTGAGAGAAATTCAAAATTTACTGCAAGTACCCTATTTTTTTCTTTGGAAAGGGTTTAAAGGCAAAATAATGGGATTTTGACCAATCCACCCACTGTCTAATGTTGTAACTTGGTGAATTGGTAGGAAATATGTTATATTAGATGTATTAATGCATTTTACATTAGAATAAAGAATTTTTTTGGTGAATGTGTGATGCCCTAGGGCTGAAAATGCATTTTTTCCCTTGAAGAGTGATGGTTTTGAAGTACTTTTCAGTGAAACATTGATTGAGTAGAGTTTGTAAGCATTGAAAATGTCAGTTTAGACCCTATGGAAGGTTTTTGGACCATTTATTTTTTTATTCAAGCCTAGGAATGAATATTTTGACAAAACCCTTGTTTTGCATTAGAAAAGGAGGTTTTTGAGTTGGGAGTATTTCTAGTTGTACAGGTGCAAAAAAATTGTGGATTTTATGGTTTTGAGACATTTAATTTTCTTTCCCTAGGTTTCAAGGTGATTGGATAACTTTGAAGAGTACTTCCTTTGTTAAATTGACTTATTTTCCTAGTTTTTCCATGGAGGTTGTATTGGAAGTCTAAATTGATACAAAGGAGTTATATTTTATCTTGAATTATGTTGTGTAAGTACTTAATGGGTGTCTAAATCCATCATTTAATTGAAATTTATTTTGGGAAAGTCGGGCGAAAAGTCCCTTGAAGTTGTTTGGCACTACTGGTAGAGAAAATTTACCTGACAAGTGGATTTGTGAAGTTATTTTGAATTTTCTTTGTATTTTGGTTTAATCATCTTGTATTTTTCATTTTAAGTTTATCTCCACCCTGGGTCTACACCATATATGATTGGTGAACTACTGTATTAATTTGCTACTAGACCAGATATTATGCATGCAGTTTGTCTTGTAGCTAGATTTCAAGAAGATCTGAAGGAAACATATGTTACTACAATTAAAAGAATATTCAAATATTTGAATGGAACTCCAAATTATGGATTATAGTATCCTAAAGATACTGACTTTACACTTAGTGCCTATACAGATGCAGATTGGGCTGGAAATATAGATGATATAAAGAGTACAAGTGGTGGTTCATTCTTTCTTGGATGTAAGTTGGTGGAATGGCTTAGTAAGAAGCAAGATTCATTCTCTTTGTCTACTATTGAAGTTGAGTATATTGTTGTTGCATCTTGTTGTACACAAGTGTTATGGATGAAATAGACATTGAAGGATATCACGGTGCTATTTGATGATCCTATTTCTATCTTATATGATAATACAAGTGCAATTAATATTTCAAAAAATCCAATGATACACTCAAGAACAAACCATATATCTATCAGGTATCATTTCTTAAGAGAGAATGTCATGAAGAATGAAGTCAAACTTGAGTATGTTCTGACAAAGAATTAGATTGTGGATATATTTACAAAGGCTCTTCCTAAAGATACTTTTGAGTATCTCCAGGAGAAGTTAGGGGTTATTACCCTTCCTTTCATAAACTAAGATGCATTTGGAGGTGCATCAGTCTAATGGATTCATGGTTCTATCTTTCTGGACTAATGTTTTGGTGGCTACCTCTTAGGGAGAGTAGGTAGTTTCAATTGTTGTCATTATGAGTATTCTCTTTTTCATGTCAAACGAAGATTCAATGAACATATCTTTTGCCTTTTCCATTGATTTCAAAGGGGGATAGAAAGCATGTGAAAAGGGATATAAAATATGTGAAAATGAGAGAAAGATGATCTTGTAAGGGGGAGAAGCAAAAAGAAAAAATATTGCGAAGTATTTTTAGAAATGGTATGGTGTTGTTGATGGTTTTTCACATTATGTGTTGCCATCAATGACAAAGGGGAAGATTGTTGCAAGAATGGAAAAAGGAATGAAAGTGTTTTCATTGATTTCAACTAGTCAACTAGTCATCTAATAGTTGTTGTTGACTATATATGTTGAGGATATTGAGAAAATTGCATTAAAGGAAGATTACAAGTGTTCAACTATTGAGGTTGTTGATATGGTACTTGTCCATATGTTTGTATAGATCAAGTATGTTAGTGAAGGTTTTTGAAGGTTGCTATATCAAGATTCATGGCTATTGGTTCTTTGTGAAGATCGGGTTGTGTTCACCAATTATGAACTATGTTTTTCTCTGTACTGGATGAGGTCTGGGAGAAATGTTGCTAGTCCAGATTTCTCTTTGTTGAAGATTTTTGACTTGTGGGTTTAGAGAAAAGATGTTCTAATTGCATTGAAGATATTTTTGGTTTTTAGAAATGTTGAGCTTAATCATTTTATGTGTTTTACACTGGTTTAGTTGACTATGTGTGTTAAGCACTATCTTCAAAGTTGACGAAGCATGTTAGATATATTATGGGTCTCGGTGAAGCATGTGTTTGGGTCACCCTCATTCTAATTCCACCCTAGGATGTTTGGCACTAACCTAATTTGAATTTTAAGTTGGATGGCCAACTTTGTATATTTTTCAAGGCTAGAGATAGTATAAATACAAAATGAGCTAGCAATGAAAATTGTACACAAGAAAAGAAGGAAGATAAGTGAAAAATACATGTCTTTGATGCTATTCTAAAAGTGTGTGAGTTGTGTGTGTAGTTGATTAGTGTGAAGCTTAATGTTGAGTTTTCAGATGTAGTGAGTAGAAAACGAACTCTATCATTCATGCAATTTGATCAATGATTATGGTGGAATCCTTTGTTGCATTGGGATTGTTGTCTCTCTCTAACAAGTCTTATTTTTCTTCTTTTGTATCTTTGGGTTGTAGCCCTGTGGATAGTGATTCTAGACAGTGAGTCCTTATTGTAAGCAATAAGCCTCATTTCAGGCAATGAGCCTTGTTTCAGGTAGTGAGCCTTATTTTCAGTAGTGAGCCTTTTTGTAATCAGTTTTGATATTCTCTATAGTGTGAGTTAATCCTCACTGTGGTTTTTCCCTCATTGGGTTTTCCACATAAATCTAGTGTTATTTTTTTTATGCATTGGCATTTGATGCTTAATCATTTAATTAGTTTATGTGTTAGTTCTAGTAATTGAATTGAAGGTTATAATCTATAATATCTGATTCACCCCCCCTCTCTCTATGTAGGTGTAGTGTCATAATTTTTTACCCTTGACATTTCATACTAGGTTTAGCTCCCCCTTATGTGTTTTTGGACCTAATAATGCTTATAACTTTCCCATTTTAATGTCATTTTCATAAAATTAAAATAAAATTGGAAATTAATATTAAATATATTTCTTTAACAACATCAAAAACCTCAAAATAGGTCTTGTCTAGGGTGCCCACATCCTTTATCAACCTATTTTTTCCCCAATTTAAATATTTTACTGTAGGCATTTTTATATTTTATAAATTTAAGTTTATTTGTCAACTCTTCATAATTAATTTTGTGAGAAACTAATAAATGCATATAAATATGAGTCTTTTTCACTATTTGAAACTAGAAATAATTTGGAATTAAAAATTGGAGCATCCTAAAAGTAGTCAAGAGAAAAATAAGAACAATTATTATAACATTATTTCAATGAAGTGTCATATTAGAAATGTATCAATTTTATGACTAATATTGTTGATGTTTCTGAATTTGTTTGTTTTGTTAGTCCTAACACTTGCAATAACTTTAATCAAGCATCCAATTATACTTGTATGAGATGTTCCATGACTCCGGTATAATGAGGATATTAGATTTGAAGTGGTAATTTGTGGCACTTGTCAATTTATCACTTGTTTATCCATTTTTCCTTTTCTCGATCAAGGGTAAGTACTCTTTACATCATCATAGCCATTATGGATATAGGAACACTAAAATAGGATTTTACTTAGGAAAGCACCTATTTTACACAACTTTTTCTCTCCTTTCTTCTATTCAAGTGATAGATATGAAGAAAATTTAGAAGGAGATTCAAGGTATAATTATAAGATCAAACATCCAAGCATCCTATTCCTAAAAATTAGGGAAAGTTAAATTATTTATAGAAAAACAAAGTTCCAAATGTAAAATCTAGAAGGAATGACCCACTAAATGTAACCTACTAAGATGTATATAGAGATTTGAAAAAGCACCATTTCTAACCATCCAAATTCAACTCAAATTTGAATGCAATGTTCTTCTTCCTCTACACTTTGCTTCTTTGTAATATTTTATTGATTAGATAAGAAAGGAAGGGCCCTAATCTTGTACAAATCAAAAAACAAAGTTGAACAGTCCAACAAAATAGACTAGCCAAACATAGAAACTAGTCAAAAATAACAAGACAATAACAACAAAAAATAGACTATTAGAAAGAATAGAGCCACCAAAAAAAGATTGAACAAAAAGAAAAAGAGAAACAACTCAAGCTCTAGAGCTAGAACCCAACAAATTTTCCTCCAAGGAATTTTTAATCAAAATAGATACCTTCCTAGAAGTATATTTCTTCTTAATTTGCACAACTATCCAATTAGAAACCACATTTCAAAAATTTAGACCAAAAGGGGTTGAATCCCCTTCAGAGTAACTAACAAGTGGAACAACAATTACTTTAGGTGAAGCATCCAAATCCAATCCAAAAGTAGCAAGATTCATAGATAAGACATTCTTTTCCAAAATGGGGATAGTAGGAGCCTCGGGGGAGGCAACACAAATAGCAATAGGAATAGCCTTATCCAAAATAAATGTAACAAAATCCACATGAGAAATAACACCATCAATAATAAGATTATTTTTCTATGTAGGAGGAGGCATGGAATCATCACAATTAGAGAAAGAGTTTGCATTAGGGTACATAGTTAAATTTTCCTAGAGAGAATTCTTCCACCATGTGGAGGATGAAACAACACGAGATACACGAGGATAGTCATGAGCAAAGTGACCAATAGTAAAATAATTTCTACACCAAAAAGAGATACCTTCGTAATCCACCAGTTGAGACCAAGACCAACCATTACCTTTAAGCACTTCTTCATAAGTTAAAGCTTGATACAAATAAACCTCCACAAAAATCCAAGCGAAGGAGATGTGAGTAAAATTCATGGAAGCATTATCCACTTTCAAGAACCTACCTAGACCATTACCAATGCCCTCATAAGTAGAGGGGCACCAAAACTATAAGGGAAGACATGGAAATCTCACCTAAATAGGAATAAAATCAATGGGTTCCTTCAAAAGGTTAGAGTAATGAAGCCAAGGCCTCATGGACAAGGGATGATATTTTCCTTCCCACACACCATGATCCAAGACAGTCCTTTTATCCACAAAATAATTAGAGAAAATAATAAAAAACCTATAGAAAAAAGGTAAATTTCCATCTTACCCTCCACTAAAGGATTCCATTACTTTGATATCTAGAGGTGAAAGTTCAAAAGAGAAGGATACAAGAAGAAAAATCTACATATAAGACCCAACTTTCAAAAATAATCAATACAATCTGAGACCTCCTATCCAAGAGAAATCATAGGAGCAACACACACATGCAAAAGAGGGCACTCAAGACCCACACCAACATTATCAGATGACATAGCCTCAACAAAGGATTCAATAACTTGGGAAGAACCACGAGACCCCTTCAAAGCACCCATATCCCAAAACTGAAAGGTAGTAGGACAATCAACATCAAAAGACACATTCACACCCTATGAGTGAGCATCTACAAATACATCTACAATCATATCACAGTTAGGAGAAATAGGCAACATGCATGTAGGGGAGTAGGAAAGGCTGGAGGGAGTGGAATTCAAATTTGCAAGAGAGAGTGGTGTTCCATTTCAAAAAAAAAACTTTAAACTGCTTCTTTGTAATATGTTTCTATGTTTCAATTTTGTAAATTTCTATAATTCTAGCAAAAAAATTTAGGTGTGTGATGTAGAGAGACTCCCTTTTCTATGTCACCACAACAAAAGTACAAATTTCACGGGAAAATACTCTACCCAAAATTTAAAAATTCTTCCAAATCGAATATTTCAACACACATTCATCACTTTGTTCATTCCCACATACCCAAATTCCATGCATTACTTTGTGTGGCATAGTCTACTTATTTCACAGTTTAGTTTCTATTGATGAGAATAAATTTATGGGCTTGCAATTACACACTTTATGTTACTTGTCTAAGTTATTGTTTAATTCTCATCTTAGTTGAACTTCTATACTACGTATGCATTCCCTTGCATTCTCTCTATTCATTCACATTTTTCATCTTTTCTTTGTGTAACATGCCCATTTTTCTATCCAATAATTTTGCTATGCTTTTAACCTCAAGTAAATAAATTTTGATGCCAACACTCAGCAATTAAAAATTTATTTTCATATATAAGAATAATATGCACATTTGAAGTAAAAATCATTCCAAACTTTCCCATTCCATTACAACAAAGTATTATAGCATTCCAAAGTATTGATAACATATTACATTTAATTTTCATGATAATATATTCCATAGAAATGGATGCATAAATACTTACACAACTTTCCATGAGCTCACTGGCACTAGGTATACAAATGATGCAGGTGTTGCCCATCAAATCTTGGTCACTAATTGATGAGGAGAAGCATCACTCAAGCACTTTTTTGCCAACCATGGACTTATTGTAGTCCCCCACACATCTACCACATATGGTAAGATGACCCTCCCTTCAACAAAGAGATTAGTTTGGTAAACTAATAATAATAATTACCTTCCTTGAGCTTTCTTGTAAAACCCATACATTTCTAGATTTTTCACATAGTGGCTACAACCTACACATATGAAATTCCTTGCCTAGTATGTAAGTTAGGATCACAGTGAACTAACAATCTAAATAGTGGCAAACTACAATACTTTGGCCAAAGTATTCATCACCCCTAATATGGAATAGACATCACACACCCACCCACCTTCCTAGCTTGATTTTTATTGACCATTCATAACTTATGCATAGGCTATCCCCTTATGCCATTAAGTAACCTTAACCCCAAGAATAGCCTATTTCCCTCTTATGTTTACTATGACACTTTTATTTAAGTTATTCAAGTAATTCTAACATACCAACTAACCATATGGATAAACATATCACATCATTAAAAGACTCTATTTCAAAAGTACATGCACAACAATAAAAGTTCCCATACAAGAGTGTGATCTCAATAATAAATGACTCTAATCAAAAGGTATAATCTCATCAATAAATGACCTCAATAAAAAGTATAATTTTCAACAATAAATTAGTTCAAACAAAGATATAATCAACAATCAAATGATCAACTATATCATAAAGGCTAATTCCAACCTATGTGTTGCAATCACTAATCAACTAAACAACCCAACCAAATAGCTTATTCTTGACCTAGGGTTTATATCAAGGTAAAGTAACGTTCAATTTAACATAACCCAAATGTAAAGCTTCTCTTTAAAATATCTCATATATTCACATGTGTAATATATTTGTATATCATTTGGAGGACATAATCAACTTATGAGGAGTTGGTGCTTTTACACCCATAGTCCTCTCACAATATGGTTTTGGGTTACCAAAATGTTTTCCCTCTTTTAGATTTTTGAGAATATGAATAGACTCTAATTCAAAATAGCATAACTAGTAAGTACAATTCTCAATTCTATTGTTGAATATTGATATATCCTTCAAGTTTATACCATACACTAGGGATAAAAATCTCTTCCTATCTCAAGGGGACATGAGTAATTAATCAAGTAAAGATTATCAATCAAGGTTTGCATAACATCATAATGATGACATTTCCACTAAGAAGTTCAATGCAACTCTATAACCCAACTTTACAAATTAAGCTTCTACTATATAAGCTCTAACGTAATATAATATTTAATACCAATTTAAATACCCAATCCTTAATATGGAGCATATACATACATTTAATCAATACAGATTCCTAGACTAGATTCATCAAGAATCTGTTACTTCCACATAAAGAAGATAATAGCCTATACATTATAACACCTAAACATATTTTCCAACAAGGCATTCAAAAACACATAATCTTTTCAAATTCATACAAAACATAAAAGAGTAGAAATCAACAAGCCTATTTATGCAAAGCTCCAATCAATAAAATTGGATTCCTAGCTTAGCCTTCTAAAATAAACAAGCAATTTCCAACTATCTTTCTTCCACTCACCAAAACTTATTCCCAAAACCTCTCACAAACTCTCAAAAGCCTCTTACTAGCTCTCAAACTTAGAAAATTAGAATAACAACTCAGAAAATAAGCATCAAGTGTGCATAATGTGTCCCAAATGAGGGAGAAAGAAACTCTATTTATACACAAAAGTGAGAAACTATAGGCTAAAAAAAAGATATCAAAGATGAAACTTCTCAATCTAAAAGGTTTGACTCAGCAAGAAAAAAGAAAGGTGACAGCTAAAATCATTGCATAGTAAACACATGCACAACCAGATTTTATCATAGTGAATGTTCATCGCTTATTTAAGAGGACAACAAGAATGACAATCACAAATGAAAGGTTAATTCCTTATATTGGTTGAATCTATTAGGCCAGCTTCTCTTTTGACCATTTCTAATATTTTTAATTTTATTCATATGCAAGAATTCATATTATAGTTTAAACTTTTATTAGGCTCATACTTTCATATATTAGTCCCACCAAAATATCACACACCCCTATTCCTTTGGTCGTTGTTTGCTTATGACCAAGTCAAATTTTCTTGTGTGTGAGTATTCACTTTTCCTTTGCATTTTTCACTTAGTCTTTGGCAGATTAACTCACACATTGGTTTTGCATTGGATCCCATGTGTTGTCAATGTTTCATATCACTTAGCTTTTAAATACTTTCCACTATGTTTAATGTTCATGCGTTGCCCATATTGGTGCACAATTCCCCTTAATATCAGCTTCATATATTATATGTATATGTTGTGCATTATACATATGGTATATGTTGTTCAATATAAATTATGTTCTTTATAATATTTATGCACTATTTGAAATCATTCACTTATATATATTTAATAATTGTGGTAATAGAAAAAGTATCCCTTTTGTTTTTCCCTTTCTTTTTTGGGCCCTCCTTGTGAACTAGGCTTAATGGTGCCTTGATTTAGTGTTGTAATGTGTTTGACACATTCACATTAGGTCTTGGGCCCTTGTGAACTAATGAACATGAATGGTACCTTGCTAAAGTGTTGTGAAGTGTTGTAACTCACTTTCACACTTTCCTAAGGTTTTATTAATTAACTAAACCTAATAAACCTTTTTTTGGCCTTAATCATGCCTTATCTGAAGTGTTGTAAAGTGTTGTAACACACTTTCACACGTTTCTAGGCTTGTAATTAATAATTTGGATTTCTTCTACTTTCATTGGCCCTGTTTTGCATCCACAAGCCTCATTTAATGCATATTTTTTAGTATAATACTGACACAAATCATTACCCAATCATAATTCAAGTGTTTTAGGCTAGAATGGACCAGATTTAGTGATCTAGGACTCATTCTCCAACTTGGGTGAATGAGTCCCACCTATATTTTTTGGTCCCGAGCCTAGTTTCACACATTTATAAGCATTTCTAAAAATGGTCCCAAAAATTATGCCTAGTGGGACTCATTCACCACCTTGGGTGAATGAATCCCGTGTGGCCTATTGGTTATTTTTTTAGAAAAAAACTTGATCTCACCACATGCCTATGAATTTTCCACAATCCAGTGATAAGCATAGGTAAGGATTGGTCAAAAAACAATTAAAGGATTTCTAAACATATACTTCTACTCTTCTGGCTCTATGAAACCCATGAGGGTGATCCTGAAAATGTTTATATGATACTCTCATGCCATTTTATCATGACCATTGAAACTAACAGATGTATTCCCATAAGACACAAATATAAAAATTCCTCAAGGATTTGACTTACCCTTTAACGAATTAGTATCTAAAGCTAGGAATGAATGGTACTTCCTACTATATTAGTGCAAATATAGGCATGTCAGAATTTGTAATTAAGGTTTGTGTTCTTTGTTAGGTACAAGTAGGCTCACTAACTTCAAAGATAACCAAATAAATGGATAAATGTCTTATCTATGGGCAATGAACTCACACTTGTAATAAACTATAGTACATCAACAATGGAAAAAAACATTTAAAGACTATTGTGCACTACTTTGAAAATACAACTCAATGCATCCAGAAATAGGAACTTCTTAATAATTTTTGGATTTCACTTAAAAATCTATGATCTAAATCAAACAATTACTTAGTTCTTTGAACTAAATCAAAAACTATATCACACATTCAATCAGAAAGACTGGAGAAAAATAAAAGAACCTTGACCCCTTTATTCATAATTTGAAAGACAAAATATAGAGGAGAGAAACTAATTCCAAAACTTTCTATTATCCCTCATATTCCATTGCTATTGTAAAAACATTATGCTCATTAAAAATATGAGTACATTCCTAAGACTCAACATTAATCTATTTCTCTGTGCTTAAAAATACATAACAACTCCTACATGAGCTCAGAATTTTCTTTACCATCAAAAGATCTTTGTAATTGTCCATGAATTCATGTTTATAGAAACATGGGAGCAACAAGCATTAGGCCAAATTACAATTAATGTCACATTCACATTTGACATACATTTATATTTTCATTTCAACATTCCCTGGGTAGTTATGTTTGCATCCATTGAAAGTGGGGTGAAAAGAACATAGGAAAAAACTTATTTTCATTTGTTGTAGAAGATAAACCCACCCTCCAAGAGGAATATTTCAATTGTTACAACACATCCAAAATATCTTCTTCATGAACCATAAGTTTTAACCACGTGCATTCCCAATCAACAAAACTTTAAAAACATGAAAAGAAATAGAAATATATAAAGCTGACACAACCAAGTCAGCACTTATGCCACCAATTTTCATGTTGGGGAGAGAACAATATTTTTTCAATACTTAAACAAAAGCCTAATCTGTACTGTTTCCAGGCTATGCATTGTTTTCTCTCCCATCCATTAATCACCATGGTTGCAGACTTCAAAATCAAAATTATACTCACCACTTCACCATTGCAACTCAATCCTCTAGCACATCCAAGTATTTCCTCTTCTAGGCTTGGAATTCCTCTTCAGTGGGCTAGTTGAATTTCATGGCACTATCAGTCTTTTGTCTATAAGGTGAATACTTGGTAACAACCTGAGTGGATTTCTTATCAAATTTTTTCAAGACAATCTTTTCATGGGCCATCATGTCCATGTTCCTCTTTAACGTATCCATATCATGCTACTGAAAAATTGAAGCAACTTGACTTGAAATAAAATCGTTAGTCTCCTTTCTCCACTCTTGCAAGGTTTTTATGGTACCATTATCTCTTAAAATAGATGGGAGGAGACCATGGTATGTTTCATGATTTGTTTTGACCAATTCCCTGATCTTGGTCTCCAAAGGCTCTATTTTTCTCCTAAACTCCCTAATTTCAGTTAAAATTGAAATGGTGGGCTTAAGCTTCTTAGGGGGATCAACATCTTGCTTGATTCGAATAGAAATCATTCTCAAGTCTTGCAACATGTGGATCCATGTCTCCGTAAATGGAATAGCTCTCTCCTTATCATTTCCAAAATTATTTATAGCAGACTTCATGGAGGAAGAGCTATCATGAATTTTGTTTAATTTGTTAATAACCCCTCTATTTAAGTGCTCCAAGATTGTAATGACAATCTTCATATTATTGACAAAGATTTCCCTTTTGTGATTGTCACATATTTCTTTGTAATCACTTAGTTTCTTAAGCAACTCCTCCTTTTTGGCACGCTCATCTTTCTATGGTGCTTCTGATGTGTCTAGCTCTACCACTAAAAAGGGTACAATTCTCATATTTTATGGAACAATTTCCTATGAGGAACTTGTGGCAGGAGTATAATCAACATGTGTTGGTTCATGTGAAGAAATAGGAGACGAAACATCAATCCACTTTTTCTCTCCTAATTGCAAGTTTTGTGATTTCTCCCTCAATAATGCTATATCTATTTCCATCTACATCTTTTATTGTTTAGTCTTCCCATAATCAACCAACAAGTCATTGTATTGCTTCCTAAATCGATCCTTCTATGTAGTTATTGATTCCATTGTGGCTTTTGTAAACTGAGCAACATGCACTGACATTGTTGTTGCCTCAAGAGATGAGGGTATGTGCAGGATCATGATGGGCCAAAAAGTGGTGATATGATGGGTATATGTAGGGTATGTGGTTGACGAATTTTTTTTACCCAAAATTGATGAAATGAAAAGGGATTTTAGAGGAGATTCTCAGCTTTCCACCAATATAAATTATGTTTTACTTTGAATTTAATAAATAATTATTATTCATTTTCTATTTGAATTATGACTAAAGTCCTGATTGATAGGATGATTTAAAAACATCTATAGATTTCAAACGGTATCACATTTTTTGAATCCAAAATATGCATCACATTCTATGCTTCACATAATATAGGATTAAAAAAAAGAGAGTTGAATTTCATGAAGTTTTGACCAAGTTAAGGTGGTTAGACATACGAGTTTTTATATTTTTTCAAAGTTGTAATAAAAAAATCATAATTAATTATTTACTTGGAAAAAAATTACAAAAAAATATGCATCACATCAGGACATGATTCCTCTACTTATATCTAAAATATTATCATTTTATTGTGGTTAGGTGATCGCAGACACCTTTTTTTCCCCTAAATTTAAGTACTCGCATTGAAATTTCAAATTTTCACCAAATAGATTTTTTTTTTAAATAAACCTAGTAGTTTAGAAACTACATTCAATTTGCTACAGATTATATTGTTACATATTTTTGAAATAATATAGATAACTTATTCAAATTTTTATGTCAAGTTTCCTAACTCTGATTTTTCTAAAAATTTTGCCACTTAAGGGCCTATTTTTTCCATGATGATCCTACACATACCCATGATATCTTTGAAACTCTCATTATTATCAAGCCTCCCCTATAGTTTGGTGTAGGCTCTATGTCAGGATTTCTTGTACTTGGATCTAAGGCCAATATAGCCAATGCATCCCATTGCTCACTAAAAGAATATCCTTGCAGTGAAATTGTAGCTTCCTCCTCTAAATTATGGAGAGGTCTATCACACCTTTTTATTGTATCAAAGATAATGGTAGAGGCTAGATCCAATTCTATTAGGATCAAAACACCACTATTCCTTACCAGTTCTCTTCCCTCTACTGTAGTAATTTCATGGAATTTAACTTTCATTTCCTTTAGGACTTTTTCTTTAATAGTTGTGTCAAGCAACTCTGGATGAAGAATTCTTTTCTTATCCACGGTAGTAACATATTTTCCCTTCTTAGCCCTATAGGAAAACTCCATGAAAGCTTAGGATTTTACAAATGAGTCATCATCCATGAAAATTATGCACACTTCCACCTTGACATCATAAGTATTGTTTACCTTAGTGAGGCCAACCTTGCTCAACCTCATACCAGTTGTTCTAGCACAATCACTGCTACTAAAGGAGGCATTCCTTGTTGCATTTCTTGCTCAGATATTCAAATTTCCTCATCAGATTCATCATAATTATAATCCACCAAACTTATCAGTTTGACCTTTTTTCTTATTTAATTGTGGCTCTTTTGGTGGTGAGGCATCTTGTTATCGGGCATCAATATCCATAGTTTCAGCCCTAGTTGACCTCAGAGGATATGGTGGTGGCATTTGTGCCACTGGAGAAGGAGGTCTTTGCTCCTCTAGTTGAGAGGGAGCATCAACTGCATCATCCTTCTTTTCTTTGTTCTTCCTCTTTATGAAAAACTTTATTTTTTATTTCTTAGGAGACTAATATGTAGGCCTTTCCTCCATAATAGGGATTTATCTTCCACTTTGTTCCTCTTCCACAAGGGCTTTCCCCTTGTCTTGAATCATTATTTCACCTCCAAGGTGACAAACCATTGTTTCAAAGTTCTAGAACACATGTTCCATTCTCTGCATTATATTGAGGATTTTTGCAAGAGCAACAAATTTAGGATCATTTTCCCTTTCCTTTCTTTGCATTTTATTAAAAGAAATCCATTTTTTATTTCCTATCATCTTGGTCGAAAAGATAAAAGATGTTCCTTATTACATCCTCAGGGTACTAGAAAATATGCTCAAATTTGGAACTCTTGTTCCTTAACTTTAATCAGGCTAGATGGAACCCTTAGTATCATGATACTCTCTTTCCACTACTCCTTTCATGTGAAAAGTTTTGATTATATTATTTATATTATTCCAGCCTCCTTTAATCATTACAAAAAAAAGCATGTGTATGAAAGGAAAAATATTCCTTTTCCCTAATCCTTGAAGTGTTTATTCTCCACACTTCTTAACTAATACATCACCTCAAGAAACCCAATTCTTTCTCACACACATCTAGGTAATAAGTGAGGTGCAACAATGGCACCATCCACTCTCAAAACCGTATATGCAAGAAAAGGGATAACATCTCCCCAATTATGATCAAACCGCAATTCAAGCCGCCTATCTTTAGGTCTCAAGAAATCATGTAGGGCCTTGGGAACTCTTGGAACATTCATAGCCAGAGCCCTTCTCAATTTGAAGGAAAACATGTTCTCAAATATCACAAAGTGAATTTTTATGTCATATTTATCAAGAATAGTGGTCCAACATTGGATCAACAATTCTAAATTATCCTCTACCCTATCGAGTGTTATATTCCTCCCAAAGTTGGGTGCACCTTTAAGTAGAAACATGTGCATGTGAAGTGAATACCAACTGAATCTTACCCACATCTCACAATTCTTCAACTTTTCCAAACCCTCACGAATTTTCTTAGCATGAAACCCTGCA
Source organism: Sequoia sempervirens (assembly GCA_007258455.2). NCBI lineage: Eukaryota > Viridiplantae > Streptophyta > Pinopsida > Cupressales > Cupressaceae > Sequoia > Sequoia sempervirens. The sequence continues at coordinate 498,211,238 of VDFB02047230.1, read as the reverse complement.
TAATCATATGTTGTGCAATAATAGGGGTGATGGATGTGACCTGCCATATACATCCATTCCATGGGCATTCTAGTGATTGGGTCATAGCCAATTATCTAAAAAATGGAGTATAAAGTACTTTGGAAGTAAGGAATAAAATAATTAACAAGATAGGGCTCCCTATCAAATGGTTCAATTGTAACCTTATGGAAATTTAGTCTTATCATACTCCTCCCTAAGAGCCTTCTCATTTATTTGAACCAAGTCCTCACTCCATTCAGTGAGCTTGAAAACATGAGCCATCTCTTCCTTAGTGACTTTAACCATGTTAATTTCATCAAAGGACCTCATAGTCTTGGTGACTGGGTCATAATTGATAGCTATTACTCTTAACAAATTAAAATCTAGGTATACATTCAAGACAATCAATTTTCCCAAGTCAAGCTTACAAGGGTTACCAACTGGAACACCACAATTCCTATTTCCAAACCAGCCACAAAATAATTCCCACCTAGTGCAGGGTAATTTGGCATCCCTAAAGATATAATAATTATCGACTAGGCCCTCAACTACTTGTGTACCCTAGAAAAGCAATTGACCCTTAGGTTTTTCATTGGTTGAGGGTGGCAATTGGTCAAGTAGGTCCTTACTAAAAATTCTTTTGGAGGTAGAGGCCTCCTCCTTATATGAAGATGCTTTTGATTTAGGAGTCATGACTCAAAGGTTTTTGTAAACTAGGTTTTTGTTTTCACAAAAAAAAACCTATGACTTGAATAAGAGTTTGACACAAATTATAGTATTGCAAGACCAACTAAATGTTCTTAAAAGAATGTCAAACCTTAAAAGAAATGTAAAGCAAGAAAACCCTAGTGACAGAACAACATAGAAAACATAATTGAGCAAGTTCTTAATAAATTTAAACATGGGATAGTATACCAACTTACTGGCTTGGTCAAAGCATAGAACCCTAACTCCAATGTTGAAAAGGCTTGAAAATGCAATACAAGCTTCCCCAGATATTTGGAATGCTTTTATCAATTCTTAATTTTTCTTTAAAACTAATTGTAAAAAACCTACAATTTCTTAATTTGGTAGCTCGACATCCTATCCACCATTATGGCTCGCTTACGTGAACCAGAATGGATCACTTGCCCTCGATCTCAACTTTAAATAATTTATGTTGATCTTGTAGCAAAATGAAATAACCATTGGTTCAGATTGTGTACAACTTGTTTGGAGAAGTTGACTATGAGCAATCATTTCTTTTATCCAATCCAAACAAGCCATGTGGAGCCACTTGCTAGTGTTCTGTAGGCTCTGATGGCACTTTCAAATTTTGAAAAATCTAGAGTGCTCATATTTAAAAAGTTCCCTAAGAATTTTTACCTAAAAAATATTTGTTACATCTGTTGTAGGGTTCTTATATGACGTTTAGGGTTTTATTCACTTTAATTTGCTTGGTGTTCTATTTTGTTACTAACTGTTTATTGCTTACTATTGGTAACACAAAATATTTCATGATCATTAATGTCATCATGTGACTGGCCCTTCTCGTGTCTAGGTCTGAATCGCCTAACTTTTATATCCTTTGTATTACATGATTCATAAGTATTGAGCCTACTATTCTCATGTCTTCCTAGAGAAATACCCTCTTTTAGAACAACTTAAGTGCACCTACTAAAAAAAATTTTACTTAAATCCCAATGGCCCTCTTAGTTGCATTGCTCATCACTAATTTATTCATAGGATTACACCTTGAATTAGTGATGAGCAATGAAATGATGTTTTCTTTTAAACATTGCCATCATTAATGGATTTTGAGACCTCAAATTTGTAATAGCAATGAGCAATCCCTAGTCTTCTGTTCTTATCACTCATCAAAGATTGTCATTGAAAAGAAAATTTTGAATTAGCAATAAGTGATATGATGTGACATCGTGTGATCATGAATATATTTTGTTAGCTCTAAAAAATGCAGGTAAAGGGTACCTCAAGAGGCTGCCAATCTCTTGATACGTTTTAGGGTAACAGACAAGGTTAAATTGCTTAAACCTTCTACTCTTTAGGTGCTGCTAAACCTAGGTGGGTGTACCTAGATGAATTGGGTAGACTTGACTTTTGATCTTATCTTCTTGCAGTGATTTTTCCACGATGGCAGATGAAAGTAGACAAATAAAAATAAATTTGGTATAAATTGCATACAATATTAAAATTAAAACATAATATGCTCAGTTAACAGATGTAAAGAAAAATGAATGAATCTTAATGGTGAAATGCAGAGACTAGTGCCTTATTGGGTATGCAGAGTCAAGAGAAGTCTGAAACAAATACTTTGTTCTGGCAGACATTAAAGTTCTTTAGCATTTAATTTTATTTATAATTTGTATAAACATGCAAGGTTACGATTACCGAGTTCTTCTTAGTGATCCAACTGACATTCTCTAATTACTATGATCAATTTAAAGGGTTTAATCTTTACTGGAAAGAACCAGTGAATTAACCATAGATATGCAGCAAATGTGCACTTAAAAATTGGATATAAACTTGTTACACCAATTTAAATAACCAAAAAACACCACACTAGAGACAACATCAATAATAATTTAAATGAACACCATAAACAACTGATACTGGAAACAACTGCACCATATTATTAGATTTCAATTGATATCTCCATGATTTGAAACATGCAGCATAGTCTCATATTGGAAAAACATTGTATTACACTGTATATTTTTTATCCTCTATCCTATTCTACTTATCGCCCGTCATTTCATTTCCAAAATGGATATTTATACATTGAGAATACGAAAGGACCATCCTTTCGGAAATCAAAATGTCACATGTATACAAAACAAAAAGATTAGAGGATAATTAAGCTCTATTAAGCCACATGTGAGTTTTAGCAAGATAATCCAAATAATCCTAGTGCTCATATCTATCCGCATCTCCAACAGTGTTCCGGATTGTGATTTCCATTTTTATCATCTCCTCATTCTGCTCGCTCACTTCTTCTAATGTTGTATCCTCTGCAGAAGCTAGCTTCATGACTTCATTCAGTATTGACTCACATTCAATTTTCCATTTGGTGGCTTCTTTCAATTCCTCTTTATCATCAGAGAATGTGATCATAGTTTTCATGGCAGCATCTATCAACCCCTGTTCATCCCCCTACAATTCAACATAGAAGTTTCGATGACGATTGATAATATGATTTGCAGCTTCAAGTGCTGCACTATTAGTATCATCTCTTTGGGCTAGTTCATGAAACTTCTCCATAATTCGTCCATCCATCCTTGTGTGCTCTTTTAATGCAGAAAGAGTATGAGAGTATTTTCCCCACAGTTTATTTAACCAAGATGTCAAATTATCCTGCCTCTTATTGAAAACTGTTGCAATTGCATCATGTTTTCCCTGGAAATAAGCACTTGATCCTACCCAATGATCTTTTTCCTAAGAGCTTTCTCCTTGAGTGAGAATTTTGGTTGGCCCCATTGAAATACCAACCAAGTCTTTCAGTCTATCATTCTCTCTCAACATTCTTTCATTATTTGCCTTGTACATTTCTCTTTCTTTTATTAGCAACTGAATTTGTGCTTTATTCAATTTTGCAATATTGACCCCAATTTCTGCAATAGTCACAGGATCAGCCTATCCAAATGTTAGGGTCATGACATGGCCAAATTCCTTCTCTGTGTCAATTACCACTGATTTCTTGTGGGGTGGGTATAAAGCCCATATCATCATTAATCCCTCATCAGTATTGTACTTAGAGCCTACATACACCTCTGTTACCTTTTCCTTGTCAAGCTTGTGTGTAGCATTATTGTCCCTTAAGAAACTATCAAAAACTAATTCAAAATTTCAATCAAGGCCGGGAAAGATCATGACACCAGTGTTTTCCAACATTTTCCTCCCTTTCTCAGGAGTCATATTTGTCATTTAATCATCCACACATTTTCTCAATTGGCTCAGCAATTGTTCCTCATTTCTTGAAGTGACATCATCAACATTTTCTCTTATTTCCTTCCCCTTCTGCTTATACAAGAATGCCTTGAATTCTAGGGAATTTATAAACCCATCATCAGAAAAAATGTTCTATATTCAATATGCCTTGCATCAACATCACCACTTTCAATACTCTGTTCTCTAGTTCGGAAAACATACTGCTGAGTCCTCAACCTGGATACCTTTTCTAGTTTTCCATGTGGCACATTATCCTTTGGTGTCTCCTCTCCTCCAAAAGACAAATGTTTTGCCTCCAGCAGCCCTTGGTTATATCTTTCAACTACCATTTCAGCTTCATCTTCATCCAAATTCCTGATAATATCATCAAAGGGATAGGGTACATGCTAATACCCTCCAAAGTTAATCTTCATTTTAGCAGAATTAACATATCCCTCTGGATCAAAGTATTTCCTAGGTGGTCTTCTCTTCATATTATAATGCAACAATCTATCAAGGATCAAATTGTATACTTCCTTAGCCAACACAGTGAAGTCACCAAAACACAATCTACTTGGCATAAAAGCCTGCTTCCCAAAAGAGCTGAAATGCATCACACTACAGTAATCCATCTGTCTAACAATTTCCAAATATGCAACTTTGTTTGAAACTATCCTTGGTAGTATGAAAGGGGAATCTTCAAATCCATATACTTTGATCATTCTAGCTCCCTCCAAACAATACCAATCTCCCTAGTTATGATCAATTGGCCCATTGAAGTCTTTTGGCCAAAGGAATCTTTTAATCTCATCAGTTAATGAATAATTACAAGGATATTCATACAACTTATACAATGTTTTTACAAAATGTTCTTCAAAATGAATGAAACTAGAACTAGGAAACCTGCTATCCCAAATAGTAGTCCACAACTGAACAGGAAATGCTTCACCCTCCTTACCAATTTGAGAAATTCTCATTTCTGGAGGCCATACTCCTAACTCCTGTCCAAAATATAGCACAAAATGCATCAACAATGAATAGTGTTTGAGATGAACAATAGATGATCCACCCTTGATAGCCATAAATCCTGAATCAAGCCCCCTATAAATGTATGAGGCATAGTCAAATGGCCTGGAATTGTGATACTGGATATCTGTTGTGATAATCATTGGCACAATTGACATGAATTCTGGGGCATTCCCAACACCTAACACATTGAAAAATAAGTGTACTTCATATAGGGCTCAAACAAGTCCACATGATAAGGAGGCCCCTCACTATCTTGCAGAGGATCTGGCTTACTGCCCTATTTAATCCTGTGAATTGGCAATTTCCAGCCCTTATAAATTTTATCCATTCTTGATAATTCCTTCTCCAACTCTTCACAACTGATCACCTCATTACAAAACCCTTCTAATTTGAAAACCTCACATATTGCTTCTTTTGACACATATATCTGTGGTTTTCCAGATGGGTCACATATAGCTTTATGTTTTGGATCATAATGATCTGCAAGAAATTTTACTAGTTCTGTATTTACAAATATGTTAGGGCACACAAGTTTCCCTACATTCAGCTTCCATGGATTACACACTGGTTCAAAATGGTTTCTCCTATGATAGTGAAAATTGAATAGTTCATACCCTCTTACGGCAGTCCAGACGTCACCTATGAACTTGCATTTATCATCCAATTTATCAACTTCTGCCCTAAGTTGTGCAGACCTTCTGGCTTTAGGCCTTGAACTAGGTAGCTGATCAATAAGGTCCTAGTTTAACCTTCATTCAGTGCCCTCATGCTTTTTATCAACCCTTTGCTTCTTTCCCTTTGATTGACTACTCTCACCAAGTTTTCTACTTTTAGCCTTTCCAAAACCAGGAGACTCCATTCTTCAAAATCATAGAATTAAAAATGTGGAAGGCTTAAGATGCACTTACTTAGAGTATTCTGCTCAAGCTCCTTAGACTGAAAGGATGTCTCGGTTCTCTGTTCACCTTACTAATTCTTCTGCAATCAATTCGGCACTGAAGCATTGATTAAAACTTTGTTGTTATATCCCATCACATCATTAATGAAGTACGAATGAAGGCTCATTTGAAACTGGGACTATCACATCAAATGTCCTGTGAGTGAGAGATTTTCAAATCTGGGGCGAAGTCCTTTTACAACATTTATTAAACCTTTCTCCAAGACATTCTGTAGTCATACTGATATTTGGAATCAAATTCATGACTATCACTTCAGTGTTCATATCGTTGTGACAATTCTGAGTCGGGGAGATGTCTCATAGAGTTCACTGTGTCATACCGAGATGTGTTCTCCAATGTATTTTCTAGTCGTTGAGATAAAATCACCTCTTCACCGATGGAAACACACTTCGGCGTGACCATTGAGTTTCTCATCGATAAAATAAATCTTACCAATGAAATAAATCCATCAACAAGACCATGAATCTTCGAAAAGACTCATACCAATGCCAAATGTCTTGCTGAACCCATTCCTATCAGTGTAACTTTAAAACTTCGGTGAAACTTATGCTGATGACCCCTTCTCTCACTGATGCAAGTGTGACATTTGAGTCGGGAAGACTCCATAGCTTCTCCCCGGTAGTTTTTTGATGAAACCCCTTTACGCCTTATCGAAAAGACCCAACACCTTTGTCAAGACACTACTCTGATGTACTTTAGTCTTACTGATATGCATATCCTCATCGTCGATCGGTAAGACAATTCAAACTCGCCAAGACCTCATACCGAATACCTTTAGCTTGGCCGAAATACTTCCACATGCATCGGTCGGTGAGACATAATTTATTCGGTATGACTTCACTCTGACGATAATTCCCTTGCCGAAATGACTTTTCAATCACCAAAACAAAAGATGTGTCCTGTTGATAATCTGCAACAAGCATACATTAGTGAAAAATATAGGTCGGGGAGACCTTCACCCTATCTTGTCGATATGGGTAATACAATGAAATATCAAAGAGTAGATGAATTCAAATGAATCATATGAAAAAATACAAGCAAGATGCCATGAGGAGGGAACTTTATGCTTATGATGAGGACTTATTTTGGAAACTCATGAATGCAATTGACTGCAAAAATTTTAAAATTTTATAGTTCTAACAGTGGCTCCATCTAGGGATGAATGATAGTAAGATCATTGCAAGGATCCAAATTTTCTGGGTGAGCAGACCAAACTCAAGGTGATGGATCATGGGAGCAAGATGGAATGAATGGAAATGAGAATGACCCTATACTACTGTACATGGAAAATTTATTTTGAAAGAAGGAAAATCAGGATTGTCCATGTACTGGCGAGTCTTGTTCCTTTTATTTCCTAAACTACTGTGCATGGAAAAGAATTTTAAAGAGGATCATCAAGATTTGTCCATGCACTGGCAACCCTTAATCCTCTATGTTACTCAAGAGAAAAAATGTTTCAGAAATTGCCCATGTACAGGAAATTCCTGATCTTCACCAGCCATGTTCTGTAGATAGTATGAATATTCACCTTTCTTTCCAACAACAACAAAAGGTCCTAGCCACAAAGCTTCAAATTTACCATGCCTTCCCTTCTCTTGGAACCTTGCATTCCACATCAATACCAGATCAATTTCTTTAAATTTCCTATTCTTTTCTTTTTTGTCAAATAGATATTTCATCTGTGTCTATAACTTCATGTTTTGATTTTGAGCAACTCTCCTTATTTCATCCAGTTCAGCTACCTGCTCCATTCTTTCCTCCATGGGTTCAGGAATATCCAGATCTTCCTGAAGGAAAAACTTGTAGACTGGTAACAAATTCTGCAAAGGCATCCTAACCTGTGTTCCATACACTAATTCAAATGGAGATTTCCCAATTGCCTTTTTTACTGTAATCCTATCAGCCTAAACAACTAGTTTTAATTTTGAATCCCAAGCTTTCTTGTTCTCACCTAACATCCTCCTTATAATCTTCAGAAGACTCTTATTTCTATATTTTGCTTGACCATTAGCCTGTGGATGGTAAGGGGCCGCATAAGATATAGTAATACCATTTGAAATAAAAAAAAATCTTAATTCATCTGATCTGAAACACATCCCATTGTAAGTGATCATCCTCAATGGTGTACCAAATCTAGTAATGATATTATCCATTAGGAACTATGTCACCACCTTACTTGTAGCCTGTTTAGTTGGGATCGCCTCTACCCACTTGGTAAAATAATCAATGGCCACCAGTATCCACCTATGTCCACCACTTGATTTTTCTTGTATCTCTCCAATGAAATCAATTCCCCATTGATGAAAAGGAGCATCAGCCTGCATGGGTCAAAGTGGCAAAGCTCCCTGATACTTCAATTTTCTAGAGAATTTCTGGCAGGCTTCACATTTTCTTACATATGTAAAAGAGTCATTAAAAACCTTTGGCCAGTAATACCCTACCCTGAGAATTTTATGTGCAGTTGTCTTTGCTGATTAATGTCCTCCACAAAATCCTTCATGCATTTCACTTAAGACATTCCTGGCTTGCGATTCATCCAGACATAACAATAGTATACCATCCATGTTCTTCCAAAATAGATCTCCATCCATAAAAACATATTTAGATGCTTGCAACTTCAGCATTTTTTTCTAGTTGTCATTCAATCCCTCTTGACACTTCATGTATTTAAGATAATGCATGACATATGTATACCATTGAGTATGCTCAATGCTTGCAATTGCATTCTCTCCCTCTATATTGCAAATTTGGTTTGCTTCAATATTCGCTTTTGTCATCAACTTAGCCAAGCCCTGACCTCTTACCAATTTAGTAATTTGTATCTCCATGTCAAATAATCCATTTGCATCTTTTTTCCTGTTACTTCAGACTATGTTAGAATATCCTTGACAGCTGCATGAGGAACATAAGCAACCACCTTTGCTCCAACAAGATATGGCCTGAAAGCTTTTACAACTTTCACTAGTGCAAATGTCTATTTTTCCATTATATCATACTTTAATTCAGACCTCTATAATGACTTACTAAAGAAGGACACAGGCTGTTCATGACCATCCTCATTTTTTTGTAACATCACAGTAGTAATAGTGTGCATTGAGGTGAATGAAAATATCTAAAAAGGTTTTGCAAAATCTGGAGATTTAAGGACATGAGCCTCCTTGGTAGCTCGTTTGATGGATACAAAAGCTTCCAAAGCTTCTGCAGTCCATTCTACCTTTTGTCTTTTTTTCAAAATTTTTGATATAGGTTTAATGATCTCAGCAAAGTTAGAAACAAATCTCCTAAAAAAATTAATATGTCCAAAGAACGACTCTATTGCCTTAACATTTTTAGGGACAAGAATTTTATCAATGGCCTCAACCCTTTCAGGGTCTATCCTAACCCCCTCCTTTGAAACAATATGCCCCAAGAGCTTACCCTTTGTGATTGCAAAATGACATTGCTTAGGGTTCAAGCTAATACCATATTCAAGGGCTTTTATAAATACCTTTTCCAGATGATGAACATGATCTTCAACCTTCTTTGAGTAAGCAGTGAGGTCACCCTGATACAACACCATGATAACATTGATCAAATCTGCAAATGCCACATCCATAGCTCTTTGGAAGGTTTCCCCTGCATTAGTGAGACCAAATGGCATTCTTATGTATACATATGTTCCCCAAGGAGTTGTAAATGTTGTCTTATATTGCTCAGATTCTTTGACCATAACCTGGTTATATCCTGAAAACCCATCCATTATAGACAACAGTTCGCACCCTGTTACTTTATGCAATATAGCCTCCATATTGGGTAGAGGATAATTATCTTTGAGGGATGCTACATTTAGATTTCTTAAATCTACACATAGCCTAATGTCTCCATTTTTCTTTCTCACAAGGACCAAATTTGAAACCCACGTTGAATGCATGATTGGTTTAATTATTCCTCCATCTTTGAATTTTTCCAACTCCTGCATCTTAGGCTCCAATGTTGGACTTATGGGTCTTTTCTTTTTCCTGAATGGCTTAGCATCTGGCTTCAATGGTATTTCATGCTGAAACAAATCTTCCCTGTACACTTTTAGATCTTCATAAGACCAGGCAAACACATGTTTATATTTTCTCAGCAACTCTATCAACATTCTTCTAATTGTAGGGCTTATCTTCTTACCTATGTACACCTTTCTTGGTGCCATTCCAGTTCCCAAGTTAATTTCTTCAATGTCTTCCTTTCTCACTAGTGTTTGCTTCATAAGAGATCAATCATTTCCATTATACACCCTCTCCCATTCCACTAAGCCTTTAGGAAGCTTATTTTTTTAGCTGTAAGATCTCTTTCCCAAAGACTGTTTGCTTCCCATCCACTTCTTCAACAAAGGCATTGAAGTCAATTTCTTGGGCTTCATACTGATCTATACAGTGGAGGAATTTCAAAAGATCAGCATCATCATTAAAAACCTACCAACTATATATGTTATTAGGTATAGCAGGCCTTGTCTTGAATTCAATTTGTGATACCCCAACCAATGTAATATCATCTCTTTTCAATGCTACATTTGCTAGAAAATTAGCCATTATGTTCTTTGATCTATAATTCAGAAGGCACCAAACAACTCAATTGTATCCCATACAGCATTTCGGTACTACTTCAATCTTTTTATGTTTTGCTGCATACTTGGACTTAATTTGTGGAACAACCAACTCTGAATCTCCAAGAATAGTCAGCAACTTGATTTTATGTTTCATAGCTATATTCAGTCTTGTTAATAAAGCTTCATATTCTGCCACATTGTTTGTACATTCAAATGTTAACATGAATGAATACTTAAATGTAATACCTTCAAGCGAAACAAATACTATCCCTGCTCCATTACCTTCTTGACTGCAGGCTCCATCAAAGTACATCTTCCACACACCGTTGTGGTCTTGTGCAACATGCTTCTCAATTGGATCACTATTGGTTAATTCTGGCTGGGGTGATTCTATCTTAAAACTTCCAAGATCAACATCACCAAAATAATTGATTTGATCTTGTGGCACACAGTCAACAACCAGGTTCATTCTTGATTCTCTATATAGCTTCACTTCCTGACCATTAGCTGGAATTGTTGCATATGACAGATTAAATTGAACATTTCCACCAACTACTGTCGTCCATAGTCTTGATAGAAGCATTCCAAACTGAGGAGGTGTGCCAATTACTGTTATATCAATGTTATAGGCCACCTGAGGATAATCAACAAACTTAACTTCAACATCCTTCATTATACCCACAACAAGAACAGGTCGGTTATCCATTGCATAGCATTTCCCTTCATGTGTATCTACCCACATGCCTAGTTGTTTCATCACTCCTAGTGGCATAATATTCATAGCAGCGCCAAAGTCTATCATACAGTTCCTCAACAATTTGTTATTTATCAATAATGTAGTGAAAAAAGGATCAACCGGTGGGGAATCTAACACCCAATTACTAAGGCACACTTCTGGGATATTTACTTTCTCCTGCTTATTTTTAGCAGCCATCTTACTTTCAGGATCTATATGTTTTTAATTTCCATTTGTTATTAATTGAACAACACTGACTCTGTATTCCTTAATTTTCATCATCTCAAGAAGTGGAATAGACATCTTTACCTGAGATAAAGCCTGAGTGAAGTCAAAAGAAGAAATTTCTGCCTTAATCATTTTCTTTTGTTCTAATGTTTCTCCTTTGTTCTCTTCTTTTTCTCTTTTACTTGGCTGATCAGTCTTCTGTATTTCTTCATGTAATTCCTTTACTTCCTCCTTTTGGATAGGCTTCTATTTGCTTTTGTCATTTTTTTTGTTTTCTATTTTCTTCGAAGCTCCTTTTGTCACTTTCTGATCCTTCATAAAGATTCCCCTAGGGACACCTTCTCATTTACTATCCTATTTCTCAACCAGTACTTACTCTTTGCTTCTTCAACTACAACAACAGTTAATCTCTCTATATCCTCTTCACTGAGTTTCCTCATGCTGCCCTGAGTAAGCATTTCATCAGAATGTGGCTCTGTATAATCTTCCTCAGAGTCAGAAAGGATCTGTTGCTCAGCCATGTGGACATTGTATTTCTGATTTGAAACATCCTACTCATAACCTTCATCCTCTGAAGATGGGTACCTCTCCTCCACATGGTGAAAAGTGTTTGAAGTCAAATACACTTTATGATCTTCTCCATTGTTTCCCATCAACATTCCTTCCTCTTGCATCTTTTGGGCTACAACACAATAATCTGGGGAATGTGGCTTATCACAGACTTCATAGAAATAATTGTTATTTACCATATAGGTTCCCTTCTTTCTTAATGGATCAGGAGTTTCTGTGTTTCTAGGCCTATCTGTTATGGGTTTACCATCCTTCCAATTTGTGTTATAAGGCATGTCATGCAACCTAGGCCTTTCATTCCTGTATGTGTTCTCCTATTTGTATTGATAATTATTGGTTTGTTGGGGAGCCCTATAATTTTCTCTTTTATCAATTATCCCAGCAACCCTCCTATTTTTTTCAATTGTTAATGCTATCTTCTGAGATTTAGCCAAGTCTCTTGGGAACCTATTTCTCAGTTCATACCCTATTTTAGGATCGAATGCATTTAGGTAAACACTCAATGCTACAAAATCTAGCAACTTTGATCCAGGAGGTATTATATTCTATAGTTTATTGAATTTCTGGTTGAAATCAAAAATTGAATCATTCTAACTTTTCTGAATTTGCATCAATTCATGCAGAGTAGCATCTAGTGCACTTAGATTCCCATATTTCTCAAGGAATCGGTCCTTAAATACTTGAAGAGAATAAATAGAGGCTGTTGCTAGGCTATTGAACCAATCCCTAGCTTCTTCAATTAGGGACATCATGAATAGCCTCATATGTAAATCTTCATAAGGTACATCCAAATCATGAATAAAAGCATTGAAACTCCTTAAATGATCCTCAGCAGTGATTGCATTACTCCCTGTAAACTTAGGCACCAAATTTCTCCAACTGCCATCCATAGGATAAGGGTATAATTGAAACCCTGCCAAATCAAATTCTATAATCATTGTTGTATACTGATGGGGAGGAGGGTTAGGTGGGTACTGATATTGGTACACCGGGTTATTGTATTGTGTGTTATGATATGGCACATGATGTTGACCAGGAGGTGGATGTATATTTGTATGTTGTGTGGGAATATGAGGTGGATGATTTGGCTATCTGTAGGGATTCCCAACTTGATGGTGAGGGACCCTTGGTGGCTTAGAAGGCCCCACACCATGATTACCCTTTTTATGAGGTGGTACATATTTCAGGGGGCAATCAGTTGTCTGAGTAATGTTCTGAGTTTTTTGCAATTTGAGTTCTTTCATGGCTTGTATCATCCGGGCCTTTTCCTGTTCTTCTCTCTCCTTTCTTTGAGATTCAAACCATGCTTTTACTTCTTCATAAGTTAAAGATTCATAATCTTCCTGAGGAATTTCTCGATTAGTGGGTCCATTTTGATTACCTTCCATTTTTTGGTCATATTCATGCTGAATTTTGAGTCGTTCAGCTTCAAAATTAACATGCCACTCTACCTATTTCTAAGGATCATAAAAATGATTCTTTTGATCTTCCGGGGTACAAGGCTCTTCACTTGAATTATCTTTCCATGTATCATAAGAGTTATATGTTTCACCATGAGGTATTGATGATTTTTCTTTGTTTGTCATGCACATGTCATCACTTACCCCTTTACCCTTTTCAACCTTATCATTTTTGTGTGTCCACTTACTACTCCCAGCAGGAGCTCCCGTATGACCTCCTTTGTATTGAGATCTTCTTCCATTCATGTTGCAATGTTTTATCTGAGTCACCACTCACTTTCTTGAAAGTGAGAAAAATATTGTTACTTGTTATTTCTAGCAAAGTCTATATATAGGATTTCTGACTCTATGATTAAGGCGCAGATTCTTTGTTATCCCCAATGGAGTCGCCAATTTGTTGGCTCTCAAAAATGTAGGTAAAGGGTACCTCAAGTGGCTGCCAATCTCTTGATACATTTTAGGGTAACAGACAAGGTTAACCGGATTAAACCTTCTACTCTTCAGGTGCTGCTAGACCTAGGCGGGTGTACCTAGATGAATTGGGCAGACTTGACTTTTGATCTTATCTTCTTGCAGTGATTTGTCCACGATGGCAGATGAAAGTTGAAAAATAAAAATAAATTTGGTATAAATTGCATACAATATTAAAACTAAAACATAATATGCTCAATTAATAGATGTAAAGAAAAATAAATGAATCTTAATGGTGAAATGCAGAGACTAGTGCCTTATTGGGTATGCAGAGTCAAGAGAAGTCTGAAACAAATATTTTGTTCTAGAAGACATTCAAGTTCTTTAGCATTTAATTTTGTTTATAATTTGTATAAACATGCAAGGTTACGATTACCAAGTTCTTCTTCGTGATCCAACTGACATTCTCTAATTACTATGATCAATTTAAAGGGTTTAATCTTTACTGGAAAGAACCAATCAATTAACCATACATATGCAAAAAATGTGCAATGAAAAACTAGATATAAACTTGTTACACCAATTTAAATAACCAGAAAACACCACACTAGAGACAACTTCAATAATACTTTAAATGAACACCATAAACAACTGATACCAGAAACAACTGCACCATATTATTAGATTTCAATTGATATCTCCATGATTTGAAACATGCAGCATAGTCTCATATTGGAAAAACATTGTATTACACTATATATTTTTTATCCTCTATCCTATTCTACTTAGCGCCCCTCATTTCATTTCCAAAATGGATATTTATACATTGAGAATATGAAAGGACCATCCTTTCGGAAATCAAAATGTCACATGTATACAAAACAAAATGATTAGAGGATAATTAAGTCCTTTAAGCCACATGCGAGTTTTAGCAAGATGATCCAAATAATCTCGACGCTCATATGTATCTGCATCTACAATAGCATTCCAGATTGTGATTTCCATTTTTATCATCTCCTTATTCTGCTCGCTCACTTCTTCTAATGTTGTATCCTCTGCAGAAGCTAGCTTCATGACTTCATTCAGTATTGACTCACATTCAATTTTCCATCTGGAGACTTCTTTCAATTCCCCTTTATCATCAAAGAATGTGATCACAGTTTTCATGGCAGCATCTATTAACCCTTGTTCATCCCCCTGCAATTCAACATAGAAGTTTCAATGACAATTGATAATATGATTTGTAGCTTCAAGTGTTGCACTGTTAGAATCATCTCTTTGGGCTAGTTCATGAAACTTCTCCATAATTCGTCCATCCATCCTTGTGTGCTCTTTTAATGCAGCAAGAGTATGAGAGTATTTTCCCCACAGTTTATTTAACCAAGATGTCAAATTATCCTACCTCTTCTTGACAATTGTTGCAATTGCATCATGCTTTCCCTAGAAATAAGCACTTGATCCTACCCAATGATCTTTTTCCTAAGAGCTTTCTCCTTCAGTGAGCATTTTGGTTGGCCCCATTGAAATACCAACCAAGTCTTTGAGTCTATCATTCTCTCTCAACATTCTTTCATTATTTGCCTTGTACATTTCTCTTTCTTTTATCAACAACTGAATTTGTGCTTTATTCAATTTTGCAATATTGAACCCAATTTCTGCAGTAGTCACAGGATCAGCCTCTCCAACTTTTAGGGTCATGACATGGCCAAATTCCTTCTCTATGTCAATTACCACTGATTTCCTATGGGGTGGGTATAAAGACCATATCATCAATGATCCCTCATCAGTATTGTACTTAGAGCCTGCATACACCTCTGCTACCTTTTCTTTATCAAGCTTTTGTGTAGCATTACTGTCCCTTTAGAAACTATCAAAAACTAATTCAAAATTTCAATCAAGACTGGGAAAGATCATGACACCAGTGTTTTCCAACATTTTCCTCCCTTTTTTAGTAGTCATATTTGTCATTTCATCATCCACACATTTTCTCAATTAGTTCAGCAATTGTTCCTCATTTCTTGAAGTGACATCATCAACATTTTCTCTTATTTCCTTCCCCTTCTGCTTATACAAGAATGCCTTGAATTTTGGGGAATTTATAAACTCATCATAAGAAACAAATTTTCTATATTCAATATGCCTTGCATCAACATCACCAATTTCAATACTTTGTTTTCTAGTTGGGCAAACATACTACTGAGTTCTCAACCTGGATACCTTTTCTGGTTTTCCCTACAGCACATTATCCTTGGTGTCTCCTCTCCTCCAGAAGACAAATGTTCTACCTCCAGCAGCCCTTGGTTATATCTTTCAACAACCATTTCAGCTTCATCTTCATCCAAATTCCTGATCATATCATCAAAGGGATAGGGTACATGTTGATACCCTCCAAAGTTAATCTTCATTTTAGCAGAATTAACATATCCCTCTAGATCAAAGTCTTTCCTGGGTGGTCCTCTCTTCATATTATAATGTAACAATCTATCAAGGATCGAATTGTATCCTTCCTTAGCCATCACAGTGAAGTCACCAAAATGCAATGTACTAGGCATAAAAGAGCTGAAATGCATCACACTACAGTAATCCATCTGTCTAACAATTTCCAAATATGCAACTTTGTTTGGAACTGTCCTTGGCAGAATAAAAGGGGCATCTTCAAATCCATATACTATTATCATTGTAGCTCCCTCCAAACAATACCAATCTCCCCAGTTATGATCAATTGGCCCATTGAAGTCTTTTGGCCGAAGGAATCTTTTAATCTCATTAGTCAATGAATTATTACAAGGATATTGATACAACTTATACAATGTTTTTACAAAATGTTCTTCGAAATGAATGAAACTAGAACTAACAAACCTGTTGTCCCAAATAGTAGTCCACAACTGAATAGGCAATGCTTCACCCTCCTTACCAATTTGAGAAATTCTCATTTCTGGAGGCCATACTCCTAACTCCTGTCCAAAATATAGCACCCAGTGCATCAACAATGAATAGTTTTTGAGATAAACAATAGATGATCCGCCCTTGATAGCCGTAAATCTTGAATCAAGCCCCCTAGAAATGTATGAGGCATAGTCAAATGGCCTGGAATTGTGATACTGGATATCTGCCATGATAATTATTGGCACAATTGACATGAATTATGGGGCATCCATTCCCAACACCTGACACACTGAAAAATAAGTGTACTTCATATAGGGCTCAAACAAGTCCACATGATAAGGATGCCCCTCACTATCTTGCAGAGGATCTGGCTTACTGCCCTGTTTAATCTTGTGAATTGGAAACCTCCAACCCTTATAAATTGTATCCATTCTTGAGAATTACTTCTCCAACTCTTCACAACTGATCACCTCATTGCAGAACTCTTCTAATTTGAAAACCTCACCTATTGCTTCTTTTGACACATATATCTGTGGTTTTCCAGATGGTTCACATATAGCTTTATGTTTTGGATCATAATGATCTGCAAGCAATTTTACTAGTTCTGTATTTACAAATATGTTAGGGCACACCAGTTTCCCTACATTCAGCTTCCATGGATTACAGACTGGTTCAAAACAGTTTCTCCTATGATAGTGAAAATTGAATAGTTCATACCCTCTTACGGTAGTCCAGACATCACTTATGAACTTGCATTTATCATCCAATTTATCAACTTCTGCCCTAAGTTGTGCAGTCCTTCTGGCTTTAGGCCCTGAACCAGGTAGCTGATCAATAAGGTCCTGGTTTAACCTTCATTCAGTGCCCTCATGCTTTGTATCAACCCTTTGTTTCTTTCCCTTTGATTGACTACTCTCACCAAGTTTTCTACTTTAAGCCTTTCCAGAACCAGGAGACTCCATTCTTCAAAATCACAAAATTAAAAATGTGGAAGGCTTAAGATGCACTTACTTAGAGTATTCTACTCGAGCTCCTAAGACTGAAAGGATGTCCCAGTTCTTTGTTCACCTTGCTAATTCTCCTGCAATCAATTCGGCACTGAAGCTCTGATTAAAACTTTATTGTTATATCCTGTCGTGTCATTAATGAAGCACGAATGAAGGCTTGTTTGAAACTGGCACTGTCGCATCAAATGTCCTATCGGTGAGATATTTTAAATTTGGGGAAAAGTCCTTTTGCAACATTTATTAAACCTTTCTCCAAGACATTCTACAATCATACCGATATTTGGAATCAAATTGATGACTATCACTTCAATGTTCATATCGCTGTGACAATTCCAAGTCAGGGAGATGTCTCATAGAGTTCACTGTGTCATACCGAGATGTGTTCTCCAATGTATTTTCTAGTCGCTGAGACAAAATCAGCCCTTCGCTGATGAAAAAACACTTCGGCGTGACCATTGATTTTCTCACCGATAAAATAAATCTTACCGATGAAATAAATCCATCGGCAAGACCATGAATCTTCAAAGACTCATAACGATGCCAAATGTCTCACTAAACCCATTCCTATCAGTGTAACTTTCAAACTTCGGTGAAACTTATGCCGATGACCCCTTCTCTGACTAATGCAATTTTCTATCGGTGTGACATTTGAGTCGGGAAGACTCCATAGCTTCTCCCTGATAGCTTTTTGATGAAACCCCTTTACGCCTTATTGGCCAGACCCAACACCTTTGTCAAGACACTACTCTGATGTAATTTAGTCTTATCGATATGCATATCCTCATCGTCGATCGGTAAGACAATTCAAACTCGCCAAGACCTCATTCCGAATACCTTTAGCTTGGCCGATATACTTCCACATGCATCAGTCGGTGAGACATAATTTATTCGCTATGACTTCACTCTGACGATAATTCCCTTGCCAAAATGACTTGTCGGTCGCCGAAACAAAAGATGTGTCCTGCCGATAATCTGCAACAAGCATACATTAGTGAAAAATATAGTTTGGGGAGACCTTCACCCTGTCTCGCCGATATGGGTAATACAATGAAATATCAAAGACTAGATGGATTCAAATGAATCATATGACAAAACACAAGAAAGATGCCATGAGGAGGGAACTTTATGCTTATGATGAGGACTTATTTTGGAAACTCATGAATGCAATTGACTGCGAAAATTTTAAAATTTTATAGTTCTAACATATTTTAAATGTAATTCTCACATTAGCAATATGCGATGGACATTATAAATGTTGTAAATCCTCTCATAGCTAATTGCTTGCAAAATATATGAGGAGAATTAGTGATGAATGAAGACCTTATGTTATATCGCTCATTAGTCATCACGGATTTGTTTTAGAACTTGAGTTCTGGATTAGTGATAAGCGATGAGTGCCCTATAAAGGGTTTTTCTTTCACTAATTTGATATGATGCTATGAGCAATCTCTTTTGTGCCATTTGTTTTATGCAGGTTGTATGTGTCTAAATCTAATGCCTCCACAACATCTCCCATCATAGATAGGATCCTAGGCACAAGGTTTGAATTAGTGATGTACAATGGAAGGACGAATGTGAGAGAAGGTCAAACCGAAGAACTAGGGGCTAAAGATCATCGCAGGGATGTTTGCATCGCTGATGGAGTCAAGTGAGGATGAAGTAAATCAATGATGAAGTGATGAAGTGTGTAAAGAAATTTTCTCTCTAAGAATAATTGGTCCTATGTACTTTGTCAATTATTAATGAAAAACATGAATTAAGTTGGTGATACATGCTAATTGTCAGATCAACTATGATTAATCAAGGTTAGAAAAGAATTTGGCAGCATTTGAGATAGCCTCATTGTTTTCTAGGAGCAAGTTGATAATGGTGAAAAAACAATGGTCATGGCCCCTTAGATGAATCTTTAATTTCTCTAATATGAACAGCCCAGATTCAGAGCCAAACTGATAAGTTACCAATTCACTCACCTAAGGAGTTCTGAATTATTAATTTTGCATGCTCGATTTTTCTATTTAATGCAAGTTTGTCATTGTTTATTCACACTATCTTTTCAAACTACACTAGAAGTAAGGCATGTGTAGTAAAGGAGATTGAAAGGGTTGTAAGTTTTCCTAAGTAGATTTTTAGTGTTTTCATCCTGAGTGAATTGGTATAAAATTAGATTCTCTAGTCTATTTAGGATTTCTATTGATTGAGTTGTTTGTAATTATTCTGATTAGAGTGCTTCTCTTATGGGTCTTGAGTCAAGAATCCTTTTAATTATCACTCTTTTAGTTTTAAAGAAATGGGAAAATTTGGTGCAACAATTCCACTTGTTAGGAGATCTAGCTGGCTAAGTGTGTTTGAGTACTGTGAAGACATAGTTGAGCAGGAAGCCATGCCTTCTCCTAAAATTTCAAAGGGTAAAAGGAGGGCTAGAGGCAAAGAAATTAATTGTTTAGAGTACTTATCTCTTGAGGAATAGGACCCTTCCAAGTGAGGTGGTCGAGTGCAAAGGCAAGGAACTGGCACTACCAATGAAGAAGGCTAGGAAAAAAGAGAAGAGCCATAGGGCTTTCCTGGGTAAACACAACTCTCCTATCGTGCTTTCAAAATCTCCTTTGGATGTTGAAGCTGACACTAACTCAGACAATGGCTAGTACCTTCTTTCTTTGGTGCCATATGGGATATTTGATGATGACATACTGGTAATCCCTCCCATTGCATCAAGGACAAGGAGCGGTCGGACATTTTTAGATGCCGACAACTCTGAATAGGGTCACGTCATAGTTTTAGTTTTTTGGGTAAGTGCACCAAGATGGTTCCCAAAAAAGGGGCTTAAGTGGCCACTTTTTTTTTGAAATCAGGAAATACTGACCTTGGACGTGAAATTGAGTATAGCTACACTCAAAATTTTTAGATGGAAAAAAAACAAGGACTGTAGTGCTCCGAGTCTACTTTCTAAACTACTAATTTATTTTGAAAATGGTTGAGATTATGTTCAAAAGAGGGACACAAATTGCTGTTGTTTCAAATAACATAGCAACTCTTGTGTCTTTGGACTTTTTGTATTTAAAAGCGTTAGATAATATGTAGTAAGGATGGATATTTTCGATAATTTTTAATGAATATTTGATTTTTTATTATTTTCTAAGTGGGCACTTCCTAAAAGCATAATTTTGGCCTGCTCCCTAAATTTTTTTGAAACTATATTTTTTAAAAAATTTTTTTAAATTGTAGAATGGAGTCTAGTTTCTAAAAATGTAATTTATTTCAAATTTCGATGAACGGTTAATTTATAGCAAAAAAATACCAAACACTGCTTTTTGAAGAAAAACAGACATACAAACAAAATAAATTATGGATGAAAGGCTTAACATTGTTAGAAAGTGAAAAAAAATACATCGTTGGAAAGCTAATAAAGAACCTAACATTACCCATGTGTTCGATTTTCTTGATATTAAACTAGATGCAATCTTGATGGTGAGCACGAACCCGATTATGTGAAAATTTGTTGAATTTGGAAAAAACACGTCTCTGGTCTTTGGGAATGCCCTCCAAGCCTTTGGGATGGTATTCCAAGGCAAAACCAAAGCAAATTTACAAAGAAAAAAATAACGCGAATGCGTTATAACGCGAACGCGTTATTTGTTAGTTTGGCCACAAAAGTGCAACCATTTCGGTGCACTTACCCTTTTATTACACCATGGTCTTTGCATAGGAGGTATTTGTTTTCATATGTCTGTGGTTTACCTTTTTTTTTCTCATGTTGATGTGGAAGGTCTTCGAGAAGATATAAATGAAATCTTTTTTGTTTCAAACAACAAATGTTGTGACAATGATGGCTAATATCCTACACATGTTTTTTTTTCCTTTTTCCCTCCACTATTCACAAATGATTGCTTATGAAACTACATGGGAGTTTTTTGAGGAGTCAATTAGAATTAGGTTTTTGAAATGAACTCAAATGAAAATTGAAATTTTAATTCAGTCAAGTGCTTGTTTCTCCCCTACATATATAAAGGGGATTTCATGGCTGAAATAAGAGAGTTCAAAATTTTGAGTCTAGACATGGTCATAATAAATGCTATGCTCTAAAAGTATAATAGAATGTAAATAGGTAATCTAGTAGAAATTTCAAAAGCAAGTTTAAGATGAAAAGTTATATTGTATGTGAATCTTAAAAATGGTTTTACAAAGGAATATCAGAAATGAAGAAGAATAATAGTTTCAAACTGTTGCTCTCCTATGTGTTTTCTTTCAAGTTATGAATGAAGTTGTTAATGATAGTTTCATTTGTCTTTTTTGTCATTTTCAAAAGAATGGATGAATTAGTTTTATGCTTTAGTTCAATGAATTGATTAAACACTAAAATGAGCTCATTGGTTTGTAAGAAAAGGATATAGGATTTAGTAAGGAAGTGATATTTTGCAGACACAGTGAGTTAAATGTTGCAAAGTAACATTATAATGGTCCACTAATTTATGAGATTCAATCAAGATTGTATTACTAATTTATTACCAATTGTAACTCTTTTCTTTCTTAGATAAAGCAATGATTATTTCATTAGTTTATATTTTAATCAGTTGAGCCAGTATTGAATTGGGCCTAGGATTCAAGATGAAGAATGATTCACAAAATACTTTAAACTACAATGTCCCAACTCTAAGCATGAAAGCACACTCCTTGAAATAAGTAACACTTATATTTGAGGTATGTTGAGTCTTTCATAAAGTTATTTTCATGAAGTAGTGCATCTGTGTGAAGAAATACTCTTGACTAAACATGAGATATTACGAGTATGCATGGGATTACCCTCCTTGGGTTTCACAGAGCCCAAAGAGAAGAAGTGAAGTACTAATTACTTTACTTAGGCGTTGGTCAATCCTCAACCTAGCTGATAATTGGGTTGTGGAAAGCTCATAGTTTAGGACTGAGATTAAGTTTGGTTCTAAAAAATTAACCAATAGGAATGGTGACTCCGTTGGGGATACCTTTGTATCTTTGATGCAAATGTGTCAAAGACCACTTGAAAAGAGTAAAAAAAAAATGAACATCTGGTTCAAATGTTGAAGAAGTTGCAAATTTGTAGATTGGTTTGTAGTAGCCCTAAGGTGACACTATTGGAAGAGCTTAGATAAAGACATCCTTTTTTCAAAGGTTTTCCTCTTGTTTAAGAGATGGTGACTCTGCTTTATAATCAATGCACATGAAGGGCTGTTGTTTATTATTGTAATCTCAAAGTGCTCTATTCAAAGTTGCAGTAATTGGAGGTGTGAAGGTACATGGTTCTTTGCATATTTTCATTTTGTTGAACCTCTCATATTGAGATACAATTGATGTTCCACTTAAAATGTTTGTTAGAATATTTACAAACTTGCTAGTATGAATGGTTAAAGATAAAGCTGAATATCTTAGGATTTTCTATCCATTTGCGTTATCATATGTTTCAATCCTAAGTTACCATCAGATTATCAATCATCCTAGTGGTTTTTCATATTGTCATGATTATGATTATGCACCATTACTTGAAACTAAATTTTCATACATCCATGGATCATCAAAGAGAAATAACAATGCCATTAGAAACCTTAATGCATATTGTTGAGAAGCTTCAGAAGTCTTAAAATACTCAAACAATTAATACCAAAAAGTGCATAAACCCAAGTGTGAATAGACCTAGGATAAGGCCGGAATGGAAAGTTGTATTCAAAAGAGGAGTTAAAGAGATGAATAAAAGGAATTTGATGGCTATGCAAGCCCAGTTAAGAGATAATCATGCTACATCTAATAGTAAAATTGCTTCACCTTTTGTCAATTATTTTGACTCATTGTATGACTAATTAGACTTATCATGGATTGATTATAACGTTAAAAGTATGCCATCTCAATTCTATAATAAGATGCCTAAATTTAATGCATACAATGCGTGTGAAGGAGATGCACATGTCCAAAGTTTCTATAATTTCATGGTAAAACATTCATTTGGAGATCAGGATATGTGGATGAGACTTTTTGTCAGATCTCTTGAAGCTAAAGCTAGGGATTGGTACTTATGTTTTCCTGAGAAATCCTTTTCCTACTAGGATAAACTAGTGGATGCTTATAGAGAATAATTTGCAAAAGAACCCTTTGACCTTGTCACAAGGTTAAAGCAGCTTAAAAACCAAGGTGAAGAATCAAGTATTACTTTTAGTCACATATTTTTTGTTGCTCTTGCACTAATCCCTGAAAGTTTTAGACCTAGTACATTAGATTGCATTCATTTGTATTTTGAAGCTTTTGAGGATGGATCTAGTGCATTATTGAAGGATTTCAAGATATTGAATATGCAGATGGATTACACATGTTTAGATAATATGGAAAACATGAGAAATGAATATGTGCAAGGTCTTCTATCTTTAATTGTGGATAAGCATGTTGATGAAAACAACAATTGTATGGATACAAATGATAAAATTTCCCTAGTTTTAGATACAAACAAGTGCATGTCTAAGAGGGAAGAAGTTAAGAGTGTTACAATATTCACCACTAATGCTCATAATAGTGAAAATTATTCTCTTTACTTTCAAGAAGATATAAATGATCAATTCAATGATGAAACCCAATCTATGAAGTTTCTAGATTTTGATAGTGGTAATATCTTGGTGTGCCCTAACTTACAACTTGGTAAAGCATGTTTTTCTACTAGAGGTCACGAGAAAGAAATGATTGAAAGAATGGATCAGAATTGTGGTCTATTAAATTGTGAATATATTTTCAAATTTTTTAACCAATGAATATAAAAAATGTGCACATATGAATAACCCTCAATTATTGTGTAATATTCATATTGATTTTGAAAGTGATGATAGTCTTTATTATGAAAGATATGAAACATGGGTATCTAATATTTCTTCCAATTATGAACCAGTTGGTCAGCATGATGGTAATATGGATCAAGGCATGCAACTATTTGATTGTAATAATGCACTATATGATGAGGAACGAGTGTATAGACTGATGCAAGTTCATAAACCTATTTTTATGAGTTAAGAACAACAAATAACCATGAAGTTTGTAAATATGACAAGCCAAATTGTGAAAATTCTAATGTAGATTTGGATAAGTATCTATTTTCTAATTTAGATGAGCCTAGTTATGAATTATTTTATATGGATATAGGGGTTGATTTAAAAGGAAAAAAAAATCTTTTGGAACCAGAATTACTCACTTTTGAACAAGATGTGAATGTTGAAGATGTTAACATGATATGTTTAGAAAGTGTTAGGGTGAGTAAGAATAAGGATAGGGTAGAGATCCTTGATGATTATCTACACCAACATATTGAGGCACAGTCACAAGATGTGCCAATATATAAGTGTATTTCTTTACATACACTTCGAGACAGTTTGCATAATGTGCATAATCTTTTGATTGGTACTTATAATTGTTTCACCTTTGACATGAAAACTACTAATTAAATTGATCTTGGTAATCCTATCTATGTGGTAGAGTATGAGTGATAGATTTTTTACCTAGATGGAACTTTCTTGTAGTGTGGTAATGGGAAAAATATTAAGAAAATTGTTTTCAACTTGAAAATATTTTGAATAATAAAATTTATGAGTTATTGCCACATGATAATCAATATTTTAAGGGTATGCTTGATTCTCAGATGCATGTTAGTTACAGATTTGTTGATAATGTTGTACATGCCAAGTTATTGAGAAATGCCAGAATGTTTAATCAAGCATATTCCAATAATTTTTTCAAATTGGATTCATTGAGATGTGATGAAAACTTTGTCTATGACAAAGGTAAGAAAAGACCTACAATTTTTGTGGCCTTAGGCCATCAGATATGGTTTGACTTGTCAATCCAAAGCAGTTGGGGTCAGAGATCACCTTTTGACTCTATTACCCAATGGAGTAGGCACCTAGTATGCTTCTCTAGAAGATCTGAATTCTCACTTCATTCACTAAGGAATAGACGTCCCCAGAAAGAGCCACTAATGGTACTTTCAAATTTTGCAAAATCTAGAGTGCTCATATTTAAAAACCTTAAGAATGTTTACCTAAAAATATTTGTTACATCTGTTGTAGGGTTCTTATATGAGGTTTAGAGTTTTTTTCACTTTAAGTTCCTTGGTGTTCTATTATGTTACTAACTATGTATTGCTTACTATCGATCACAAAAAATATTTCATAATCATTAATGTCATCATGTGACTGGTCCTTCTCGTGTCTAGGTCTGATTCACTTGCCTTTTATATCCTTTGTATTACATGATTCAGAAGTCTTAAGCCTACTATTCTCATGTCATCCTAGAGAAATCCCCTCTTTTAGAACAACTTAAGTGCATGTTCTCAAAAAAATTTCACTTAAATCTCGATGGCCCTCCTAGTTGTATCGTTCATTGCTGATTTATTCATAGGCTTACACCTTGAATTAGCGATGATCTATGAAATGATGTTTTCTTTTAAACATTGTTCATCGCTAATGGGTTTTGAGACTTCAAATTTCTAATAGTGATGAGCGATGCCCCGGCCTTATGTTCTTATCATTCATAGCGGATCATCATTGAAAAGAAAAATTTGAATTAGCGATAAGCGATATGATGTGACATCATGTGATCACGAATATATTTTAAATGTAATTCTCACATTAGCGATATGATGTGACATCATGTGATCACGAATATATTTTAAATGTAATTCTCCAATTAGCGATATGCGATGGAAAATATAAATGTTGTAAATCCTTTCATCGCTAATTTTTTGCAAAATAAATGAGGAGAATTAGCGATGAATGAAGACCTTATGTTATATTTCTCATGGCTCATTGTGGATTTGTTTTAGAACTTGATTTCTGGATTACCGATAAGCGATGAGTGCCCTATAAATGGTTTTTCTTTCGCTAATTTGATATGATCCTATGAGCGATGTCTTTTGTGCGATTTGTTTTATGCAGGTTGTACGTGTCTAAATTTGATGCCTCAACAACATCTCCTATTGTATATAGGATCCTAGGTGCAAGGTTTGAATTAGCAATGTGCTATGGAAGGACAAATGTGACCAAAGGTCAGGCTGTAGAACCAGGGGAAAAAGATCATCACAGGGATGTTTACATCGCTGATGGAGTCAGGTGAGGATGAAGTAAATCAGCAATGAAGTGATGAAGCATGTAAAGAAAATTTCTCTAAGAAAAATTGGTCCAATGTATTTCATCGATTATTAATGAAAAGCATGAATTAGGTTGGCGATACATGCTAATTGTCAGATCAACTATGATTAACCAATGTTAGAAAAGAACGTGGTAGTATTTGAGATAGCCTTGTTGTTTTCAAGGAGCAAGTTGATAATGGTAAAAAAAAAATGCTCATGGCCACCTTAGATGAAGTTTTAATTGCTCTAAGATGAACAACCCAGATTCAAAGCCAAATTGATAAGTTACCAATTTTCTCGTGTAAGGAGTTATGAATCATTAATTTTGCATGCACGAATTTTCAATTTAATGCAAGTTGATCATTGTTTATTCACACTATTTTCTTAGACTACAGTAGAAGTAAGGCATGTGTAGTAAAGGATATTGAAAGGGTTGTAAGTTTTCCTAAGCAGAGTTTCACTATTTTCATCCTGAGCAAATTGGTATGAAATTAGGTTCTCTGGTCTATTTAGGATTTATATTTCTTGAGTTGTTTGCAATTATTGGGATTATAGTGCTTCTCTTATGGGTCTTGAGTCAAGAATACTTTTAATTATCACTCTTCTAGTTTTAAAGAAATGCAAAAATATGGTGTAAAAATTCCACTTGTTAGGAGATCTAGCATGCTAAGTGTGTTTGAGTGTCGTGAAGACATAGCTGAGCAGGAAGCCATGGCTTCTCCTGAGATTTCAAAGGGTAAAAGGAGGGCTAGATGCCATAAGAAGAAATCAATTGTGTAGAGTACTTATCACTTTAGGAATAGGACCCTTCTAGGTGAGGTGGTCAAGTGAAAATGCAAGGAATTGGCATTACCAGTGAAGAAGGCCAAGAAAAAGGAGAGGAGCCATAGGGCCTACCTAGGTAAACACAACTCTACTATCATGCTTTCGAACTCTCCTTCGAATATTGAAGCTGACACTGACTCGAACTATGGCCAGTACCTTCATTCTCTAGTGCCATATGGGAGCTCTAATGACGATGTACTGGTAATCCCTCCAATTGTAACAAGGAAAAGGAGCTGTCAGACATTTTTAGATGTCAATGACTCTAAATAGGGTCACCTCCTAGTTTTAGTTTTTGATGACACGATGGTATTTGTACAGGAGGTATTTTTTTTCATATGTTTGTGGTTTGTATTTTGTTTTCTCATGCCAATGTGGAAGGTCTTTGAGAAGATATGAATGCAATATTTTTTGTTCCAAACAATGAACGTTGTGATAATGACAGCTAATATCCTACACATGTTTTTTTTTGCTTTTGTTCTCCCCTGTTCACGAATGATTGATTATGAAACCACATGGGAGTTATTCAAGGAGTTAGTTAGAATTAGGTTTTTGAAATGAACTCAAATGAAAATTGAAATTGTAACTCATTTGGGTGCTTTTTGCTCCCTTGCATATATGAAGGGAATTTCATGGCTGAAACAAGAGAGTTTAGATTTTTGAGTCTAGAGATGGTCACAGTAAATGCTATGCTCTTAAAGTAGAATAGAATGTAAATAGGTAATCTAGTAGATATTTCAAAAGTAAGTTTAAGATGAAAAATTATACTATATGTGAATCTTAAAAATTGTTTTACAAAGAAATATCAGAAATGAAGAAGAATTATAGTTTCAAAATGTTGCTCTCCTATGTGTTTTCTTTCAAGTTATGAATGAAGTTGTTAATCACAGTTTCGTTTGTCTTTTTTTCATTTGAAAAAGAATGGATGAATTAGTTTTATGATTTAGTTCAATGAATTGATTAAACGCTTAAATGAGCTCATTGGTTTGTAAGGAAAGGATATAGGATTTAGTAAGGAAGTGATATTTTGCAAAAACAGTGAGTTAAATGTTACAAAGTAAAATTCTAATGGTCCACTAATTTATGATATTCAATCAAGATTGTATTACTAATTGATTACCAGTTGTAACTCTTTTCTTCCTTAGATAAATCAATGATTATTTCATTAGTTTATCTTGTAATCAGTTGAGCCAGTATTGAATTGGGCCTAGGATTCAAGATGAAGAATGATTCATTAAATACTTTAAACTATAGTGTCCCAACTCTAAGTATGAAATTAAACTCCTTGAAATAAGTAACACTTCTATCTAAGGTATATTGAGCCTTTGATAAAGTGATTTTCACGAAGTAGTGCATCTGTGTGAAGAAATACTCTTGAATAAATGTGAGATATTACTAGTATGCATAGGATTACCCTCCCTGGGTTTCACATAGCCCAAAGAGAATAAGTGAAGTACTAATTACATTACTTAGGTGTTGGCCAATCCTCAACCTAGCTGATAATTGGGTTGTGGCAAGCTCACAAGTTAGGACTAAGATTAAGTTTGGTTCTAAAAAAATAACAAACAAGCTCCACCATTTCCTTGTCGCTAAAGTATAAGGCCATGCATTAGCTTACCCACTCCCTCATGAATCTTAAATCGTGTGCAAATTTTATGGATAGGAAGATGAGGAAGGGCTGAGATTAAATATTCCATCTTCAACATGTGTATATCTTAACATGATCTCACATGACTATGCACATAATCTAGTATCCAAATCGACAACCATGACTAAAAGATCCATTTGTTGTTATAGTGCATGCCTCTAAAATTTCCTTTAGTAACTAGAACTTTAACACATTCAATCCATGGTGAAATATTTCATTAATATTCTTCCATTTCATATTATTTCCTTCATATCTTAGGTGATGCCACATGGGATTCTCCCACTTCCCCATTGAGAGGTAGAAGGAAGAGGTGGGTCCCCCATGGGATGGTAGGAGTGATCAGAACTGGCCCACATCACCCCTCCTCAACCGTTGAGCTCATCTGAACAGAGAGATTTCCTTCTTCAAAGCCTACTAGGTCCCATGGACAGATCTCATCCGCTCACTTCCCCATGATAATATTTAAAAGAAAAAAGAATTTGAATGGGGAAGTGGGGAATGATCCAAATGTGGCCACATCTATTCATCACCACCGTTGATGTGATCCCTTTCACTGCTTGCTTAATTTTGAATAACGTTGGGCCCTCATGTGCAGAAGATATGTGGTGCTCTCTCACCTACTCATGATAATATTTTATTGCAAAAAAAAATCAAACAGAGGTGTAGGAGTGGCCAGGATGTGCTCTCAGAGATCAAACAGTCCTCATAATACCTTTAGATCTACACATGCCAAATGTGTTAGCTATTAAGAAGGGGCCACTACTAGGCAGATGATAGATGGGGACATAGAGATTAAGGCTAAAAACTTAGGACTTGAAAAATATTTTGATGATTTTTTACTTGCATAGTATATAAAGGAAACATTTTATTAAGATGATAGGTAATGAATAGATTACTAGGATTTAGTGGCTGATAAATAAATTATTGAAAAGGAACAAGTCACAACTTAAAAGACTAGAACTAATAACAGGAGTTCTATTGGAAGATTGATTAGGTTATCTATATGATTTCATTGATGTCACCATGTTGGTAGTTTGGTCCGGTACTCTATACCGGTGTGTATGACTGTATTATCTTCTTAGATGGTTGATACAATATTTTTGGTTGTCCCTCTGGCATTCTAGTCCGCATTTCTCCACATTTAACAATTGTTGATTGTAGTTTTGGTAAACTACTTAGGGATGTTAAAGGCATGCATGATCAGGTTATTTCATGTTTTCAATCTCATACAATGAAGTGACATTATTTTGTTGGTTGTATTGAAGACTATTCCTAGATGACTTGTTAAGATAATTTTGATATGATATCAAAACTTATGTGAGATCTATTTCTTGGTCCAAGCTGACACAATATATCGTGGTAAGGATCAAATCTCATTTTGAAAATATTTTGTGGAGCCGAAAGTTGATATCCTTTATAATGAATTGCATCTAATTAGGCTGACCTAATTGGTTCTTGTGATGAAGATTGAATATATATATATATAAGTATATGGTGAACAATTTTAGAGTGTGTATAGCGAAGAGAAGTAAGTTTGTGTAGACAACAGAGAAGAGATAGAATAAATATTAAGCAAGTAATGAGTGTAATGGTGTAATCAGAAAGGAAATAGTTGTGAGTATCTCTAGAACTATATCAACACATGATAGGTACATCTTTCAAGTTCGTTTTTGGGCTGTAAACCCTTATTCTATATTTGTATAATCTTGTGTAGGCAGTGAGCCTCCTTGTCAGATAGTGAGTTCTTTTTGTAGGTAGTGAGCCTTTGTACTTGGATAGTGAGTCCTTCTTTTGGTAGTGAACCTCTTTTAAAATACTATATAGTGTAATTTAACCCTCATGGTGGTTCTTACCTCATTGGGTTTTCCACGTAAAAATATGGTGTTCATTGTGTTGATTTACTTTCTATTATTTATGTTCCATGATTATATTTAATAACAAAATAGTGTGGTTGAAGATTTGATAAGTGATAAAGTTTTAAGGTTGAATTTGTGTGAAAACTGATTCACCCCCTCTCAATTGTCTTGCACCTGTTCAACAATTGGTATCAGAGCTTGTGGTTCCTTGTGTAGAGCTTAACCACTTGAGGAGGATCTTGAAGGTTGGTTGAATGGATGGTAAAGGAGAGCTCCAGACTACTCTTGAAGATCTTGAAAAAGTGGAAAGAGAAAAAAAATATCTAAAAGAGAATCCTGATGAAGCAAATGAATGTGTTTTAAAATTGAAGGAACAATTGAAGAAATTTAAGGAAGAGAGAAGTAAGTGAATAGCTAAAACAAGAGATAATTGGATTGAAAGTGACAGTAGAAGAGAAGAAGAGGATTGAAGAATGTCTAAATAAGATGGTGCAAAACAAGTCTGATGAATGTTCTAGACTCAAGAAAGATATAGTAAACCTAAGAGTTGATCTAGAGAAGGATAAACTATGTGAAACTAATTTTAGATCTACCTCTAGTAAACATGAAGAATTGCTTGCAGACAAAAACCATGTAAAGAAAAAGGTGGCTTAGGTGAAAGTTCTAAAAATGTGAAGAAGAATCAATGCAAGAGGAAGTAGAGAAGGAATTTTACAAGAAGACCACCTATGAGACAACCTAATTCACAAAGGTATCCCTCTTTTGATGGTGTTTTCTTTTCTTGTAACAAATATGGTCATAAAGCAACTAAATGCAGGAGCAGGATAAACTAGTTCTGTGTATCTCTTTCTGGAAAATGCTTTGAAAGTGGTATGTTTGGACATAAGGGTAAAAAATGTAGATCTCAAGTAAGGATGATCAGTCGAGTAGTGAGGAACAGGTTTAATGAAGGTAGAGAAAATCAATATTTTAATGGCTTCTATTATAACTACAATAAATCTGGACATAGAGAAAATCAGTGCAGATCGAGGAAAAATGGAGGATAGTCTAATCAAAATGGTGTGATCTATTATAACTACAATAAACCTAGACATGTATCAAAAATTTGTAAGAATAAGAAAGAAAAGAAGTCTACTCTGGAAGAGAAGAGTGAACCGGTAAAGAAGATTGAGAAAGAAGAGGTGAAGCAAGAAAGGGATAAGGTATGGAAGAAGAAAGAAGAAGAAGAAAAACCTAAGACTCCTGATGTGTCTATACCCTCTTTCGGTGTAGATGACTTATCCAAAATTTAGACCTAGATTGGTCTTAGGGGGAGCATTATCAGAAAATCATAAAAACCCCTGGAAGAATGATGTGTCAGAGGATGGCACGTGGTTGAAATGTGAAGAATGTTCATTAAGAGGTTTTGGAAAAGGAACTAGAGAAAAATATGTTGGTATCAGGATTTGTAGACTGAACTAGGTTTTTCTATGCTAAGTGAAGTGTGTGTTTAACAACTTTTTACGTTTTCCGCATTTAATGCACTTAGGGAAAGCTCGACAAAGGTTAAACAAAAATTTGTGATGCTTTTTGATTAATTGTGAATCTAAAGTCTTTGGGAGGTTCTCTAAAGAAATCTTGAGGCGTGCTCAAATTCTTTCTAAAGGGAATTCGAAGATTGATTTAGGTAATTTGGAAACATTCTTTTTCTCTGGTTGCAAAAGGAAAGAAGAAAATCAAAGAAGTATCACTGAATTTCAAGAAAGAAAATCCATGGATGGTGGTTTGTGTGTTGTGACCTCTTTGAAGCTGAAAATGGTTGAAGTAGAAGAATACAATCATAGGAAAATGAAAGGAATTGAACTAGGGTTGAGCGAAGTCGAATTACATAATATAAAAACCCTAGGGATGGATTTATGGAGTGAATTTATGTGGATTACAAATAAAGAGGTTATCTTGTTTTTGTTGAACTATGTTAAGGATCGAAGCATTGTTTTGGACAGGCCCTATTTGATTTCAAAGGAAGCAATTGAAGCAATCAATGGATTATGTTGTGTTGGAGAACTCCTTGGAAAGAAAACTGTGAAGCATAAAGATGTGGTGGAGTTGACATGCATTGGCAAAGATCTTAGAGCACTGTTGATTCATACACTTCCTGACTCATTCGTTAGGTATTTTGTGTATGGTATCTCATAGAAAGTTTATTTTAGAAACCATGAAAGCTCAACTTCAACTATTTTCGTACATATTTCCCACATGATAGTTAAGGAGAACAAATAATTTTATTTATGTAGCTTGCTAATTAAGAATTTGGTTGAAATTTTTTGAATGTCATTAGTTGAGAATTATCCCTTTTGTTTTGAATCCTTGCTGGTATGTCTGGTGTTTTACTCTTTGAATTCTCTACCTGAAAAAGATAATGTGATGTGGGAATCTGGTATCCCTATTAGAAAGAAAATTTACAGATATCTAGAGTCTTTGGAAGATAATGTGAATATGTGCAGATCATATTTCTCATTTTTGTGAGCAAAACCTTGCTCCAATAAATCTGCATCAAGCCGATTTGAAGTGGGTTCTTCCTCTGGAAAAATAGAAATGGAGGTTGTTATTAGTGATTCCCCTCTAGAATTGAAAAGGAGAAAATAGATAACTGAAGGTATCATTGACATTTCGAATGAGAAGGAGAAAGATTCTTTGACTGGCACTGAATCACTTGATCCTAATGACATCTAGTCTATGATAGTTAAAGGAAAAATGAAGAAGATTGGTGAACTGTGGAGTGTTGCCTCACCTATTGACAAACTAAAAATTGATGATGCTCTGGTAGATTATCTACTTTGGAAACGAACTGAATTATGTTCTATTTTTTATTTCTTGCTAGAAAATCTAATTGAGATTGTTGAAGAGATGATGTTGCTTGAAGGTCCAGAAGGACATAAGATGGGAATCTTGGTTGAAAGGAGATGTAAAAAAGCTATGCAGATATTTTTTGGATTGATTGTGGAAAAAAAGAAGTGTGTTAAAGAAATTTCATATGTTTACAAGTATTGTCTTTGGTGGCCTGTAGCTATAGATAATTTTAGAAGCAGAATTGAAGCAATTGAAGCCAAGGTGGATAACATTGGATAGAATTTTGATATATTCAAAGATAAAGAAGGGAAGAAAAGGATAAGATTTGGTGAACTATAGGCTTAAATAATCATTAAAAAAAGACAGAGAGATGATGTGACAAAGACCTTTTGGCTTCTTAAAGAAATTGTCGAATTCCTATTAGAGAATCTTTCTAGAATTCTTATTGATGTTGAAGATGTTGAGAAAGAATGTTTTATTATTGCTTGGTCAGCCTCTTTTACTTTGTTGGGATTATTGGAAAGTACATGCACAAAGATGGAGTTTGATGTTGTTAATTGGATGAAGCTATATCTAATTCTCAAGGAAAGGTATAAGAAGGTATTCTAGGTGAAGAATGTCATCTTCACTTAATTTTTTCTTAAATGTTCTAAATTGTTGGAAGTTTTTCAATATTTTTGGAAATATTTTGAAATTTTGATGTCACCAAGTCTACACTCATTTTTGGCACCCTTTTCCATTAATGTTAAAGGGGCAGAGTGTTGGAGATAGTGGAGAAAGTTTAAAGTTTTTTTTTTAGCAAAGAAGGAGAACTTTTGTTTACATGTTGCCATCAATGACAAAGGGGGAGATTATTGGAAGATTGACTAGGTTATCTATATGTTGTCATTGATGTCACCATGTTGGTAGTTTGGTTTGGTACTCTATACCAGTGTGTATGAATATCTTATCTTCTTTGGTGGCTGCTCTGATATTTTTGGTTGCCCCTCTAGTATTCTAGTCTGCATTTCTCCACATTTAACAATTGTTGATTGTGGTTTTGGGAAACTACTTATGGATGTTAAAGGCATGAATGATTATGTTATTTCATGTTTTCATGCTCATACAATGAAGTGACATTATTTTGTTGGTTGTGTTGAAGAATATTCCTGGCTGACTTGTTAAGATAAATTTGATATAATATCAAAACTTATGTGAGATCTATTTCTTGGTCTGAGCTGACACGATGTGTCGTGGTAACGGTCAAATTGCATTTTGAAAATAATTTATGGAGCCGATAGTTGATATCCTTAATAATGAATTGCATCTAATTAAGTTGACCTAATTGGTGCTTGTGATTAAGATCAGATATATATATATATATATATTATAAGTATATGGCAAATAGTTTTAGAGTGTGTATAGTGAAGAGAAGTAAGTTTGTGTAGACAACAAAGAAGAGATAGAAGAAATATTAAGCAAGTAATGAGTGTGAAGGAATAATTAGAAAGGCATCAGTTGTGAGCATCTCCGGAACTATATCAGCACACGATGGGTGCATCTTTCTAGTTTATTTTTGGGTTGTAAAGCCTTATTCTATTTTTGTATAATCATGTGTAGGAAGTGAGCCTCCTTATTGGACAATGAGTCCTTTTTGTAGGAAGTGAGCCTTTGTACTTGAACAGTGAGTCCTTCTTTTGGTAGTGAGCCTCTTTTAAAATACTATATGGTGTGAGTTAAACCTCACCATGGTTTTTCCCTTATTGGGTTTTCCACGTAAAAATCTAGTGTTCATTGTGTTGATTTACTTTATGTTATTTATGTTTCATGATTATAGTTAATAACAAAATAGTGTGGTTGAAGATTTGATAAGTGATAAATTTTAAGGTTGAATTTGTGTGACAACTGATTCACCCCCCCCCCCCTCTTAGTTTTCATGTGCTTCTTTAACAAGGTCAACAACTAATTACAACCATTGAAAAGGATGTAGACTTAAGGTCATTTGAAAAGGTTTAAGCAACATAAACCCTAAGACCAAAGACATGAAACTATCTAGATTTTGAAATTTTTTTAGGGGGACACAAAGCATTTTATAAGGGTTCCACCAATGGCTCCTTAAGTAGACAAAAAACTAAGGACCTATCCAAACAAGGAAAGAGAACTAGACCAAAGAAAACCAATATATATACAAAATTTACAAGATTGTACAATGTACATGGAAAAGAACACATTTCAAGACAAATATGGCTTCAAGAACTATCCATGTACTGGTAGTTCAAGAAGTTCACTTGTTAAGCTCTAAAGGAAGTATGAATCTTCCCCATGTGTGTTGGCTATCAGATAAGTTCTTAACCATAATGCTTCAAAATTTCCATGCTTACCCTTATCCTAAGCCCTTGCATTCTATACTAACACCATATTTTCCATTTCAAATTTTATGGGAGAAGCTTTCCTATCATACAAGTGTTTGATTTGCAATTGGATATTTGTATTTTTTTTATGATCTTCTCTTCTAGCTTCATCCAGCTATACAAGATGGTCAATTTTGTGCTACATATCATCAAAAATTTCCTCATAATATTCCTACACAAATTTATACATATTTAGCAAGTTTTTTTGTGGTAGCCTAGCATCCAAACCATACACCAAACCAAAAGGTGAATGACTATTAGTTTTCTTCACAGTGACCC
Source organism: Sequoia sempervirens (assembly GCA_007258455.2). Classification (NCBI taxonomy): domain Eukaryota; kingdom Viridiplantae; phylum Streptophyta; class Pinopsida; order Cupressales; family Cupressaceae; genus Sequoia; species Sequoia sempervirens. The sequence goes on along the minus strand of VDFB02047230.1, from coordinate 498,174,504 downwards.
TGTCAACCCATAATCCTAGCTTTAACTTTTATTCCTAGGTGTTCTTATTCTTTTCAATCACTCTTTTTATGATCTTCATTAGGCTCTTGTTGCTAGATTCAGCCTAACCATTCCCTTGAGGATGGCAAGGAGAAGAATAAGAAATTTGTATGTCATGCTTCTCAAAAAAATTAGTGGATTCTTCTAACTTGAAGCACATAGCATTATCAGATATGATATTCTCTGGAACTCCAAATATAATAAGTATGTTGTTCATCAAGAAGTATATAAAAACTTTACTTATTTCCATTTTTGTGTGGATTTCTTCCACGCACTTTGTGAAATAATAAATTGCAACAAGGATCCATGAATTCCCTCCACTAGAATTTTCTAATATTTCACCAATGAAGTCAATACCCCATTATTGGAAAGGGGCCTAAACAGAAATGGGCCTGATTGGCAAGCTCCCTGAGAACTTCAATTTTCTTGCAAACCTTTGGCAAGCATTACAAGTCTTTATAAACTTGTGTGAATCCTTAAAAATAGCGGGCCACCAAAATCCCACCCTTAAGATCTTATGAATAGTTGTCTTTTCCATGTAATAGCCACCACACACCTCACTATACATTTCTTGCAATAGGTATGATGCCTACTTGTCATCCACACACTTAAGCAATACACCATCTGGGCTTCTCCACCATAGTTCATTCTCAATAATTACATATTTGATGGCATGCAACTTTATTCTTTTCATATTATCAACCATATCTACAGGGCACTACAAAGTTTGGAAATACTGGACAATCCTTTTGTACTAGCACATGTTTGCATGTCACAAATGGTTGCAACATCAACAATTTCCATTTGATTATCTAATTAGACTCCAAGTTAGCTTCTTTGATCAACTTAGCTAGACCCTATCCTCTAACTTGGTAATCTAAACATCAGTGTTGAATTCTTGGATCCTATTGATCCATCTACACCTCCTACCTATTGTTTATTGCTAAGTGAAGATGTATTTCATAGTAGCACTTGGTACAAAATCTATGATTGTAGCTCCCATCAAATATGTTTTGAAATTATTTAGAGCCTTGACTATAGCATAAGCCTAATTTTCAATTGTATCATACTTGAGTTCTACGGCTTGTAAAGACTTATTAAAAAATGCAATGGGTTGTTTGAATCCCTCATCATTTTTTTTGTAATAATATTGCACCAATAGTATGGAAAGAAGCAAAAGAGAAAATATGCATTGGTTTAGAAAAGTCAGGGGACTTTGAAAATCGAGCCTCCTTGATAGTTTGTTTGATGCTCTTGAATGCCTAACTAGGCTCTTCACTCCAAACCACCTTCTCTCCTTTCTTCAAGATTTTAGAGATGGGTCTTGTAATAACTACAAAATTTGTTACAAACCTCCTAAAAAAGTTAATCTGACTAAATAATGATTGAATTCCTTTTACATTCTTTAGTTAGGGAATCTTATATATGGAAGCTACCCTCCGAGGGTCAATCCTCACTCCTTCCTTGGACACAATGTGCCCCAAAAAATTTCCCTCACTAACTGCAAAGGAACACTTTTTTGGGTTTAGTGAGATTCCATATTCCAATACCCTAATGAATATCTTCTCCAAGTACATGCAATGATCTTCCTCTTTCTTGGAGTAAGTTGTCAAATCATCTTGGTAAATTTCCATTAACAAGTCAATAAAATTAGAAAAGGCTACATCCATAGCCATTTGGAAGGTTGCACCTACGTTAGTTAAACCAAATGGAATCCTTGCATACACATAGGAGCCCCATGGAGTGGTGAATGTAGTATTTTACTACTCTAACTCTTTCACTTTCACTTGGTTATATCCAGAAAAACCATCCATCATGGACAATAGCTCACAACTAGTTACCTTCTGCAACATGGCTTCCATGTTCAGTAGTAGATAGTTATCCTTCAATGATGATATGTTTAGATTTATAAAATCCATACATAACTTTATATCACCATTTTTCTTCCTAACTGGCATTAGATTAGATACCCATGAGGAATACCTAATAAGCTTTATGATACCAGCATCCCTTAGCTTAACCAATTCCTCTTGTATTTTTGGAGCTAAGGTTGGATTAATGGGTCTTTTCTTTTGCCTGAAAGGATTGGCATTTTCTTTCAAAGGAATTTAAAGTTGGAATTATTCCTCTCTATATGATTTCAAGTCATCATACGACTAGGAAAAGACATGCCTATATTTTCTCAATACGGCAATCAACATTTCCTTGATCTTTGGTTTCATCTTCCTTCCCACATATACCCTTTTAGGGGCATTTTTCAATCCCCAAATTCACTTCTTCCAAATACTTTGGATGGGTGGTAGTTTTTTTAACTTTTCTCTTGTCCTGATTATCAAAGAATCTCTCTAGTGCTACATGTCTTTTGGGAATCTTATTTATCTTTAGATAAATAACTTCATTTCTTAAGATTGTATCCTTACCATCTATATTCTAAAAAAAAACACCAAAATCAATCTCCTGACCCTCATATTCATCAACACACTTTAAAACCTTCAAAATATCTTCATCATCGTTGAATATTTTCCAATTGTGTACCTTATTAGAGATCGATGGCCTTACTTGTATCTCAAATTTAGTGTTACCTACAAAAGTGATGTCATCAGGTCTGAGTGCAATGTTTGCAAGTAAGTTTTCCATTCTATTATGACCTCTTTCCATCCAGTTGATTCCAAAGGCATCAAATTGCTCAATGGAATCCCAGGAAACATTTCCATATTATTTTAATTTGTTATTCCTCCATATATATCTAGATCCTACTTGGGATAACACCAACTCAAATTCACCAATTACCATTAGATTTTTGATCCCATGCTTTTCAGTGAGCCTCAATCCTAGTAGCAAGGCCTCATACTCTACCACATTGTTTGTGCAAACAAACAACAAAGTGAAAGAAAAATTATAAGTGTTGCCACTAGGTGATACCAACAATATACCTACACCAGGCCCCTCTTTAGAACTTGCACCATCAAAGTACATCTTCCATAATCCATCCTTATTAGAGGGTACGTGCAGGATCATGATGGGCTAAAACGTGGCAATATGATGGGTATGTGTAGGGTATGTGGCTGATGACTATTTTTTTACCCAAAATTAATGAAACGAAAAGGGTTTTTAAAGGACATTCTTACCTTTCCACCAATATAAAATTTTTTTTACTTTGAATTTAATAAATAATTATTATTCATTCTCTATTTGAATTATGACTAAAATCCTAATTGATAGGTTGATTGCAAAACATCTATAGCTTTCAAATGGTATCACATTTTTTAAATCCGAAACATGTGTCACATACTATGCTTCGCATACTATAGGATTTAAAAAAAAATGAATTTCATGAAGTTTTTACCAAGTTAAGGTGGTTAGACATACGAGTTTTTATATTTGTTAAAATTTGTAAAAAAAATCATAATTAATTATTTACTTAAAAAAAAATCACAAAAAAATATGCATCACATCGAGAGATGAGTCCTCTACTTATATCTAAATTCTTATAAAAAAATATTATCATTTTATTGTGGTTAGGATGGTCAGATAGACACCTACTTATTTTCTCCTTGAATTTTAAGTACTACTGCACTAAAATTTCAAATTTTCACCAAATAGATTTTTTTTTAAAATAAGCCTAGTAGTTTAGAAACTACATTCAATTTGTTACAGATTCTATTCTTACATATTTTTGAAATAATATAGATAACTTATTGAAATTTTTACATCAAGTTTCCTAACTCTATTTTTCTAAAAATTTTGCCACTTAAGGGCCTATTTTTTCAATGATGATCCTGCACATACCCTAGACAATCGTGTAACTTCATGGTCTATAGGTGTAAGTTTCATGTCACTTTATCTTGGTATTTCCTCCACTTGAAACTCATTGATATCAATATCTATAAATATAAATGTGTCATCCTTAGGATCATTCTCTAGCATATATGGCACTTTCAGCTCTCTAACTACTTTGGCATCCTTATTATCAATTGGTAAAGTGGTGTAGGACATGTCACATTGCATGCTAGCCCCCATGGAAGTACTCCACTTCTTAGAAAGCAACATTCCATAATTGGGTGGGATGTCTACCACCGCCACACTCATCTTGAACTCTTTCTCAGGCTATGTAGCTAGTCTATAAGGAAGTTCATTCACTACACCAATCATAAGGAATTCCCTTGAATACATATCATATAATTTATCATGGTTATTGTAAAATTTTAATCCCAATGCATCCATGATCTTGGATGGAATTATATTGTTGGATGTTTCAAAATCAATGATACAATTTTTCAAAAAGTTTCCCTCAACAATCACTGTGAAGAAGAATAGGTCTATCTTTCTAGGATAGGTAGTCATTGAATTCCCTAGGAAAATATGAGGGATCTTAGTGATTACCCCCACAACTTATTTATCTTTCTTCTCCTTTTCACTCACTTTGGGTGGAGTGGACACCACTAATTCAGTATAGGTTGTAGTAGCACCATTCATAAAGGCTACTTCCTTTTGTTTATGTTCATCAATTCTCATCATCTCAAGCAAAGGAACATAAAATTTTACTTGGATAAGAAACTAAAACATATCAACAAGATTATATTTGGGAAAATCAATTTGGATCATACCTTGTTCTATATCGCTCTCCTTTTGTTGATTCATTGTTGTTTCAACTCTAGGCTTGGCATCTTTTCTTGCAACTTCAAAATTCTTCTCTTGTGCCTTTTTCTTCACCACAAGGGATTTGAGCTCTCCATCTATTTTTGGTTTATCAATTTTCTTAGCCCAAATTTTATCTCCCCTAATTTCCTTGGCTTTAAGTGCTCCCCCTTTACCATCATATTTTTTATCTTTACCCTTCACGTTATATTCTTTGGTAAAGATCCCAACAGGGCTACCTTGGTCACCACCCACTATTCTATTCCTCAAATGATATGAAATTATGGTTTGTGCAGCCAAATCTATTGTATATCTTGCAATTTATTTTTCTAAAGGTCTCCTCAAGGACACATCATCTTTAGCTGCTTCTAATATGTATACTTCATTATCAATGTCATCATCTTCATCAGAGAGAACTTGTTGGTGATATGTATTAGTGATATGCCTTTGGTCGTCACATTGATAAGGAGAATGTGGCATTTGACAAACCATGCACCAAGGGGTCTCATCAATAAAATTTCTTGAGTTCTTCTACAAAGCATCAAAAGGAACCATGTTTTGAGTGCTTTTTTTATTGTTAGGAATGGGCTTACCATTATGCCAATTTTTATTATATGGATGATCTTGCAATCAAGGAGGTCTTTCATTCTTATGATAGTTAGACCTTTCATTTGTCATACCTTTCTCTTTCTTAGCAATTTTGTTTATTAGATCTTTCATAGTACTAGTAAGACTATCAATCTTATCCTCAAGAGAACCTCCTTTGACATTAGAGTTTTTATCCTCTCTCTTTTGATTCTTGAGGATCTTTACATCATCCCTTCTCCAAACTTTTCCAATTTCTCTACTAATAATATCAATATGGATGGCCATCTTATAAGCCTCTCTCAATGTCTAAAAATTTGTATCCAATAGATGAAACTCATCTTTGTATCAAAGGTACTACAATAGTTCATGAGACATACATTATCATTCAATCTTAAATGAGGGGGTAACTGATTCATGGCCTTTTGAAATATCACATTGAAGTTAGCCACACCATTGTTTGAACTTTTAACAATATTATTAAATTGATTCAAAAGAAACCTTGAATCAGTTTTATCACCATACTGCTCTTTGAACAACCTCTTAAATTCCTCCCAAGATCCAATGCTCTCAACAAGAAAACTTCTATACCACTCTCTAGCATCCTCAATGAGTGATTACATGAATAAATTCATTACATCTTCAACTTCTACCTCAAATTCATCCATGACATTAGCAAATGCTTTGAAGTGATCCTCACCACTTAAGGCATTGTTACTAGAGAATCTGACCAAGGCAAGCCTAAAATCCTCAAGAAATGGATTAGGATAACCAAGAATCCTAGTGAAGCACAACTGTTGATACCTCTCCACTTGCATTGGTCTCCTGGTAGTTTGGTCTCTATGAGAATTTCTAGGCTCATCATCCTTTTGTTCATCAGATTGATTCTTATATTTACCTTTTCTTTTCCATATCCACCATTACTATTGTGATGCAGTCTTATTTACCTATCCTAAAATATGCAAAAATAGAAAATACAAAGGAAGAAACAACACTTCAACACCTCAATATTGGGCTATGCTGAACTTAAACAAAGAACAATAAAAACCATATGTATACCTTGTATGAGTTGATCTCCTTGGTTGGTCCTTTGATTGTTGATGAATGTGTGCTCCTTGATGGCAAATAGACTAAAAATGGATGAAAAATGATCTAGATTAGATGATGAATGCAATGAACTATTTGGGTATTTAAATAGATGAATGCAAATGCAAGTGATGAGAGCTTGAAGCATGCAACAATGGAGGTTTTGAGAGCTTGAGGGTCGGATACCTTGAACTTGAATTGTAAATGTGATGAATGAAAATGTGATTGTTCAAAATGAGAGAAAATATTCCATTTTAAGGGAAGAATCTCTAGAGAGATGAATGGTCAATATTTTTCCAACATGCAGAAAATGAAGGGTTGTACTGAGTTGAGGACTCAAAAACCCTCACATCTTGCCATGTGGACGATGAGCTGTCACAAGGAAAAATGAGTTGGAAAGAGGACATGTGAGGTGGAGGTACTTGCAAGTACCTTGGGATTAGGGGAAGATCTCCTTAAAAAGGAAGTTCTTGTCCCCATATGAAGGTGGTACTGACAAGTGAGGAATTTTAGAAAGTCCTCTCTTATCATCATGGGGATGAGAGAAGTTGTTGGGGGAATAAATGTGAATTTAAAATTCACATGATTAGGAGTTTCCTAGAGGATAAAACAAAGTCCTCATAAAGGAGGTCCTTGTCCCATGCAAGTGATGTGACACAAGAGACCCACATAGGGAAGAGGAGAACCTTGGATGAATAAATGTGGATTTTTAATTCACATGGGGAAGATTTCAAGGCTAAAAAAGGAAAGCACTTATGAAAGGTTGACTTGGAGGACATGCCAAAGATGGCATGTGATTAGATTAATGTTGTGCAAATAGGTGATTAAGAAGATTAATGAAGGATTAGATACAAGTGGCCAAATATGGAGGATGTGACTTTAATCCTGATTAAGGGTGTGCACATCCTAATCATGGATTAATTAGACTAATCTAGATTAGAAGAGGGTTATGAAGGATGTGACAAGAAGAAAGAAAAGGAAGAATTTAAAATTGATTTAAATTCAAAAAGGTTAAATAAATAAATTAAATAAATTGATATATTTATTTAATTTAGAGACGAAAGGATGAAAGGTAAAGTGTTTAATTATTAAATTAAATACTTTAGGAATCTTATGAAAATGGTGAAATATTAATTAAATAAATCATTTAATTAATATTGATGGAATAGATGAGTGAAGGATATGAATTTGACCATGTGGGGGTGGTCAAATTTGGATGTCTACATTTTTCCCCTCTTTGAGATGGTCCTACGAAGTAGCATCATTTCAAAGAAGATTAAAAGAGAAGACCAAGAAGATGGTTAGATTGGAAAAGATGCCCCAGTATCAAAGGAGTGACTAGGAAGAAGGATGATAGGAGTGAAGATGAAGATTAGGGATGGAGGATGCCTCCTTGAGAGGACATGCGGGTTCAAGAAAAGATGGGTGTGCTCTCGAAATGGATGAGATGATGTAAGGGGGATATGAGGAAGATGATGCAAAGTGATGGATAAGAGAGGATGATAAGAAATAGGAGATTGGGAAGCAAAAATGGACTTAAGGACAAAGGTGATGTTTCCCCATTCAAGCTACAAGAAAAAATGGGTTGATGATGGATGAAGTGTTGTCGATGAGGGAATGATATATCCTGAAACAACACGAGGATAGGGAAGGATACATCTCGATGAAGATGATGAAAGTGTTGTTGATGAGGGAAGGATACATCTCAATTATGATGATCAAAGTTTTGTTGATGATGGAAGGATACATCTTGATTATGATGACAATGATGATGATTGGATCAAGGCTTGTAGCAAGGTTGGGAACAAGACCAAGGATGTGATTGGGTGATTTGTGCTACATTGAATGGATTAAGATTGGATGGCCTAATGTGAAATGGAATGCATCATGAACATTAGTATAAATAAGGGCTTGCATTATGATGACGATTGCTAGGCGTATCATACTTGCTTTAGTTTATTGGCAAGTACTTTCCCTATAATCATTAAAAAATTAAGGGAAGATGGGTGTGAAAGTGCACCTGTCAAGAATCACAGGTATCCTGAGAAGAAGAGAAGATTGGAGGTGAATATTTTCACAACCAAAATCATAGGTCATAGGTCAGGTAGGGATGCAATGTAATGGAATTGATCATGAAATGCAATCCTAATACAATTTTCCATTTTTAGAGCACTGATTTTTGCTATAACATAAGACACTAGGTGCCAAGATTTGTAAACCAAGGAGAATTAGTGTCTAATGAATAAAAAAAACACAACAGATAAGAAGGCTATCACAACACCCCAAAGTCACGAAGACCTTGGTTGGGCCAGGAATTGGGATAACCACAAGCACAAAAGGATGACCCAACATAACACAAGACTCATGGATCTTGGTGGGTACTATGCGGGACAACCAAGAAGACAACAAAAAAGAAAAAAGATCAAGATATAACCCTATGTTAACCAATCAAAATACACCATAATATGATGGATCATGGTGGCCTTAACAAGTTGTGATAGGGAGCTCAAATGATAAATAAAATCCAAAAGTATCAAAAGATCGCAATCAATTTCAAAACGTCCTTTTCCATAGGATCTAAAGGATGGATGAGGTTGATGAGGTATGTTAGGAAGGATGCATCCTATTGAGACCAAAGATGGATACTAAACTAAAAGATTGATTAAGACACAAGAAATTCCAAAACCGATTGAATCTCATGATACAAGTGGATATCATTTATGAAGAACTAGCTGGATAAGGACATACTTGATGACATAACAGAAGACATAAGACACAAGACTGACACACCGTAATGACCTAGGGGCTCAGGGGCCGATCCAAGATTATCCTTGCCTACATGAAAGCACAGCGCCATCGTAGTTCAAGAAAATACTATAGATAAAATTTGAAAGAGGACTATGGAGATATAGCAATAGAAGACAATGATTGGAATAATAAAAAATAAAGCCCCCAGGGTGGATCAAATGATCAACCTTGTAGAGGAAACATAGTTTGAAAAGGACAAAAGAATGACTAAAGATAAGAACATAAAGGGGACAATGGAGACCATGATGGATGACCAAAACAAGATGGAAAAAATTCCTTAGGGGTGAATCAAATGATCAGCCTTGCCTATGTGAAAGCACAGGGGCAACGTAGTTTGAAGAAAGACCAAAGACAAACAATGGATAAGGGATGATGAGACAACCATGATAAGTCAATAAAATGATGGGATAAATATGATGAGACAAGATAGACATATTGGATTGGATAGGATGATGGGGATTGCATGAAGCTCAGGGATGGGATAGTGTTCTAAATCATCAAAAGATGAATTGGGAGAAGAAATGATGGAGAGATGAGTGATGAGAAGTGATAAGAGATTAGAAATATGCCTAAAATAAGTGGGAGTGATGATAGTGAGATAAATGACATTGGGATGCATCGAGAGAAGCCTATAGCCAAATACCAATGGCAAGTGATCATGATATGGGATGAGGATAGAGGTGAATGGATAGGGAGATAAGGATAGGAGATGGATGTGATGATATGATGGATGAATAAGAAGTTAAGGTTGGGGAGATGAAAATCATTTTTGGATGGGTAAGGAGATAAGGATGGGAAGATGGAAGAGATGCTATGATGGATGGATAGGAAGATAAGGATGGGGAGATGGAAGGGATGAGATGATGGATGAATAGGAAGAAAAGGATGGGGATATGGAAGGGATTGTGTGGATGGATGGATAGGAAGATAACGATGGGGAGATGAAAAGTATTTTTGGATGGGTAAGGAGATAAGGATGGGGAGATGAAAGGGATACTATGATAGATAAATGGATAGGAAGATGAGGATTGGGAGATGGAGGGGATGTTATGTTATGATGGATTGGAAGATTAGGATGTTGAGATGGAAGGGATTGTTTAGATGGATAGGAAGATAAGGATAGGAAGATGAAGGGGATGATATGATGGATGAAGGAAGGTAAGGATGGGGAGATGAAAATAATTGTTTAGATTGGTGACAGATGGAAGAGACACTATGCTAGATAGGAAGATAAGGGTGGGGAAATGGAAGAGATTGTTTGGATGGATAGGAAGATAAGGATGGGGAGATGGAAGGGATTGTTTGGATGGATAGGAATATAAGGATGGGGAGATGGAAGGGATTGTTTGGATGGATAGGAAGATAAGAATGGGGAGATGGAAGAGATTGTTTGGATGGATAGGAAGATAAGGATGGGGAGATGGAAGAGATTTTTTGGATGAGAAGATAAGGATGGGGAGATGGAGGGGATACTAAGATGGATAGGAAGATAAGGATGGGGAGATGGATGGGATACTATGATGGATATGAAGATAAGGATGGGGAAATGGAAGTGATTGTTTGGATGAATAGGAAGATAAGGATGGGGAGATGGAAGAGATGACATGATGGATGAATGATACCTCCAAGGACTTATGTCACAAAGGAAGATAGATTGCCCCACTCTAGATATGTCGTGTGTGATAAGATAGGAGGGAAAAAAGACAAGTGGATGGGAAGATAAAGGAGATAACTGGAGGAGGATAGGATGGGTGGCTGAGGGAGTTTTATGGATGAAGGTAGGATGTTGGGATAAGGAAGGGAGACTGATGGTAGCATGACAAGTGGAAAAAGAAGGTAGATGAATGTGGTTAAGGAATAGGATAGTGTATGGATGAAGGTAATTTGTACTAAGAGGTTTCAAAATCATGCATAGATAGGTGCCCCTGTCTGTATCAAGATCATGAAGATGGCGGGGTTGGAGATAAATGAGATATGATGGTAGGATGTGGAAGATAGGTGGGATGGAAAAAATGGATGTAGGGGATGTATAGCATGAAGTTGTCTTCAAGTGTGGAAGTAACTAGATGGGCTATTTACACATGATTCATGTTTTCTAGGTTTTCATCATGGTACTTATCCAAGGTGCTTGTTTTCCAAGTTTTCACCATTGGACGAATTTTTCTGTTTACTTTTTTTTTTTTGGATTTTCTAGATTTTTTGGTTTTTTGGATAAAATGTGGAAGGAGATGGATAAAATTAGGGATGTGGATAAGTGGATTTAGAAGGCATGTGATAAGGAGATGGATGAAGGATTGAAGCATCAAGTTACATACAAGGTATTGAGAGCCCATGTGTGAAATGACTATTGGATGTTGGTACAACCTTATTAGGATAAATGGACTATGCAAGAGAATGGATTAAAGGGATTTTATGGGGAAGATATGTGGGATAATGGATGGGAAGTTGGAAAGTGTATGGATCTAATGATGGGGTAGGTGTGTGATGAGGTAATGCTTTTAGGACCAACATTGGCACATATGGTGGTGGATGTGAAAGGATAGGATGATTAATGGAAGGAGACTGATGTGGGGATAATGGAGGAGATGGGATAGTGAATTTTGGGACATAAGGACCCAAAAACAATTTAGGAGATGAAGGTTGAGGATGTGTAGCTTTTGGATTAGCAACTTTGGATGTTATTACAGATTTTTCATTTGAAGGCATTGCATCTTTTTTCTTTAGGATCCACATGGTTGTGATATGTGCTTTGGTGGGCCTTTGTGGTCAATGGGTATGATTTTGATTTTGGATTTGATTTTTCTTTTTGTCAACATGTATTTTGAAGGGGACATGAGGTTCTTTAGATTCATGTGGATATTTAGATTTATGCATTTTTACTTTGGCATCCAAAATGCTTCCAATAGCAATGGGATGGGTGTAAGGAGATGGATGATGTGGAGTGATGGAGGTTGGATTTTGTGGATGATATGTGGATGGAGGATGTGTAGGTACATGCCTTTGTTGATCCTGATTCAGGAATATGAGAGTGGGATGTTCATGATGGGTGACATGGATAGATTATTTGTGGATAAAAGGATGAATAGGATGGGATGGAGGAGGTGATCGTGGGGTATAAGGGCCCAAAATGGACATAGTGGCTGGAGGATGTGTGATGGTGGATGTGTTGGAATATGTGCCTCAATTCTTACTGACATGTAACTCCTGCAGGGCAAATTCGCTTTGACATTAATCATGTCTGGCCGACTAGCTATTTTGAACCTTGTTGAAATTCCCTAGTCGTTGTGACTTGGTTTCGGTCTTGCCGAATAGATCTATCGCTATGTCTTGGAGACTCAGAAAGATCTCTTGCCAACTATCATTTCTCTCGCCGATGGTTTTACTTGCAGTTGTTGGGGAGACTCCTAGCAACTGGGTCATTAGAGTAACACAAAGGGATTCGGTAAGATGTACCAATGAGTATGAGATGTCTCACCAACAAAGGTTGTTGTCAAGTGTCAAAGCGGATGTCGAAGGAGCTCAAGGGTTTCGGGGAGAAGTCCCAGTGACACTGAAAGGTCTCACTGATGGCGATACTCGGAGTAGCTCTCAGCGCTCGATGAAAGGTCTTGGTGAAGGTCAAATGTCTTGCCGACTCGGTAAGACATGAGTGCTCGATGTAAGGTCTCGGTGCTCATTGTGAGGTCTCGACGAAAGACAAAAGTCTTGCCGACTTAGTAAGACTTGGTTGCTCACTGTGAGGTCTCAGCAAAAGACAAAATTCTTGCCGACTCGGTAAGACTTGGTTGCTCAATGTGAGGTCTCGGTGCTCGATGAAACATCTTTGCGAAGACAAAAGTCTTGTCAACTTGCTAAGACTTGGTTGTACTCAAAGTGAAGTCTCGGCGAAAGACGAATGTCTTGCCAACTATCAGGTGCTTCGGTGAAACTTGAGGAGACTTGATGAGAACTCTTGGAAAATGGAAAAGTCTTGCCGATGGCAAAGTTGAAATCGATATGGCTTGTGAACATCACTAAAATGTCTTGCCGATAGAAACGTACTAGATATCGATGGATTCGGTATGACTCATGGCATTCGTTATATCATCTTGCAGACTGTTGGGACTTATGCTGATATCAATATGAAATCTTTGTGGCATTAGGGAGACACTATTAGTGTCTCACCGATATGCCAACAAAGATTGAACACCTTTGACCATCTTATGAGGAGCATCATGGACCAATCAGAGGAAGCAATTTTTGAATGGATGGTAGTTAGATTTTTTCCAACTGTTGCATTGCTGGAGCTGAACAACATGCAAGGAAAAATCAACGCTCAAGTGGAAACTTTCTATGATGGGGCAATGGCAGATAACGATGCACAGAAGGTAAAAATCAAAAGTGATAAGATTTAAAGGATCGATTCTAATTTGGAAAGTGTGAGATTGAATCAGATTGTTGAGAGCATTTATGTAATTGGATGAATAGTGAATGAAACTACTGTGAACTAATACTAGAGAGTTGTATCTCTAATTGTATGTAATTGTTGTTACTGGAATACAAAGAGATTCAACTTGGTGTGGTGGGTTTTTTCCCGAAAGGGTTTCCCACGTAAATCTATTGTTCATTATCTCTAAGTATCTTCTCTGTTTCTATAAATCTTTCATGTGTGTCTTAATTGGATTGTAATTAGAAAAATTAAAAGTATTGTGTGCTTAATTCCCTATGGTTTTGATGTTAGGAAAATTTCTTCCACACCTCTTTCTTTCCTTACAAGTTGTATCAGAGTCTGGCCAGTTGTGTTATCCTTGTGAGAGGGTTGGGTTTTTTGTGTCAATTCTTTTTTAGTGGGAGTTTGGTAGAGGTCTGATAGTTTAATTACAAATTAAGATGGTGAGCACATCTGAAAGGGTGAAAATAGAGAAATTCAATGGTAGCAATTTTGAGCTATGGAAACTCAAAATGGAAGATCTGTTAGTGGATCGTGATCTGTGGCTTGCTGTGTCTAGAACGATGCCTCAAGGCATGAAGCAAGAGGATTGGGATCTTGTAGATAGAAAGTCTAAGGGGCTGTGAAGGTTCTGTTTGGAAGACTCTGTTCTTCTGAATGTGCATGAAGAAAAGATGGCATCTTCCTTGTGGAAAAGACTGGCATCTATTTATCAGGGCAAGTCCTTGGTGAAAAAATTATTCTTGAGGAAGAAGTTGTACTCTTTGAGAATGCAGGAGGGAGGATCAGTTGTTGATCATTTGAATGCATTCAACATGCTAATTGCTCAGTTAATATATGTTGGTGTGAAGATTGAAGATGAAGATCATTGCATGCTACTGCTATGTTCTTTGCCAGATTCTTGGGATCATCTGGTGATGCCTATTGGGAGTACAACATCCACTTTCAAAATGGAAGATGTTGTTGCTTCTTTGTTATTGGAAGAGATGAGAAGAAAATCTTTTGAGATGACAAAGGAGGCTCTGGCTGTTAGAGGCAGATCAAAGGAGAAAGGAAAGAAGAAGGACAAGAAATCCAGATCAAAATCAAAAGGGAGATCAAAGCCTCCTAGCAAGAAGTCCGAGGTGAAATGCTAGAATTGTGGGCAACCGGGTCATCTCCGAAGGGATTGTAAGGAGGAGAAAAAGAAGAAGAAGAACTCTTCTGGAAATGATTCTTCTCAGAGTGATGGAGATTCCTTCATTGTAGCTTTGGCTACACGAGCATCAAATGATGTCTGGCTAATTGATTCTGGAGCATCTTTCCACATGAAATCTCATAGAGATTGGTTCACAAAGTATGAAAACTATGATGGTGGAAATGTGTATTTGGCAAGTGATTCATCTTTAGAAATTTTTGGCTGTGGAAGAGTCAGAATCCAATTCCCCGATGGAAGAGTGAAGGGAATCAATGATGTAATGCACATACCACGTTTGGCTCAAAATCTACTTTTTGTAAGTAAGTTGAATGATATCAGAGTGTAGGTCACATTCTTTGGAAATGGCTGCAAGATGACTATAGGCTCTATGGGTTGCTCAAATTGGTACCTTGTACAAGCTGGATGCACAAACCATTCAATGCAATAGTGTCTCTACAAAGTCACTAAAAGCTACTCATAGATAAAAGAAGGAAAACGTTCCTGATGGTGTGAACTCCATCGAGGTTAAACTTCCAGTAGAGAATACTATGCTCTGGAATCATAGGCTAGGCCACATTGGTGAGAAAGGTTTAAAAACCTTGAAAAATAAAAACCTGGTAGAAGGGCTTGAAGATTGTAACCTTGAGTTTGAATTTTGTGAACATTGCATATATAGTAAACAACACTATGTTTCATTTTACTCCAGTCCTCATAAATCTTCTAGTTTGCTTGATTATATACATTCTGATGTGTTTGGTCCAGTGAATGTTCCTTCTTTGTCTAAATCAAGATACTATGTGTTGTTTATTGATGATTATTCAAGAAGAGAATTTGTATATTTTCTGAAAAGTAAATCGAAGTGTTCAGTTAATTTAAGGAATTTAAAAACCTTGTTGAAAATCAGACTGGTAGAAAATAAAATGTTTAAGGACTGACAATGGCGGTGAGTTTTGTTTAGATGAATTTGAAAGGTATTGTAAGGACCATGGGATTAAAAGACATAAGACTACACCTTACACTCCACAAAAAATGGAGTTGTTGAAAGGTTCAACAGGACAATAATGGAAAGAGCACGAAGTATGCTGAGTAGTGCTGGCTTGGAGGAGAAGTTCTGGGCTAAAGCAGTCTCTACAGCATGTTACTTGGTAAATCATTCTCCTAACTCTGCTCTTGTTGAGAAGATGCCTTTGGAAGCATGGTCTGGAAAGAAGCCCTCTTTGAGACATATTCGTGTCTTTGGCTGTGAGGCATATGCATATGTGCCATTTGAAAAAAGATCCAAGTTGGAAAACAAAGCTGTAAAGTGTATTTTTATTGGCTATAGTGTTGGAATAAAAGGATACAAGCTTTGGAACCCTAAGACTAAGAAGGTTTTGTCTAATAGAAGTGTTATCTTCTATGAGCTGAAGCCTTCTACACTGGATACACAACCAGAGAAGAAATTAGAAAATGAAAAGGATGTAGCAGAAATTCCTTCGACACCAGATAAAGAGGAATTGAAAAATCAAAATGTACCTGATACTAAGGAGAGCTCAAGTAGTTCTAAAAGTTATGAAGAAGATGAAGAACCACATCAGCCTTAGCATATGAGGAGGTCAATTCGTGAAAGAAAGCAACCTGATAGGTATGGGTTTTTTTATTGAGTCTACTTGTGCCTATGCTTTAATTTCTAGCACTGATGAACCTAGGACCTGTTATGCCTTGCATAACCACCCCATTTTATTTTGGAGCAATATGGGTCTCCCTTTCTCTTTTTGGTTTTGCTACCTTTGGTCTTTGTTTTCCTCTTGGGGGTTCTTCTGTTTTGTCTGCTGATTTTGATTTTGGTTCTATCTTAGCCTAAGTTGGTTTTCTTCTTGCTAGGAATTCAATCAAATAATCACAAGCAATAATGGATTTCATTATGACATATTTTGTGTTTTATTTTCCCCTGAGTACTAATGCAAACTTTTATTTTGTAGGATTGAATCACATACATGATGAAATTTTCCAAGGGAGCTCAGTTGGAATGAATTCCCCAATCCAGTTGGTCATAATTCTCCTCTAAGAAGAAAGTCGGCAAGACCTTGCTAATGTCATGCCAACTACCAGTGCATTCTATTGATATGTGTCTATGTTGCCTGTCGGAAAGACCTTGGGGATGTCACGACGAGTGGACTTTATATGCAGGCATCTATCGGCGAGAGAATTCATCACCGAAATGAGGTCATGGCAAGCTCCCAATGTCTCACCGACCTGCTCATGAATGAACACTTCAACCAAACAAGCAATATTCCGCATGTGGTCTTGCCAAAAGCTACATGTCTCACCGACCACCGACAAAGATGTTCATCTCAGTGAGAGACTTTTCTTCAGAGAGAAGTCTCAGCTATTATGAAAGGTCACACTGACACAACGCAAGGGGATTCTATCAGTGGTCTTCAGTGAGAGAATCAGTATGTCTTGGCGACCAAAAGGGTAGACTTAGGGAGATTTTCAATAAGACACAAGGTGACTGATACAATGTCTCCTCGATGCTAATAGGTTACAGTGACACATGTGAAACAAAAGAATGCATGTCAGTATAACTATAGAAAGGTTTGGCTGAAATGAAATGTATCTCAGTGAGATGTCTCGCTGATCGAGGGGAAGTATTAGCGAAGTAAAGCGGCATCGGCATAGCCATTTGAGCTCACTAAGAAGTCTTGGCAACTCAGGAATTTCTTGGCGAGGGAATCAAATGAGCAAGCAAAGAGAAAAGATGAAGTCGCTAGGAGGTCTAAGCGACTACACTAAAGTCTTGCTAAAAAGGAAAAGATATCAAGCCTGGAGAGGAAAGGTGTGCGCCAAGATGTCTCGCCGAAGAGCGAAGGTCACACCGAAGTAAAAGGAGCTCGAGGAGAACAAGAGGAAATCGGGGAGACTCCAAATGAATGACGTGCCTTCGCTATGACTTCTTACCGAGCCAGCATAGTTTTTTTGATAAGAGTAAGCTCAGGGAGAATGAAAGGGGCTTTGATGAAAGCTCTTAGCGAAACGAAGGGGTCTCCCCGACATGAGAATGTGCTCGCCGAGGGAGAAAGGGCTTCACCATGCTATCTTGCCAAGAACATGTAGTCTTTCCGATAGGTTTTATGAGCTTGATATGACTTCTTCAACTTGCCAAAACGTCTTTCCAACTGTCTAGTGTCATACCGATGGTTGATAAGAGCCATAATCACATCGGGGAGACACGATGAGTGTCTCACCGACATGCGATTCAATATGGACCACTTTTGACTGCCAAAGAATCTTGCGTGGCCTCTGTTCCTCCAATCTGAGGAAGATGACCTATTGACCAATTGACCATCCCTATGTAAGAAGACCAATAGAGTGCAAGCGAGGTGGATCCATTCTAAGATTAGGGAGGCTATGGATCGGCTCAGATAAAATTTTCAAATATACAAGGAGACTCGATGATGTTCTAGAAGATGGTCAACCTACAACAAAAGTATGGAACATGAAGGAAGCTAAAGGAAGGAAGGATCTATGACTCACAGGGACAACTATAGTAACCACTGGTAGAGGTTGATTAGTATTAATGGTAAAGTGCCCTGGAGCATTCAAGGTGACCCTAGCAGAGTTTAAGGTGGACACGAAGATAAAGAGTAAATGTTGCAGCTGCAAAAAGATCAAAAGGCTTCTGTTGAGGTCAAGCCATCACCGACTCAGACAGTGAGGCTTCTCATTGAATACAACATTAACTCTTCCTAGAAAGATCTAAGAGCCGACTCTCCTGGAAGCAGATATTTTGTAAAAACCCTAATGCAGGGGGAGAGTGCATTCTTTTGGTACATTATGTATATATATGGAATTCTTGCCTCTTTGTAAAGGTTAGAACTTTTAAGAGACAGTTAGAGGTAGGGAGAACCAAGGGAGAAAATAGAAGATGCAGTGTTAGAATAGATAGTCAGAAGAAAATCTAGGAGTTAGTCAGTTAATAGAAGGAGATAGAGTTGCATCTTGATTCTTAGTAATGAGAGCTTCTTTTGTCTTCTTGTTTAGCAATTAGATTCAGTTCAGACTGTAATATATTTTCCAAGTTTTCTTAGTTTAGTTGGAAACAATTTGGAATCATAGATTCTCTGTACACTGGTGATTGTGCCAGCTTTGTAAACATTTCTTATCTGTTCACTAATAGTAGAAGCAATCAGCGTTTAATCTACTTCATATTGTGTTCCTGAATGATATTTGTCTTAACTTGATCATTTGATTTGTGAAGTGTTCAAGGAGTGAAATGTTATTTTGTTTTTTATTTAAATGATAACTTAAAATATGTTATTTGAATTAGCACTATGAATGAAAGAGGTTGTGTATGTCAATCACAAGTTTACTTTGTTCTGCAGTTTTAGTTAACAAACTCCTTGAAAGGTAGCAAGTCTGGTTAATTCGGATGAATCATCATTCTTTTCTATTCCAAAGCTTTGACCTATCTTTTGTTGTTTCTTTAAAAACCCCAGTTAAATTAGGTTTTAATTCATTCTTGATCTCAGAGGGTATGTGCAGGAGCATCATGGAAAAAACAAGCCCTTAAGTGGCAAAAAGTTCAGAAAAATCAGAGTTAGGAAACTTGACGTTAAAATTTGAATAAGTTATCTATATTATTTCAAAAATATGTAAGAATAGAATTTGTATAAAATTAAATGTAGTTTCTAAACTACTAGGTTTGTTTTAAAAAAAAATCTATTTGGTGAAAATTTGAAATTTCAATGTAGTGGTACTTAAATTTCAGGGAAAAAATAAGAAGTAGGTGTCTGTCTGACCACCCCAACCACAATAAAATGATAATTTTTTTATAAGAATTTAGATATAAGTAGAGGACTCATGTCCCGATGTGATGCATATTTTTTTGTAATTTTTTTCCATGTACATAATTAATTATGAATTTTTTATTACAACTTTTTAAAAAATATAAAAAATCGTATGTCTGACCACCTTAACTTGGTCAAAACTTCATGAAATTCAAATTTTATTTTTTTAATCCTATAGTATGAAAAGAATAGAATGCGACACATGTTTTGGATTCAAAAAATGTGATACCGTTTGAAAGCTATAGATGTTTTTCAATCAACCTATGAATGAGGACTTTAGTCGTAATTTGAATAGAAAATGAATAATAATTACTTATTAAATTCAAAGTAAAGCATAATTTATATCATTGGAAAGTTGGGAATATCCTTTAAAAACCCTTTTCGTTTCATCAATTTTGGTTAAAAAATAGTCATCAGCCACATACCCATCATATTGCCACTTTTTGGCCCATCATGATCCTGCACATACCCTAGAAGAATCTAGAAGCTCAACACTAGAAGGCCCCTTGAATATTACTGTTACATTGACCAATTGAGCAACATCAGGACAGTTGACAACCAACTACAAAGACCTTGGGAGCTAAGATATACATGTGATCATCTTTCTCTTTCAGGAGAAACAGAGTAGCAATATTCTGTTTGCATGTTGTTGTGCCAAAGGGACCATCAACAAGAACTGGCACTAGAAGGAGGGACTAGAAGGGAAAACTGGATAAAACTCTATCTTTCTCATCAGAGAAGCCCCACAGAGTTCTTCGATTAGCTAAAAATCCATCACCATTGATAGAACTCAAGACCCCAACAAGACACAAGGTTCGCAAAACTGGGGCCACCATCATACCACCCTTACCAGCTCCACTCACTCCACCAGGATTTTCACCAATACCCTAGTGGATACCTATCAATCCACCATCATGTCCATCCCAATTGTCATCATAGCTGATCCAACCCATACAACAGCTAGCTCAACCACCACCCCCACCAATGGCGTTCTTTCAGAATAATCCTTCTCCATTGGGGACTATCCCTGGAGGTTTTTACGATATGCCCAAGAACCCTGAGAAATTATGCCCCAAGTATATTCATGGCGAGTCAAGGAGTGCTGAAGAGCACATACAAGCTTTCAAGGATGCTTGTACTAGAGCTCAAATAGCTCACCATGATGTAGTTTGTAGGTTGTTTTCTTACTCCTTAGGGGACATGGCATACAATTGGTACCTTAATCTTCCTCAAGGTTCCATTCTGACTTGGACACACTTGGAAAACACTTTCATTAATCAGTTCAGGGTTTATGTGGTTCCAACACTTTTATATCACCAATTTGCCACCATCAGGAAAGAGCCATGTGAATCCTTGCCCCTGTTCAATACCAGATTCTAGCGAATGTATAGGAGATTGCAGGATCCCTATCTAGTCATAGAGAATAGAGCCATTCAAGCTTACTTTAGAGTCATAGATCCCTTGCTTGGCTTGTTCTTGCAAAGGACTTATCAACCAGCTGATATTGATTCCTTATCCAAAGTCTATCATCTAGCTATCAAGTTGTAGCAACAGATCAGTTCTCAACAAGGAGGCCTGGGAAGAGGTTTCCCTTCGATAGGATATTAGATGCATAGCCCCACTCCTCTATTCAACACTGTCCCGAGAATGTCTCCTTCCCATTATGGGCCCATGCCTGAATTGCAAACTCAACCACCTGTCCCATTCTTTGCTACTGGAACTTCTAATCCCTTTTAGCAATCGCAACTTCCTCCAAGTTCCCATGGTCACCATAACCAAATTGGAACACCAAATCATGGTGGTCAGCTAACTGCTGCTAAGAATGTGGAGAGTGAGAAGATAGTCGAGCTTACAAATGAGGTAGAAACCTTGAAGAAAACGTTGTCCCAAGTTACAAAAGACATGGCTCAACTTCAATTGAACCCTTCCCAAAACAATCAGGGTAGATATCAAAATCATAACAATTACAACGAAAGGGGTTATTAAAGCCAGAACTCCTCTAATCAAGGATACCAAAACCAAAACAAAGGGTATAACCAAAGGCCAAATAACAATAGACAATGAAACACAGGGCCCAATAATGGGGGCATTTCTCATAACTATCAAGCAAATGAGGAAAGATCACATACTGCAAACATGGCTGACCTCAACTTCATGACCAATTGGTTCAAGTTGCATGATACTGCAACCCATTTTGAGATAAACTACCCTCATATGGAGAAAGTTGTCAAGATGGCACACGAAGATTCTCACACATTCTAGGGGAATTCAAACAAAGGAGGTGACTCGCTGGATACTGCAATGGCTTATGATCTCTTTGAAGAAGAGCCCTCATTCCCAATGCAAAGTGAGAATGAACCAGAGGAAGATTCATATGATGCCCAAGCTTTTCAGACAAAGGGAGGGCACTTTTTGAGAAATCAGAACAAGGGCCCATTCACTACATCAGCACCTCCCAATCACATGGTGCCTCCAAATCAAAGTGCTGATAATAATCCTCCTCCACCAAAAGGCCCACCTGATTTCCATAACAAGGGTAATTCCTTTGGTGTTTTCAAAGGTACTGCTAGCTGTAATACATAATTTGATATTGTCTCTGAGATGCAGAGACAGAAAACTTCTTTGTCCTATTTTGACATCTTAAAGTGGTGCCCTGCTCAAAGGGAGATAGTGCTGAAAGCTTTGGAACAAGCTGACAAATCAAAAGGAAAGAGTAAAGTAGCACCTACTGGGGACATGAACGTAGCCTTGTACAAAAACAAGGTAGGTACTCCACCATTTCTTTTGAGTATAAGAATTTGTGGGAAGAACCTACATAATTGTTTGTTGGATTCGGGAGCTTCGGGCAATGTTATGTCATTTTCCATATGCAAGAAGCTAGGATTAAACCCCATTCAGACAAATAAGGTCATTCAACTTGACAAGACAGAGGTTAATGTAGTGGGGGAATTAAGGAAAATACATGTGCAAGTAGGATCATACCCCAGGGTTCAAACCAGTATAGACATTCAAGTGGAAGACATTCCCGAGACCTATGGTATGCTGCTGAGAAAAGATTTGATGAAAAGTCTAGGGGGATATATTTCCCTGGACTTTTCACATATGTGGCTATCATGGAAAGGGATTCCTAATCAGATTAGGATTGAAAGTGAGCCCCACCTCAAGCATATCATCACGGAATATGATTGTCCCAATGAGGTAGCTTACTTTGAAAATGGGATAGGTGTTTATAAAAGAGAAGAAGCTTTGACCTTTTATGTTCTTGATCCTAAAGAACTTCCCATACAAAATCCCTATGATCTTATGATTGATGAAAATCAGCAGGCATTAGTCAAAAAGCTACAACAAGATCAGTTGGTCTTGGGAGAAGGTGTAGATCTGCAAAGTCTTCTGCTCCCTAATTGGTGTAGGGTACACTACCAAAATCACTCTGAATTAACTTGCCAACCCTACATTGACATTTTAGATCATATTTCCCAAGATAAAGAAGCTAGCACAAGTCGCCTTGAGACCATTGCAGACCGTTTCCCATTTGAAGTTGAAGAAGCAACAATGCTGACCAAGGATAGGATACCTTCAGAGGAAGTTCCTTCTCAGATCAAACCTACTCTAGACACATGTCTAAATCAACATATTGATAGGGAACAACCTCAAGGTTTGCTTGACAACCCTTCACCCACAAATATACCAAAACCCAAGGGGTTAACCAAAAGCACAAATGACTGTCAAGAGGATAGCCACGGGTCAAATGATGTAACTAAGCAGGAATTGGGAACCATACCTAAAGAATTTATAGGGCATCCTTTCCCTATACCTAATCCCAATGATTAAACAATCCCACCCCTAGCTCATTCTACTCAAGCACCCATAACAACTTCAAAAGAATTAACTCCAACCCGCGATCAACTGTGGACCCTCACGTTTGATGGATCCAAATCTAAGACAGGTAGTGGTGTTGGAATTGTACTAACCAGCCCTCAAGGGAAAACCTTCTTTGCTTCTTACAGGTTGCAATTTGGATACACTAATAACATGGCAGAATATGAAGCTCTGGCACGGGGATTGATGTTTGCACATAGGAAGAAGGTTACTACCTTGATGGTCAAGGGCGATTCATCAATTGTTATCAAGCAAGTGTGCAACCAATATACATGTCACAACAAAAGGTTGGTAGCATATAGAAGCAGGGTATGGAACCTGATCAAAGACTTTGATGCCTTTGGGATCAACTTAATCCCTAGAGAAGACAATCAGGTAGCTGATTCATTAGCTGTTGTTGGAAGTACCCTGGAACCTATGCAAGGTTCCAAGCTTAATAAATTCTCAGTGAAATTAATTTCCACCCCTAGAGTTCTTGACAACATCATGAACTTTCAAGTCTTTGATGATGATCGACATATTCTGGCTTTCTTAGCAAGCTCATATGTTTTTGAGGGAAAATTTATTGATGAGTCCAGCAAAGATCAAGGGGATTGGGGCCCTGAAGAATGTGATACAGAAGGAGTCCTTAATCTAAAAGGTAACAACATTCCCAAGGGAATGGTGGCTTTGGAAAGAATTTTTGATTCGAACCTAAGGGCTCAAGAGAAGATACCAGCTGACGATAAAGGAGGCGAATATGAAATGGTTAACCTCGTTGATTCTAGTCCTGAAAGGAATGTATACATAGGGAAAGCTTGCCCCGAAGCAATAAGAAAAGACATACTGAAGGCATTAATGAAAGATATCGTTGTGATAGCTTGGGGATATGAAGACCTAAAGACATTTGATGCTTCAATGATGACTCATACTATCCCTCTGAAGCCCGAAGCTAAACCCTTCTGATAGAAGTAGTGCCCTGTCAATGCCCTAATTGAGCCATTGATCTTCAAAGAAGTCTAGAAGCTGCTCTCTGCAAGGATAATCATCCCTGTGCGCCATTCAACCTGGGTGGCCAACTTAGTTCCAGTCCATAAGAAAAATGGAGAGATCAGGTTATGCGTGGACTTCAGAAATCTGAATAGGGCTTCAAAAAAGGATAATTACGCACTCCCTTCTCTGGATGAAGTGTTGTAGACAGTCAATGGATTTTAGATGATATCCTTCCTAGATGGTTACTCTGGGTATAATTAGGTAATGGTCAAATATGAAGACAGGATGAAGACAACCTTCACTACAAAGTGGGGAACGTTTGCATACAGAAGGAAGCCATTCGGTCTGATAAACGCTGGGGAAAATTTTTAACACACAATGGACATAGCATTCAAGGATCTGATTGGAAAGTGCATCATCGTCTACATGGACGACCTAATGGTATTCTCCAAATATCGACTAAACCATGCTGCGGACTTGGCCAAGGTTCTGGAACGATGTATCCAGTATGGCATCTCCTTGAATCCTAGAAAGTGCATGTTTGGAGTTTCAGAAGGGAAGCTTTTGGGACACGTGATCTCTGAAAGAGGAATATCAATTGATCTAGACTGAGTTGAGTCTATTCTCAAGATCACCAGGCCAAGAAGCAAGAAAGAGATGAGGTCTTTCTTTGGGAAGAACAATTTCGTGAGAAAATTTATTACAGGCTTTGCTGAAATCGTGAAACCACTGAATGAGATGATGAAGAAGGATGCCAAAACAGAGTGTACTGAGGAGGCAAAGGACACATTTTCACAAATCAAGTGATCCATTTTAGAGGCACCATTCTCACCAGCCCTAACTATCTGAGGCTATTCTATATCTAATCCTTTGCTTTTGAACATTCTTGTGTAGCAGTATTAACTCAACGAAGAGGAGAGGCAGAGGAGAGACCGATTGCATTTATGAGCTCTCCATTCAAAAAACACGGAAATCAAATACCCACCTCTTGAGAAGCAGGCTTTCGTGCTGGTCAGAGCTGTTCAAAAGGTCTGATATTACATTCTTCGAAGCCAAATCATTGTTGTAGTTCTTGACATTGCTGTGAAGTCTTTGCTTATGCAAAGCATGCTAGGAGAAACAAGAGGGAAATGGATGGCCATCTTGCAATAATTTGATCTGGAGATACACCCTATGAAGCTAGTTAGGGGTATAGGCTTGTCTCAGTCCATGGCGAATGTTGGTGACAACATGATCTATCAGCAATACACAACCCAATCCTTCTCCAGCGACCCCTGGTATGCTGATATTGTCTATTTTATGCTCAACAATCAATGTCTAGAGGGGATGAATTCGACTCAAAGGAGAGCCCTGAGAATGAAGAGTTCTCACTATATGTTCAAAGGAGGGCTGCTATATAGAAAGAATTTTGAAGAAGTGTACCTAAGATACCTTGATCAACAAGAGGCTAAACATGTGATCTCTGAGTTTCATGGGAAACATGGCACAGGTCATGGTTCTATAGATTCATTGGCACACCAGATCCTCAGTTCTAGTTATTACTGGCCTTGTGTTTTCAAAGATTCTCATTAGCATGTGAGAACATGCCACATATGTCAGATTTTTTCATCAAGGGAACGCCATGCAGCCATGCCATTTCAACCTGTCTATGAGGTAAGGCCATTTTCCCAATGGGCGCTAGACTTTATTGGGTTGATTAACCCAAACTCCTCTGTAGGACATAAGTTTATTCTGACTGCCACTGACTACTGCACAAGATGGACTGAAGCTATACCCTGCAAGAATAGAAAAATAGAGGTAGTGATCAAGTTCCTCACCAAATGCATCACCACAAGGTTTGGGGTACCCTTCGCATTGGTATGTGACAACATGCTCTTCCTTTTCTTCTCTTGAATTCATTTCATGGGCATATGATCACAAAATTATTTTTAAATATTCTTCAAATCATTACCCACAAGGCAATGGAGTTGCAGAGTCAACCAATAAGAACCTCTTAGGGGTAATTAAAAAATTGCTAGAGCATAACCCCAGAGACTAGCATACCCAGCTGAGATTGGCATTATGCGCAGATAGGACTAGGATTAAGGCTACTTCAAACACCTCACCATTCAAGCTGGTATATGGCCAAGAGCCTGTCTTTCCTATCCATCTGCAAATACCTATCCTTGAGTTCATGTAGAAATTCTACTCTAGTGACAATAGGATAGAAGTAAGATTGGCGGCTTTGTTGAAATTAGAAGAACAAAGAGATGCCACATTGCAACAATTATTTAGGCACCAGGCTATGGTCAAACGTTGGTTTGAAAAAAGAGCCAAAATCAAGGCTTTTAGGATATCTGACCTGGTATTGCTGTGGGATAAGGCTAGTGAAAAGAAGGGCGGCCACCAAAAATTTGAAAAACTCTAGCTAGGCCCTTATCAGATTGCTGAGATCCTAGGGGAAAGTACTTTCAGACTAAGTACTCTAACTGGAGAACCTGTCCCATTACCTGTTAATGGATAGTTTCTCAAGCACTATTTTGAGTCATAAAGCTTGTTAATTTTTGTTTTGCATGTAAATAGTTTATTTGTCTCTTGTTTGTAAATAATTTGTATTTATGTAAATAGTTTTTGTGTTTCTGCTTATAAATAATCTTCGCTTGTAAATAACTCGGTCCTTTATGTAAATAATCTACTACTCTTTGTGTAAGTAATTCGCTCTTTGTTTGTAAATAGTTTGTTGATTGTTTGTTTGTTTTTCTTTTTTTTCTTTTTGTTTCCCTTGTTCTGTGGTTTATGTTTTGTTTTATTCTTTTGGGTTGATTTGTCCTTTCCATCTAAAACTGTGGGTTGTTATCTAAAGCATACTATGGTTATTAGGAGAGAAATGGTTTAGGTATTTTCATGCTTTCTGATTGGGTGATTTTGTCCTAAACTCTTTGTTTCATATCCATTGTCAATAAAGGTTGTGGAAGGTCTTGAAAACAAGGTGCCAAGTAAATAGCTTTCATTAGCTCCTTTGAATCTGCCATGGATCATTAGGATCATCTCCTTTTTATCAGTATATTAGTCCTAGGGTGATAGTGTTGCAAGATTTGAGTGAAAAATCCGATCTCCCAAGTGCTGTTATGAGGTCCATGGTAGATTTCAACCTAGATCAGATGTTAAACATCTGACATATTGAAAAAAAAAAACTAAATGAAAATATCTAAAACTCTATGAGAAAACAAAAAAAAAGAGAGAGAAAGGAAAAGAATTATCTAAAGAGAAAAAGGGATTCAATGTGAATGGGTGATTCTAGTATCTCTATCAGGGCTATGGACGCCTGAATGGCAATAGAGAAATGTTGTGAGAAAACTAGAGGTATCTCCGTCGGGGCTATGGACACCTGACTGGTAGCGGAGCAATACCCCGGATATCATTGCAACAATAGCCAAAGGGAATCAACCTACGTAGCTCAAATCTTGCACATTGTTGTCTCAAAGATGAAGAAAACTTTATGAAAGGATGATGCACTATCAAGCACACACATAGATTCAAGGGTAGCTAGTGTTGATTTACATTTGAGATTCTAGCTCAACCTTGCTTCTAAAACTTACCCAATTGGAGTTGTGATGTTCATGAACCAAGAGTTCTGGGTAGCTGAATCCTTCAGCTTCTTGAAAATGGTTAAACCATTTTCCTAGCCAAGTCGCCATTTGTTATGCCTTACATAACCACCCCATTTTATTTTGGAGCAAAATGAGTCCCCCTTTCTCTTTTTGGTTTTGCTACCTTTGGTCTTTGTTTGTTGATTCTAGTTCTAGTT
Source organism: Sequoia sempervirens (assembly GCA_007258455.2). Taxonomy (NCBI): domain Eukaryota; kingdom Viridiplantae; phylum Streptophyta; class Pinopsida; order Cupressales; family Cupressaceae; genus Sequoia; species Sequoia sempervirens. The sequence goes on along the minus strand of VDFB02047230.1, from coordinate 498,146,275 downwards.
CTATCTTAGCATAAGTTGGTTTTCTTCTTGCTAAGGATTCATTGGAATAATCACAAGCAATAATGGATTTCATTATGACATATTTTGTGTTTTATTTTCCCCTGAGTACTAATGCAGACCTTTCTTTTGCAGGATTAAATCGCCACACATGATGATATTTTCCAAATGAGCTCAGTTGGAAGGCATTGCTCAATCCAGTTGGTAACAAAAATCCTCTAAGGTAGGAGTCAGCAAGACCTTACTGATGTCTTGCTGACTACCAGTGCATTATGTCAATATGCGTCTGTGTTTCCTATCGGAAAGACCCCAGAGATGTCATAGCAAGTGGAATTCATATGTAGGCATCTATTGGCGGGACAAAGGTCATCGTCCCAGCGACTGGGAGTAGCCCTCCGACATGAGTAGTTTCCTTCGGAAAAAGGGTCTCGGCGAGATCTGAATGTCTCACCGACTGGCGGCAAAAGGATGTGCCTTCAGCGGGAGGTTTTCTCTTCGCCAAAAAGTCTCGGTGAATTCATGAAGTCTCACCAACTAGCGCGGAGCGAGTAGCCCTTCGGCATGAGTTGCCTCCTTCGGTGTATGGTCTTGCCGAAAGCTTCAAGTCTCACCGACCAGAGATAGGGATGTTCATCTCAGTGAGAGACTTTTCTTCAGAGAGAAGTCTTGGCGACTATGAAGGTCACACCAACACAATGCAAGGGGATTCTATCGATGGTCCTCGGTGAGAGAATCAATATGTCTTGGTGACCAGAAGGGTAGACTTAGGGAGATTTTCGGTAAGACACAAGGTGACCGATATAATGTCTCCCCAATTCTGATAAGTCACAGTGACCCACATCAAGCTCAATTTGAATCTCGGTGAGACATAAGGCGATCGGTAGGACGTCTCCCTGACAAAGGAAGGTTACAACGATACATGTGAAATGAAAGAATGCATGTCGGTATAACTACAGAAAGGTCTCTTCGAAATGAAAAGATCACCAAACGATGATCCCTTCGACATAATGTTTGGCCGAGAGAAGAAAGTCATGCCGAGGAAGGTTTGTTTCAGGGAAGATTTGGACTCTTGCCAGGAGGTCTCGACGACTAAGAAGTGTCACACCGACAGGGCATCGCCTCGGGGAGAAGAAAGGTGTGCACCAAGATGTCTCGCCGAAGGGCAAAGGTCACGCTGAAGAAAAAGGAGCTCGAGGAGAACAAGAGGAAATTGGGGAGACTCCAAATGAATGAGGTGCCTTCGCTATGACTTTTTGTCGACCTAGCGCAGTCTTGCCGATAAGAGTAAGCTCGGGGAGAATGAAAGGGGCTTCGATGAAAGGTCTCAGCGAAATGAAGGAGTCTTGCCGATGCAGAATGTGTTCGCCGAGAGAAAAGTAGTTCGCTGAAGGTCTCACTGACAGCGATGGATTCCCTAATGAAAGAAACATCAGTATAACTGAGGATAACTCGCCGTAGCCTCTGGCCGACAGTAAGGAGTCTTGCTGACAACAAGGTAGGCTCGGTAAGAGAAGAAGAGTTCGGGGTAAGGTCTCTGTAAAGTAGGATTTTCTTCCTGACATAAAAATGAGCTCAATATAAATTCTAAAGCTCGACGAAGGGTCTCATCGAATCGGGTCCGCCGCCATGTCGATAATTGTGCTGCGAGATGAAATGCGATCAAGGAGACACGGTGTCTCAATCGACATAGTGATGCCATTCGCATCACCTTGACCGCCTCGAGGAGCTCACGCATGCATGCCTAACAAATCGTAAAAAGGCTAAAATGAATGACTCGCTGTCTCCCCTTTGACCAATTGACCACCCCCCGTAAGAAGACCAACATAGTGCAAAGCCAGATGGACTCATCCCGGGATCTAAGAGCAAGGGATTGGATCGAGGGGCGATGGTGTCCGGGATACAAGCAGAGGCTCACTGATGTTCCCGTGAAGGGATGGCCGCTGGGTAGAGGGATCTCGGAGCGTAGATAAGGTAGAAGGAATGAGGAAACTATGACTCGCAGGGACAGCTGTAGTGACTACTGGCAAGGAGGCAGATCAGTATTAATGATGATATTCTGGAGCATTCAAGGCAGCCTCGATGGAGTTCAAAGATAGACACGCATACCAGGAGTTAATGCTGCAGCAGTAAAAGATCTACAGATCTTTCCCATAAATCTTTCATCAGCATGGACAGCAGGGCTTCACATTGAATGCAGTATTGACTCCCCTCAAAGATCTGAGAGCCGACTTTCCTGGAGAGAGATATTTTGTAAACCCTAATGCACGGGGACAACGCATCCTTTTGGTACATTCTGTATATATATGGCATTCTTGCCTCTTGGTAAAGGTTAGAAGGATTTAGAAGGAAAAGTTAGAAAAAAAAAAGACAGTTAGATAGTTAGGATTAGAACTAAAAAAGGTTAGAAGTGAAGAGCAGCAATAGAGTAGGAAATTTCTGAAGCAGGAGGAGACAGAACTGCATCCTGATTCTTTGTAATAGGAGCTTCTTTTGTCTTCTTAGTTTGCAGTTAGATTCAGTAGGAACCAATAATGTATCTTTTCAGTTTTCTTAATATAAATGGAAACAATTCGAAGTCATAGATTTTCTGTACACTGGTGATTGTGCCAGTTTTGTAATTGTTGTTTATCTGTTTCACTAACAGTAGAAGCAACCAGATTAAAATCTACTTCAGATTGTGTTCCAGAATGGTGTTTGTCTTAAGTTAATCATTTGATCTGTGAAGTCTTCAAGGAATGGAATGTTATTTTGGTGTTTTATTTAAAATGGTAACTAGTACTCTGTTATTGAAATCAACACTGTAAATGAATGAAACTGTGTGTCAATCACAAGTTAATTTCATTCTGCAGTTTTAGTTTGCAATTCCTTGAAGGATTACAAGTCTGGTTAGGATGGGTGAATTATCATTCTTTTCTGTTCCAAAGCTCTGATCTATCTTTTTATGTTTCTTTAAAACCCCGGTTAGAGTAGGTTTAAATTCATGTTTGATCAGAACAATCAGAAGCTCACACCGCAGCCCCTTGAATATTACTGTTACATTGGCCACCGAGGGACATCGATTGAGCAACCTACAAAGACCTTGGGAGCTAAGACATCCATGTGTTGTCTTCTCCTTTCAGAGGAACAAAATAGCAATATTTTGTTTGTATGTTGTGCCAAAACACACGCCAACAAGTCCTATCCATGAATGTTTTTATTTTCTAAGGAAAGGCATTTGAAAACAATTAAAAACCCTAAAGTTTCTAAAGAATTTGCAAAAAATTAAATGCCTATCCTAAAACTTGGGCAAATAATACCAAATGAGGTTTGAGTATGGTCGACCCTAGCAATGCATCTTGACCAATATGTTTTTGACTTAGGACTTTGATATTTTAAAACATTGCACAATATTCCCTAAATCAAATTAGGGTTAATAGGAACCCTAAGAACAAAACTAAACCCTAAAATTTTGACCTCATTTCATTTTGTATCTTTGAGAGAATGCTCTCTGCAAGAGCTACCACCATGGGAGAGCTATGGAATGGATTTTTAAGCTCAAACTTCACTAATTTTCTATAGATCAACCTTTGAAAAGGATGATAAGCTCTTTCTTATCTGATTTAGGGTTATTTTGATTTCATTTTTTGAAGGATTTAGAGCTTTTAAGCCACGGGTAAGGCTGTATGTTTGATGCCCCTTTGCTTGTTTTATTTTTGGTATTTCTTCTCTCTCTAAGGCACCATGAGAGCTTGACCTTGGTGTTGATGTTGAGCTCAAACTCCATTTTTTGTAGATTAACATCTGAAAAACAGAGAGTAAGCTTTCCTCTCTTCGATTTGGAACCTCACCTTCATTTTAGGACTTTAAAAAATGGAATCTTTAGGGTATTTTATGAGCTTTCATCTACCATAGTTGTTATTTTCTCACATATTAGAAGAAATTTAAAAGCTCGAAACTATGTATTTGATGGCACTTGGTATTTAAACATGAAACCCCAACATGGGTATTCCTCATTTTGTTGCTGAAAGGAATCAAGGCTCGATCTGCAATGTGCAAATGATGCTACTGTCAGATAAAACAAATGTTCTCCATTCTATGGATTTCCAAGACCCTTATAGCCATGACCTGTAGCACTTCATTTTACTATTTTTTCTAAAGATATTTAAGTTATTAAGGCCTCTAGCCTTTAATGTTCTCTTTATATTTTCCTTTACATTCAAACCCTAAATGGGTATTGGGCTTAAGAAGGTAAAATCTTGGATTCTCCATTGTTTAAACTTGGATTACTCTTCCATCTATGCATTCTGGAAAACACCAGAAAACTTGTGTGGGATTTTCTCTAAACGTTGAGCCAGGCACCCTTGCACTTGTATTCATCTAAAACCTTAGTATTCCATTGATCCACTGTAGCACTAGCTTAATACTCCAACAAACCAAAAGAGTTACCATGTATATATCCACCACCGTTTTCTCCAAAATATATTGACCATGCTCCTTGCATTGCTTGTTTAATAAAATTCAACCTTATGATCATGCTTGACTACCATCACTCATTCCTTTATTGAACATGCAACACATACGGGAAATTTCTTTAAGCATTCACCTTCAATGCATTTCATAGTTGCATATTCATTTACTCCACGCAGACCTTGCACCTAGCCACCATGATACCCTATAAAACACCTTGTTGTTCATTATCACATTACTGCGCACTCAAATGCTTTAGAAATGTATTTTCAGCCTTCTATTTTAAATGAAACAATGTATGTGACTTCCCTTAAGTCGTAGCATTAAAAAAAAATAAAACACATCATTCTGCAAGCTTCCCTTATTAACAATGTTGCTTCAGTCATTTTGAAGATGCTCTTCATGCCTCTACTCTTTACGAGTTACTGTATTGAAACAAATTTGGGTCCTATGCTTACTCATTTCAATGATGTTTTCAATGATTTATTAGCAGTCACTTGTCATATTACTCATGCACTTGGATTTTTTAGAAGACATGCATATTCTACTTTTCCACCTTGTGAACAATGTGTTTCTTTGCTCTTTCTTGAGTCAAGATGAATTTGGTTGCCTTTATTGTATCATTCACTTCCTACAATGTTTGATGTTGCTCCATATGCCAAAACTAACCCTTTTAGGATGTGTATACTCAAGCCTTCCTTGCACTGGATCCACAATTAATAATAACCCTTCCCATTCCATTCCATGGCCTTAGAATTTCTCTTGCAACCACTTAGCACTTTTAGTTGCTTGATGGAAGCACTCTCCCTCTGAACTTTCATACATTCCTTACTTTTCTCTAAGCAACTACAACTAAAATGAGTTTCGATCCTTGGTGCATTTTGATAATGATGCTTTAAAGCTCCTCCAGATGCTTCTGTTAGTTATTAATGTTCCATTAATGAGGCATTATGTATGCCTGTTCACTTCCCAAACAATGAGAACACCTGTTGCTTGTAAAGAACATCTCAGAACAGTGTGAATATCATTTACAAAGAATTATATGGCAGCAAGAATACATTTAGTTTTGACAGCATTAGAAGCTCTTTAAAATGGAAATTGATGCATTTACTTGATCCTATATTCCAATTGAGTTTATTGCTCACTCATAATCTTCAGTTCATTGATCTCGGACTTGACTGTTATGAGTGAAAAATGATCTTGATTGTTTTGATAGCTGAAATAAATTCATTCCTTCTTGACTGACTCAATTTAGCATGATGATTACATTTCTTTACTCAACCCTCATTTGTATGATGAGGGGCATCATGCCGAGCTCTACCCTTGTGGGAGCTCGTTTCACCCCACATGCTTTCATGTCTTCATAAGATGATAAGCTACATGAATTTCCTTTACCTGCACAAGGAAACAAACAATGTTAGCAAAAACACTATATTATTATGATGTTTCCTTTTCTTCTATCCACCTCTCGTTCTCTCAACTGTTTCAATGTATTGTTAACAACATTTTACATTATTTTTGGTGGCTCATTTAGGGATCTTCATATTCAGAGCTCTAACAACCCTTCTCTTCTCTTATAGGTCGATAGGAGCTTGAGGGTGAAGGATGGTGCACCACTTCTGCATTACCAAAAGCACATGCAATGATGACTATGTTCATACTTATGTGTCTTCCTTTCTTACATCTTCAATAGTGTAGCATTCTCCTTATGATGCATTGTGACAGTTGCATCCACGGCTTGTGTGGATTCTTTAATTTCTCTTTATTCTTTTCATTTTGAAAAGAAATGCATCAAAATGCAAAAAATGTACCATCATTTGTATTCTTGCAATCAAATGAAATATTGTAATGTGAATAGCATCATGAAATAAATGAAAGCACTTGTTATGCTTAATCATTTGTACATTCAGTTTTGTACTCCATTTGACTTGTAAAGCACTGAACAACAACTCCTGAAACTTAGTTTTCAAACAATGCATAACTGACACTTGATGAATGTAGTGCAAACAATACTTAATGCACATGCAAAATAACTGAACTTCCACTTTAAGATATAACAAATTAATCAACTCTACCAATTGAGTTATAGTGAAAATTGGCAACAACAATAAGGGCCTATTCGATGTTGAGTGCCTTGGGGATCAACTGGTTGTACATGGTGATACATTCCATCTTAAGATGGAATGACAAGGTTTTCTCAAGATTGGAAATGATGGTGCAAATTTTTTGTTCCTCTGGCATGGTCCATTTTCTCCTGTTGGCCTTGGATCACCACCGTTGCAAGAAGGAAGCGAATGATTCCCCCTTAACTTACTTAAGAGCAGATAGTTCCTCTAGACTAACATCCATGCCAATGTTGAATGCATAGTTCTTTATGAATGCATTTATGATTTCTTGGAACTTTTTGATTCTAGGAGGAAGACGAGAGAACCATTCCATGGCAGGACTAGCCAAACCTCGAGGGAATAGCTGCATAAGATATGTATCATCATATGCGACCTCCATGCAATGTACTTGAAATTCCCTTATGTGATCTTCAAGGTTACCAAGCCCACAATATTTATCAAATTTAGGGATTTCAAACCCCTTTGGGAATGGTACCATTGCAAGGCTCTTGTCAAATGGATAGGGACACAAGTTGCTTGGTGTTTTTTTGTTTTTCTTGTTTGAAGATCGAGCATTTGCTGCGAGAGCAACTTGATTTGTGTTATCACATCATTTTGCAGATCATGATGTGGAGTGAATTTGTTTTGAATGGGTTGAGGTGTTTGAGTGATGGTTGTGTTATCAAGGCTTGCTGATATGTCTTCATTTGTTGTTGTGCCAACAACGCTTGTTTTTGGTCTTGCTATTGTTGTGCCAACAACACTTGTTGTTGGTCTTGTTGTTGTTGTGCCAACAACGCTTGTTGTTGTGCCAACAATGCTTGTTGTTGGGATAGTAATTGGACTACTTCTTATTGTGCTTGGTACTGTTGTAGGGCTTGTCGATATGCTTGCTGCTGAGCTGCTTGCAATTGTGCATGGTATTGAGCTTGCACTTGTGCTTGTTGAGCTTGATATTGGGCTTGAGCTTGATCCTGTGCTTGTTGGTCTTTTTGTGCAACCTGGGCAGCCTGTGCAGCTTGTGCGGCTTGTGCAACTTGGGAAGCTTGGGTGGCTTGTTGTTATTGCAACAAAGCTTGAGCTCGGGCAACTTGTTGTGCTTGTTGTGCGGCTTGAGCTACTTGAGCAGCTTGTGCTTGTTGAGTAGCTTGTTACAGTGCAACTTGTGTGTTTTATGCTTGTTGAGCTGCTTGCAACATGATGCTATATTGGTTGGCCACATTTGGTCTTGGTGCTGGTTGTGTTGGTGGATTCAAAATGGTGTTTGTTGTTGTGATGAGGGGTGTCATTGTATTGATGATAGGGATTTGTGTAGTGGATGGTGCAATTGATATGTTTGGTCCTTGAGAGACCACGTTTATGGATGGTGCAGTGATTGCTTGTGTTGCTTGGATGGTTGCCACCTATTGTTGTGATACTAATGGCAAGATTAGAGGATTTGGTACGATGTTTTGATTTATGATTGGGGGGTTTCTTTGATTCTTTTGATTGATGGTTGGTAAAGGGGGAATCCCTAAATCGAGTAGTGTGGATGTTAATGGAAAAGGTGGAAGGGGTGGAAAAATGGGTGACGTGTTCCCTTGAGGAAATGATGATGATGAAGGGTCAAAGATTCCCCCTTGTCCAAATAGCCCACTTTCTCCTTGTGAAGTCATAGGGAGAGATGTTTGTGTGTTGAGAGGATATGCCAATGTTGCATGAAAAGAGGATGGGTCATTGGGGTCATGAAAGGTGAGTGGAATGTATGGGTGTAGCGGATTCAATGGGACAGATTGACCCAATATGGTATTTGCATCCAAATCTTGGTTGTTCACAAGGGGGTGTGTTTCAAGTGCATGAAGTAATGAGCTTCCCTTGTTGAAAATTGGTGGAGTTGGAGCAATGGATGGTGTGATTTGGGGGATGGTTTGAGTGATGCTTTGAAATGGATGTGTGGATGAGATAGGAGGAATACTCCCAAGAGGTTTCTCCATGAGACTGCTCACATCATAGTCAGAAGGGAGTTTAGCCCCTTATTTTTCTAATTCTAGCATGTATTGTTAGGAATTGAGCTTCATCATGGTATTGACAATTCTGTGAGTTTCGGGATTTTGGACCATTTCAATAATTTCATCTTGTGTCATCCCTAAGACATTGTTGGTGATGTCTTCTACTTGACCTTCCTCTTGAAAATATTGTGGAAGTGGAGGAAGATTGAGCGTGGGATTGCTAGATCCAATGGGATTGATTTCGGGAGCGGTTTGACTCAAGTCACTCGAAGTTGATGTTTCTTTGTTTGTTTCCATGTTCTTCTTGTTTTGAGATCTAGTTTGAACCATCAATTAGGGATCAATTTTCAAGAATGTAAGAGATGAACCTCTAACTCTTTGGATTGATCTAATCTTCAATACAAAAAAGAAAGTCTAAGATTTTAAGGATCAAAAGGATGGTGATGAGATAATGAAACATGGATGATTGGTGAATGATTGGAACCCTTAGGGAACCTTGAAGAGGATACTAAACTTTAGGACTTTGGTTTTGATGTTTGATTTGATTTTGGATTTTGATCTTGATTTGATTTTGATTTTGATTGGATTTGGTTTGGATAATGAACTCATAAAGTCTAAGAGGTTGGATGTTTTCCTAGAGTATACTTGTCCACAAGATGATAATTTGACTAAGTGTACAAAGAAGGATTCATCTACACACACCTAGTCAAACAAGAGGATTTGGATTTGTTTTGATTTTTTATTTCAAGAGGATTTGCCCAAAGTTTAGCATGAAGGATTTTTTCAAGATTTCCAAGAGTTGTTTCTGAAATGATTTTGATTTGATGTTTTGGGATGGATGAAAGTTTTTATTTGATCCTAAGAGACTTAGAGAGAATTTGTTACTAGACCAAGGTGTTGAAGAACATGCTATTACTTCCTATGTGAGATACTTAAACCTTTGAAAGAGACTTGGATTTTGACAATAGTAAAATGAATACAAATTTGGGTTGTTCCTTGATGCACATTTGTAAAAGTTGAAGGTCAATCTTTCTCTAAATTCATAAAGCATAGACAAACGTTTCTTGTGAGCTTTTTGACTAAGACCTTTGGAATTTTTTTTTTGGATTTTGATCTTTTGGGAAATCATTTGAAAGAGCACATGTGTGGGGTCCAATTGTTTCTTATATTTTCTTAATGACTTCTTTTTACCACAAAGATTCTCTTGATTAGGTTTTCAAACTAAATGTCTAATGTCTTAATTTCTTCTCATCCCACAAAGTCCCTTATGTGGAAATCAAGGAAATTAAGGAAAAAGTTTACCTAATGTTGACTTTAAAGTGAGAGCAAATTGTGATGTAAATACAAATGCTTAGAAGCCTCTAAGGATAGAATCCCTAGGGCAAGCAATAACACTTGAATTTTTTCAAAGGTATTTGCTTCCTCTAAAGGGTTTGAAATTTGATGATCGTGTTGAATGTTTGTTTTCCAATGTTTTAGATCCAAGCAAAGTGTTTTGATTCCAAGAAAATGCACAACCCTATGGATAGTCAAGAGATAATATTTGTTGAATCCCCACTTGGATAAATCCAACTGCGCTTATTCTTGGCAGATAATTAAAAGCTTGACCACAATGGCTCCCCTCCATGAAAATTGCTACTATGGGTCATCCAAGCTTTAGTACCCATGAAACTCCCATGGAATACTTCTCATCTCTACCAAGAACCACAAGAATTTGGGGCGGCTTCAGAACGACCATTCTTGCACCAAAAAATAGATAAGGATTTGGGCTTCTAAACAAAAGGTTTTAGTATAGGCATTCTATTCATGGGGGATCATCCATATGACAAGAGACCATTGTTTCCCTTCTTGTCGGAACAATCCTCATGATACTTGAACTTTCCTCAAGTACCCACACTTATATACCAAGTGGAAGTCGCTTGGCTTTAACGTGTTCCCAATTGGTCATTCCCTAAGGTGATTACTTTTTACCACCAAGTATGCCCTCTAAGGGTAAACAAAAGCAAGCAAGCACATCCGTAGTTCGATCAATATTTGTTTAGAAACAAAGAGAGAACACACGCGATATACTCAACTCACACTTGCAAACTTTGTTCAATTTTAAGTGCCCAAATTGAAATATGGAGGCAATCTTTTATGCAACTTAATATCATCAAAAGAATTTTGATTCTCAAGATCATCGTGAGGCGCGAGAGAAAAGCATACACCTTTTAAATGATATTACTTTGGATAAGAGATTACAAAACATAGAATGCACATGTTCATTTTAACCTTCAAAGCAAGAATGGATTCTTTTTAAGCACCAATATTGAACTATGAGATTTGTTTGTTCAATTGTTAAGTCCAAAACAAAATGTAGTAAGTTCCTAAGATTCTTTGTAACCCCTTTGTTTTTTTCTTTTTAAGCCCAAATGAAATCTATTGAGTCCTAAAAACTTTGAAGAGAAAAAATCCTTAAAGTGGGATTATAATTGCTCCCAAAGTGTTCAAAAACACTTGATTCAATAGATTGAAGATGCCATAGAGAAGTCTTTGTATTTGTTTCCTCCCTTCACTTTTGATCACTCCAACCTGCAAAAATTGGTTAAAAACTACATAAAACAGAGACAAAAACAAATTAGAAATCTAAGGCAACCAAAGCTAAAAAGCACATGTTAAAAATGATTGAAAATATGACTTTTACCCCACCCCAATGGTGCAATATGCATATGCGTCGTAGTTTGACGGAGTCAACATCGCTGTATGGCAACATTGGGATTGATAGCATAAGACTATGGAGAAACCAATGACCACATATGCGTCACTATTTCAACCAACGACACACTTTAGAGTTTGACCTAACTGATGACAGGAAAATGGCAAAGCGTCGCAGTTTAGAATTCAAATATACTAGTAGGAAGAACCTAGCATTACGATTTAGAGTTTGTCAGCGTCGTTGTATAGTGTTGTTGGACTGATAGCAGCCCAATTCCTTTATCAGTGACGCACTTTCTTGTAGACATTTTTTTTTTAAAAAACAACAGAATTTTGAAGAAAAATGTGTTAATTTCCTCCAATTTTCCCTCCTTCTAGTGCCAAAATGTGAATGGTGATCCTAGACCTGCACAAACACAAAGAAAAAACACATTATTAGTCTAAGATGCAAGTTAGAAACAACATTCTCCATAAGATTCATTTGAAATATCAAGAACAAGAAATAAATGATGAACATGAATAAAAACTATCTAATCTTGCTCAAAATAAACAAACTCTCAATTCCATGGGGGAATTGATGCCATTTTGATGTGGAAAATGGCCCTTTCTCAATTCCTTGCAAGCTTGATGATCAATGGTGAAAATTTGATGCCCCTTGGTGAAATTTCTCCATAACCTAGCTATGAAATCATGAAAATGGATGAAAATGGATGACTTGATTCAAAACATGAAGATGATAACTTTGCACAAGTTGTGAATGAAAATGCCTAAGATTGTGGATGAGCTTGTGGATCCAAAAGCAATAAGAAAGCCTTCTATTTATAGAAGAGAATGATGGAGGATGAGGCAAAATGGATGAATGTGGGATCAAACACCAACCAATAGCACAATGCCACTTGCCAACATGTGAGTGGACAAAGGTGGAGCACATTTGGATGAATGTGCACATTAATGCAATTAGGTGGAATTTCAAATTTGAGGAAGTGACATGTTGGAGGGAGAAGAAAATGAAGTTAATGCCACTTAGCTCAAGACAAAGAACATGTAAGAGGCTTTTAATGCCTTGTTGGATGTACAAATCCTTTTTGGGGGAGATTTTCAATTTGGAGGAATATTCCCACTTGGATGCCTTTTTGAATGAAAATTGAAGATTATAAATTAATTAAATTGATTTTCATGAGAAAGTTGCAAAAGCTAGAGGATTTGATGGATTAAGATTAGGATTAATCAGGATTTGATTAATTTAAGAGGAGATTAGCTTATTTGACAATTTGATTTAGATTTTAGGATTTAAATAAATCAAAATGAGAGGAATAATGGATTTAGACTTAATTAAATAAAGTTTGATTTATTTAATTAAAGAAGATGATGTTAGTTTTAAATCAAATAAAGATAAATTTATTTAATTTAGATGAGATGAATTTAGAGATTAATTAAACAAAATGAATTATTTAATTAAAAGAGGGACTATAGGATTAATTAAATAAAGTGATTTATTTAATTAATAGGAGATGATGACTTAATCAGATAAAATTGATTTATTTAATTAAGAGATGAAATGTGATGAATTTAATTAAATAGAGATTATTTAATTAAATGATTAGCAAAGAGATGGTTTAGGCATAATTGGTGTTAGTAAAATCAGGATCAAGTGTATAGGATCAATCGGTATATTTTACATGTCTACAAATATATCTAACTAATATAATATTATATATAATATATTAAGATATATTAATATTTATTAAATATAAATGTTATTATAATTATAATATTAATATATAGTATGATAATAAATATAATTATTAATATATTATATGAATACAAAATATTATATATTAATATATTATATATACTAATATAAAATATATATAAGTATTAATATTAATATTGATATTATAACATCTTAACTTTTAATATATACTAATTTTCATATATTAATATTTCTACTTTGTATAAACGAATATATGTTTCATAAACATAAATAATAGATATCCGTTATGCAGCTTTAAATATCAAATATCTGTTTCTTTTTTATATCCGATAGTAACGAATATCCATTTTACTTTGGGATTGCTTCAGTATTTGGCTTGGGGGCTATCAACTTGAAAAGTCAACATCCCCAACATGTTTACAGGGGTTGCAAGAGTTTTTTGAACTTCACCCTTCATGCTGACGAATTTTTTCCATCCGATTTTGATGAAACAAAAAGGGTTTGTTCAACAAATTGACAACATTCTAGTGATATAATATATGTTTTATTTAGAATTTAATCTATAGGTAATTATTATTGATTTTCTACATGCACTATGTGTACAGTCCTAATTGATAGGTTGATTGAGAAACATCTATAACTTTTAAAAGGTTAAACATTTTTTAAATCCAAAAGTTGTGTCACAGACTATGCTTCACAAATTATAGTTTAAAAAAAAAATTCATAATTTTTTACCAAGTTAGGGTGGCCAGACAAATGGTTTTTAATATTTTTAAAATTCCTACTAGAAAATTCATAACTAAATATTTACTTGCAAAAATTATGAAAAAAATGCATCACATCCAGGCATGTGTCCTCTACTTATATTGAAAATTTAGGAAAAAAATATTTATTTTTGGTCCCCATTAGGGTGGCCAGAAAAACACCTGCTTTTTATTTTTTTCCTAAAAATTTAGTACTAATGAATTGAAATTTGAAATTTTCACCAAATAGATTCATTTTTTTCCAAAAATGGACTAGTAACTTAGAAACTACATTCAATTTGCTACAAATTATGTTCTTACATATTTTTCAAATTATGTTAATAACCTACTCAATTTTTTATGTCAAGTTGTGTAACTTTGTTTTTCTAAATTTTCATTACCACTCAAGGGCCAAGTTTGGACCCCCATGATCTTGTACTGATCCCAACTTCCTTGGTATTATGTTTAATTTTATATCAATCTAATAGAATTAATACAAAATATGAAAACAATAATTTTAGTTTATCAAATTCAAACACAAAACATGATAATTATCATTCAAAATCTTCAAAACATGAAAATATTAGTTCATACTTTCAAATTAAATCTAAAAACATATAATTTGGATCTTCTACATCGACCAAACAAGAAGAGGTGGTGGAATTCTTAAACAATGATTGATGATTTTTCAACACCATGAACATTGTCTTTCTATGTTAGATAAAGCAAAAATTTCAAGGTAAAGTAGAGCACATGGGTTGAGAATCATGGGATCCACATGCCTTTTTACCATTTTTTGGAATTCCAACAAACATGAGAATGTTGTAACATGATCATGTGTATACTAGCTTTGAGTATGTATATAGAGAGGTAGAGATGAAGATATAAGAAGAGATGAAAAGGAAGAGTAATAGATAGAGATATATCTAAAGAGGTAGAGGGGGAGATTAAGATAAAGATATGGAGGTAGGAGTAGAGAGAGGGAGATAGAGAGGGAGAGATAAAGATGAAGATAAAAATATATATAGAGGAAGATGGAGAGGGATAGATAAAGAGAGATATAAAATGACAAGATAGAGTGATAGAGAGATATAGGAAGAAAGGGAGAGAGAGGGGTTGGATAGAGATGGAGGGAGGGAGAGAGAGAGAAAGGGGGTGAGATAAAGAGAAGGGGAGATATAGATATAGAGAAAGGGAGAGAAATAGGTATGAGGGAGATGGGGAGAGAGATATAAAGAGACAAAGGGATATAGAAGGACAGGGATAGATAGAGAGAGATATAGAGGGTGAGATAAAGTGATAGAGATATAGAGAGAGATATGGGAAGAGAGAGATAGGGGGTAGAGAGAGAGGGAGGGAGGGAGAGAGAGATGGGAAGAGATAGAGAGTGTGGGAGGTAGTGAGATATAGGTAGAGAAATGAAGAGAGATATGTAGAGAGGGAGAAAGAAAAGGAGAGTGTAGAGAGAGGGAGAGGGAGAGTGATAGATGGAGAGGGGTAGAGATACAGAAAGGGGTAGGGAGAGATAAAGGGTAAGATAGATAGAAGTAGGGATAGAAAAATCTAAAGATGGAGAGAGGAAGAGAAAGAGGGAGAGATAGGGAAATATGGGAAGAGGAAGAGAGAAAGAGAGGTCTAGAGATAGAGAGGGAGGGGAAAAGGGGTAGAGGGAGAGATATAGGTCTAGAGATGGAGAGAGAGGAATAGGGATAGAGAGGGAGAAATAGCTCAATATATAGAGAGGAAGAGTGGAGATGGAGATATATAGAGAGGAATAGGAAAAGAGAAAGAGTGGTATAGAGAGAGAAAGAGGGAGTGATAGGAAAATATGGGAAGAGAAAGAGAGAGAGAGGTAGACGTAGATGGGGGATATAGCTCGAATGAGGAAAGGAGAGAGAGAGGGAGAGGTATATAGATAGATCTAGAGAGAGAGGGAGAGGGGGAGAGAGATATAGCTTAATATACAGAGGGAGAGGAGAGAGAGGGAGATATAGGTTAATAAATAGAGAGGAAGATGGAATAGAAACAAGGATAGGGAGAGAGGGAGAGATATAGATAGAGGGCTCGATATTGGGAGATAGAGAGGGATAAAAAGAGAGATAGAGATATAAGGAGATAGAGGTAGAGAAATTTATGGACAAAGAGAATGCACAATATAGAGAGAGGGAGAGGGATAGGGGAAGAGATATAGAGATAGGGAGGGACAGGAAGAGAGAGGGTGAGATAGAGAGAAGTGGAGATGGAAAAATAAATACAGAGAGATGGAAAGAGAAAAAGGGAGAGATATAGAGAAAGAGAGAGGGAGGGAGAGAGTGAGTGAGAGAGAGATGGGTAGTGAGATAGGTATAGAGAGAGAGGGAGAGATAACTCAATATATATAGAGGGAGAGGGGAGAGGGAGAGGGAGAGATATAGAGATATATATATATATATATAGATAGGGAGAGAGAGGTTAGATAAAGAGTAGGGTGATCCCACAATACTGGTTTACAATTTTTTGCCAAACTAGACACTAAACTAATTTTTTCTAACTAAATCTTCACTTTCAGACACCTATAGCAGCTAAACCAATTTTTGGAATCAAATTGCACTTCTTTTTCCATCTCCTTCGAAAACTAGTTTTTATTAGTAAACACAATTTTTAAGGAGTGATGCTCACCGTATATAACATAACTTTTTTTCCATGAAGGATAAAATTCTAATTTTTTCAAATTTAGATTTGTAACTACAATATCTAGTGCTTTCATTTGGTTTCATAGTGTTTTGTTGAATATTTTTTCCTTAAGCAAGTTTTGAAGTCAAACTAATTACAATTAAGACATAGGCAAACTGTGTACAACATAAATTTTTTTGTATATATTGATTTTTTTTTCTTGGATCAAGGACTTAATATCTAGTGCACTAATATTTCAATTTTTTTTAATAATCGGCTATTTTTTCACATGTGTAGAATAGAGAGCTTGATTTCGATGAAAAATCTACATTCACAAGAAATAAAAAATAAATATAATAATAAAATTAAATTTATTTAAAATTATACTTTTTGTGAAGCTTAAAATAAGGACTACATACTTACAAAAAATAAATTTTAAATGAATTCATTTGTTCCCCCAAAAGGTAAATCAAAAGTGGTATTTTATCAGCATTTTGATAGGTGTAAAAGAGACTTTGAACTATAGGTATGGTTTAAAACTAATGGGGTTCTATCCAAGGGGGTTTGATCTAAGGTGGTTTGATCAAACCCTCTTCAATTGGAATCCTTTAAATGGAACTTTTCAAGGCTTAAATCATTATATTTTCTAAAAGTATGTGATTTCAACAAAAATCAAGATCTCCCTGAAATTGTAAACTAGTATTGTGGGATCACCTAGTAGTAGATATACACAAATAGAGATGGAGAGAGGGAGAGAGAAAGAGGGAGAGATGGTGAATATGGAAAGAGAGATTAGGGGATAGATAGGTATAGAGAGGGAAGAAAAAGAAGGATATGATGGAGAGAGGGAGAGATAACTCAATATATAGAGGGAGAGGGGAGATGGGAGATGGGATAGGGGGAGAGGGAGGTGGAGAGAGGGAGATATGTAGAGAGATAGGGAGGGATAAGGAGAGAAGTAGAGAAATAGGGAGATAGATGTATATATATATTATATATATATAGAGAGAGAGATGTGGAGAGATAAAAATGGATAGAAAGAGATAGAGAGATGGATATTGAGAGGAAGAAGGATATGGAGAATGAAAGATAAAAAGATGGAGAGACTAAGAGAGAGGGAGATATGGAGAGAAAAATAAAGATAAACATAGTACAAGTGATATATAGAGTTAGAGAGAGGGAGAGATATGGAGAGATAAAGAGATAGAGACAAAGAGAAGGAGAGATATAAGGATAAATATGGAAAGAAAGATAAAGAGGAAAATAGAGATGTAGATATATAGGTCTACAAATAGGGAGAGAGGGAGAGGTATCTAGATATAGAGAGGGATAGAGAAAGGTAAGTTAGAGATGATGATAGAGGGAGAGAGTGAGAGGGAGACAAATAGATAGAGAGATAGGGATAGGTATATAGAGAGATAAAGATAGAAGAGATAGGGAGCTAGGAATAGAGAGAGGGAGAGAGAGAAATACAAAGATAGAGATATAAGGAGAGAGAGAATGGAGTGATATAGATAGAGGTGGATATACATTTAAGATATATAGGGATAGGTAGATAGAGGTAGAGAGATAGAGATAGAGAGAGATCTAGGGAGATAGAGATAAAGAGAGTAGGAGAAATAAAGAGAAGGATAGATAAGGATGGAGGGAGAGATATCCTTCTATCTCTACTTCTATATCTTTCTCCCTCCATCTCTTTATATCTCTATATCTCAATCTTGCCTTCTAAATCTTTTTATCTCTCCCTCCTTCTTGGTTACATTTTTGCTTCACACAAATGTGACCATGTTATAACATGAGCACGCTACAATGCACTAGATTTTATTTTTTCTTTGGGTATTGTCCAACCCTCATGATTGGATTTACCTTTGGCATCCAACCCAAAGGGTTGGACTTACATGTCTATGCTCAAAGACATGTTTTTTGTAAATTGTATAAATGACTAAATCTCGAGTGTGCTCTCCATCAAATTTGTAGGTCTTTCAACGTTGACTTAAAAATACCACAATAATATCAAGCTCTCTTATCTTTCTAACCATGTAACTTCTATGTTTCAAATATGTTAAGGTTTTCATCTTTATTTCTTTTGTTAGTGTCTTCCTTTTTTTAAAAAAACTTACATGTACAATATTTTTTATTTGTTCATTAAAATCTGAAAAAAAAAAAATTACATTCTAGACTCTATTTTATACACATTATATATCCAAAAAAATTAGGGGGGAATAAGCTCAATTTTTTACTTTTCAAGATGTTTCCACTTTAAAAATGAATAAAAAATCATATAATCATTTATTAAAAAATAACAAAAATCTTAGGCATAAACTACATAGTGTTAGCTAATTTTTCACTAAAACAATTTTTGAGATATTAAAAAAGGTTAACATTTTAGTGGGAGCACACCATATACCATGTTATGTTTTTTAACAAAAATAAGAGCAATTCTTGTGACCCTTATTTGAACCTATTAACCTCCACTATTTTCAAAATAAATTAATAGTCTAGAAAGTAGATTTAGAGCATTATGACTCTTATTCTTGTTGTGTTTTCAAATTTTGACCGTAACTATCTTTAATTTGTTATCCAATATTATATTTTTCTAATTTAAAAATGGCCACTTAACACCCCATTTTGGTCCCTCATTTCCAAATACATACCCATATATATAGAGAGAGAGAAGTAGGTATAAAAAAATAGAGAGGTAGAGATGGAGAGATAGAGAGAGGGGAAGAAAAATGAAGAGATGGAGATATATGGGAGAAAGAAAGAGAGGGGGAGATAGAGAGGGAGGGAGGGAGAGAACGAGGGAGATAAAGAGAGGGGGAGCTAGAGAGATATAGGTAGAGAAAGGGAGAAAGATAGGTAGAGACAGAGGGAGGGAGAAAGTGGTATATATCAATAGAAAGAGAGGTAGAGGGAGGAGGAGGAGAGAGGAAGAAACATAGATAGACAGAGATATAGAGAGATATAAAGAGATATGGAGAGAGATCTAGGGATATAATAATAGAGAAAGATATAGACAGAAGGAGATAAAGAGAAGAAAGGAGAGAGGTAAAAATAATGAGATATAGATAGAGAGAGGGAGAGTTAGGGAGATAGAGATTAGGGGGCAAGAGTGAGAGAAAGGAGGTGATAGGGACAAGTAATATCTATAGATGTATAAAGAGAGGGAGAGGAGGAGAGATATAGGAAGAGACATAGATAGAGGGAAGGATATATCCATTTATCTCTATTTCTTTCTCTATCTCTCCCTCTCTCCATCTCGTTATATCTCTATATCTCACTCTTCCTTTCTAAACCTTCCTCTCTATCTCTCCCTCTTTTATTTTTTCTTCTCTAGAAATACATGAGTGCATAATAATGTGCTTGTATTATAATGCAAGCACACTATAATGTGCTCACGTGTTTGTACCTACGTTGGGTATTGTCAACCCTTAGGGTTGGACTTGCATGTCAACACCCAAAAGGAATTGTTTATGTAAATTATAAAAAATAACTAAATCTTTAGTGTGCTCTCCATTAGATGTTGAGTTAAAAAATACCATAATAATATCAAGCTCCCTTTAGGTTTCTAACTCTATAATTTTTTGTACATTTTGAATATATTAAAATTTAGATCTTCAATTTTATTGTTAATGTTTTATTTTTTTTGTTTCATTTTTATCCTCTCATCCAAATTTGAAAACAAAAAAAAAAAAAATTCTAAACTCTACTATATACACATCAAAAAAATAATTTTAATTGATTTTCAAAAACATTAGAGGGGAGCATGGTAATATTTTTGTTTTTCTAAATCTATTCACTTTAAAAATTAGTAAAAAATCATACATTCATTAAAATATTAGGAAAAAATTGAGCATAAACTACATGGTGTTAGCTAATTTTCCACCGAAGTGATTTTTGAAATACTCAAAAAAAGTTAAAATTTTAAGAAAAACACACCAAATGCTATATTATATTTTTCTAACAAAACATAGGAGCACTTTGAGTGCTCCTTCTATTTGAACTCCTTAATTTTCACCATTTAAAAATATTAGCAATTTAGAAAGTAGATTTAGAACACTAAAACTCTTATTCTTGTTGCATCTTCAAATTTTGAGTGCAACTATTTTCAATTTCTCTTCCAATATTAGCTTTTATTTTTATTTTTTTTAAAGTAGCCATTTAAGACCCCCTTTTGATCCCCATACCATGCACATACTCTAAATACACTTCTTTATTTGGAATATGAACCTTATATGTTTATACATATATATTTATAAAATTATATAATACATATGTACATTGTCTATTCAACGATATTAGAAATAATATTTGATATTTCTAAATATTTGTAGATATTGATTTCTCTAATACTTTAAGTGTAAAATAATTATCAATATTAGGAAACTCCATCAATTGATGATTATAGGTCATAGTAAGCCACTTACTATTCAAGTAAAGACATAATCAAGACATAATGAAGATATTTACACAGCCTCTCTCGTTGCAGTCTCTATCACTTCTGTGCACCTTTCTGTGGGATTTTTTTTTCCTCTTCCCATAAGCCGATGTCTTCAATTCCAATCGCCCCTTCCTGAATGCTTGTTAGATTTTTGTCATTTCCCAATCCTTTGCGAGCTGAAGGTGAAAAGGAGTAGATGCTTAGGAAATTTTAAGACTTTATTGAAAAATATATATTAAAAAATTAACTCCATCCAATGCATTTATTATAAGAGATTTTTGTTGTGATTGTAGATTTGTATAATAGAGAAGACATGGAATACTATTTGCTAAGATATATGCAACAAAAATACAAAGTGAATTGAATCTATGACTCATGACAATGGACAATATTATATCACTACATTTATTGAAATAACTTATTACCAATAAATGAAGATAAATGGAAGTGATATTATATTTTTAAATATATACCTAGGTATATAAGGTTCTACACTATAGCCACTTAGTTGTAGCAACATGATTAAGTTTAAAAAGTTTATAAATTTTTTAATGTAGCTAATAAAAATAAAAGTAAAGCATTGAAGACCATGAAAACATTATATAGATGATAAAAGATATAGAGAACCCAAATTAGGCATTTGTTGTACACACTTGATATGTTGTGTTTGACTTAATTTTCAATGTATTTCAATATCTTGATATCTGTAAAATGTGTAAATTAATTCCTTGACATATGCTTATGTTGAATATTCAGTGAGTATATTTCAATAATTTATACCATACATGTTCATTGGATATATTTTAATAGTTTGAATTTTGAAATGTGTTTACATCATGTGTTCAATGAGTATCTTGAAATGTGCTTATTTATTTACTAATTGCTCTTTATTTTTTGGATAATAGGTTAAATATTGTAAGTAAAGTTATTTATTTATATCAATTAATATCAACTATTTGATACTAATTTTTATCAATAAATTAGAATTATATCATTACATTAATTTATATCAATCAATAAATTAGATTTAAATAGATCAATTTAAATATTAAAATCTTTAATCTATAAATTTATTGAGTTTAAACATAATGAAGAAGTACAAGTAAATTAATTTTAAATGTAATGAAGAGCTATAATTGCACCTCCAGATGGATCAAGCCTCATTTAAGAAATTATATTAAGTAGTGTGGAGATTGGTAGCTAAATGATTACAGCTTCTAGATATTGTTTCAAAATAAAACCTTACCATATATGTAATTACTTTTTTGATATCTCAGATTGTAATAACTCGCAAAGATAGAGCATACTTAATAAAATGCAAAAACAAACAAGAGTTTTAAGCTCAACTTCTAGACTCAATCTAAGACTCGATGCCCACAATGCTTCTGCAAGGGCTTATTTATAGTAAAGAAATTACCCCAGACTAAGAAGTAAAATGGAATATGACCTAGACTACCATGTAAAATTTAAGCCATATCCATGATTCTATTTGGAAAGGTGTGCCAACCATTCTTCAAATGAGTCATCTGTAAAGCCCTCCAATTATATATGTATATAAGAATATTTATAAAATCATATATATATGATTAGAAATGTAATAAAATCTAGAATAAAAATAAAAAATATTAAATTTCCACCCACACATTATACTCTTGCATCCTATACTTCTGCATCCTCCTTAATGTGATGATGCTTAATATGATTTTGAGCAGACCCATAATGTGATATTATAGCCTAGGTGCATGTAAAAATATTTGTTTTAATAAATTAGATTGTGCTCGGTTAATTATATATTAAAAAGTATACAAGTATTTTAAGTACTATAAAGCCTAATTTATACTTGACGAAGCCCGTGATCGTCGGCATGCCCCACTCCGGGATACTGATGATCAGCTGCTACAGAACCACTACATATTTTAGCTAACATAAAATTCTCAAAAATCCCTTATACGAAGGGTAATATGCTTACACAAAGATCCTAAGCTATTGTCAGATTAGCATAAATATCGGTAGAACATACACAAGAGAGGGGAGAAAATATCTATTATTTAATAGAATCAAACCAAAATCAATTAAACAATATCTTAGAGAAGAAAAGGTGAAGGGAGTTACTCAACTACAGAGATGATATTAGAAATGTTTATGGTGCAAAAATATCTGCTCAGCTATCTCCGCCTTGGCTTGTTTTCATAGTCATCTCCATCAGCGACCCCACCATTAATTTCCTATGGCACAGTTATCTGTATAAATGCTACTACTACCTCCTCTCACTGCATTTGCTCGAAGTTCCTTAAGCCTTTTTATCAAATCCATTTTGTTGCAAGCAGGGAGGACGTTGACCATAGTAGGGAAAATTTGGCTTTGACGCCTACTAATTGCATCTTCTTGAAAGTTTCCAGCACCTTTTAACAGATTGATTCTATGCAAATTTGTGATCAAGCCTCCCTTCCGCACTTCCTCCCTTGACATTTTTCTCAGCAATCACAACCTTAAATGTCTTCCCTTCTCACCTTACGAGTTACCTGTTATGTAATTTAAACCAGAATAAAAATAATAACAACAACAATAAAATTAAAACACAGTAAATAAAGTAGACAGCAAATAAGACATTGACAATAACACAGAGATTACGTGGAAAACCTCCAATGTGGAGGAAAAACCACGGGGCAAGGATCAATAGCTTTTATTATCTCAGAAAATATTTTACATCAGGAGCTTTTCGAAAATCATACTTCATCAATAATACATAGGAGAGATAAATATTGACATATTTATAAAAAGCTTTCGAAAGAAGAAGTTTCTGAGGAGTTTCTATTCGAATTAGATTTTTCTTAATTCGAAAATAGAAGTTTCTTGATTTTTAAATTTAGTCTTCAGAAAACTAACATTCTCCCATTTGAAGCTAAATACAAGGCTCCTGGATAGCAAACTGCAATTGTAGATGATCCTTTTTGCTATTGATCCTTGCCCAATCCTACACATCAAGTCACCTGCAGGCCTGCCAAGCTCCTACATAACTCTTGCTTGGCTTTTGGCAGTATTTTTGTAAACATATCTGCATGGTTCTCAGCTGTATGGATCTTTTCCAAGTGTAGCTTTCCTTCCTCCAACACCTGCCTAATCCAATGATACCTTAAGTCAATGTGTTTGGTTCGTGAGTGAAAAGCTAGATTTTTTGCCAAGTGAATGGCACTTTGACTATCACAATATAGCACATACTTGTCTTGTTTTATGCCCAACTCTCCAAGAAATCATTGTATCCACAACATCTCTTTGCACGCTTCAGTTGCAACTATGTATTTTGCCTTTGTTGTGGAGAGAGCTACTATTTTTTGTAGCTTAGATACCCAAGACACTGCTGCTCCTGCAAATGTATATAGATAACCAGTGGTGGACTTTCTAGTGTCCACATCTCCAACCATATCTGCATCTGTAAAACCTTCAAGCACCATATTAGTATGATCAAAACATAAACATAATGACGAGTACCCTTAAGGTATCTTAACATCCATTTCACTGCTTGCCAGTGTTGTTTTCCTGGATTGGCAAGAAACCTGCTAACTACTCCCACTGAATGTGCAATGTCTGGTCGTGTGCATACCATGGCATACATTAAACTACCGACTGCTGAAGCATAAGGAATATTTTTCATTTCTTCCTTCTCCTTATCATTACAAGGGCATGAAGCAAAATTTAATTTGAAATGGGAAGCAAGAGGTGTACCAACTAGTTTGGCATACTGCATATTAAATCGGTCAAGCACCTTCTCAATATACTTTTCTTGTGATAGCCACAACTTTTTCTTCTTTCTATCACGAATGATCTTCATGCCCAATATTTGTTGTGCTGGACCCAAATCCTTCATTGCAAACTGGCTGCTCAAATCCTTCTTCAACCTGTTAATCATATTCTTATCCTGTCCCACAACTAACATATCATCCACATATAACAATAATATAATGTACTTTTCCTGGTCATATCTCTTGATGTAGACACAATGATCAATCTCTAGTCTATTAAAACTATGCTCCAACATAAAAGAATCAAATTTCTTATACCATTGGCGAGGTGCCTGTTTCAACCCATAGAGGCTCTTCTTCAACCTGCAAACCAAGTTCTCTTTACCTTTTATTTTGAAGCCTTTTGGCTGCTCCATATAAATTTCCTCTTCCAATTCTCCATGAAGGAAGGAAGTCTTTACATCTAACTGTTCACATTCTAAATCTAGAGCAGCAACAAGACCAAGAATAACTCTAATGGATGACATTTTAACAATAGGTGAAAAAATTTCATTGAAGTCAATACCTTCTTTCTGAGGAAATCCCTTCATGACCAGCCTTGCTTTGTATCTCTTCTTCTCATCACCCTCATGTTTGATCTTGTACACCCATTTGTTTCATAGAGATTTTCTTCCTTTTGGAAGCTTTACTAACTCCCAAGTTCTATTTTCTTGCAAAGAATCCATTTCATCCTCCATTGCTTTATGCCATTCTTTACTATGCTCATCTTGACAAGCTTCCTGAAAACAACTAGGTTCACCTTCATCAGTTAATAAAATATAATCTGAGAGAGGATATCTCTATGAAACCTTTTGAGGCCTAGTAGATCTACGAATTGGAATCTCTTGTAATGGCTCTTGCACAGTTTCTACTTCTTGTTGTCCCTCATTTCCATTATGTTGTAATGGCTGGTCATTATTTCCAGCAGTGGCTTCTTGTAAAGGTGGCAGATTTTCTTGTTGTTCCTCTTGTTGTCCTGTAATTTCAACAAATTTCTGCATCTCCACACTTTTGTTAGTATTTTTAAACATTTGTCCTTCATTAAAAATAACATCCCTACTTCTGATAATTCTTCTCTTTAGAGGATCCCACAACCGATAACCTAGCTCATTGTCAGCATATCCTAAGAAAATACATTTCAATGATTTTTCATCCAACTTGGACATTTGTTCTTTAGGAATGTGCACATAAGCTTCACAATTGAAAACTTTCAAATGAGAATAATATAACTCCTTACCGGTCCACACCTTTTCAGGAATGCCTCCATCTAATGAAGTTGTGGGAGAGCGGTTTATTAAGTAACAAGTAGTTTGGACAACCTCTGCCCAAAAATGTTTAGGCAAACCAGAATTTGAAAGCATACTTCTCACCTTCTCCAGTATTGTTAGATTCATTCTCTCAGCTGTTCCATTTTGTTGTGGAGTGAGAGGAACTATTTTTACATGCTTTATCCCATGTTTACTGTAATATTCTTCGAAGGCTTTGGAGCAATACTCCCCACCATTATCTGTTCTAATACATCTCAATAGTTTGTTAGTTTCCCTTTCAACAGCCATATGAAATTTCTGAAAAACATCTAAAACTTGATCCTTACTCTTAATAGGGAAATCCCACACTTTTTTGACGCATCATCAATAAAAGTTACAAAATAAGCAGCCCCACCTAGTGATTTTATATTAAATGGGCCACAAACATCAGAATGCACCAAATCTAATATTTTTGTATCCCTTTCAAATTATTCCTTAAAAAAGACACTCTTTTTTGTCTACCCATAATACAATGTTCACAAAATTTAATTTCAGTACCTTTTATTCCAGGCAAAAGGTTTTTCTCAGCAAGTATTTTCAGGCCTCTTTCTGTCATGTGTCCAAGTATTTTGTGCCATAAATCTGCTGCAGGCTCCTCTGCAACAATAGCAATATCTAACTTCTGCAACTTTGACTTTAACGTATAAAGAGTGCCTGTTTTCTGCCCCTTTGCAACAACTAGCGAACCCTTTACGATTTTCCAGCATCCCTTTCCAAATACTATATGGCAGCCTTCATCATCTAGCTTTCCAGCTGAAACTAAATTCATTCCAAGCTTTGGTACATGCCTAACCTGTTTAAGCAATAAACTACAACCATCTTCTATTTTTATTAAAACATCCCCACTCCCTCAATATTACATAAATTATTATTACCCAAGCGAACCTTACCCAAATTACCAGATTTATAAGAAATAAAAATTTCTCTACTTGGGGTAGCATGGTAGGAGGCTCCAAAATCTAAAATCCAATCAATATCATGATTAGAAGCACAAAGGCATGCATCCTCATATGAAACAGTAATTAATACCTCACCATCTGATGCAACAGCCGTAGTATCTTCATTTGCACTTGCTGGTTTTTGTTCCTTTTGCTCTCGCTTCCAAAATCAACATTCTCTTTTCATGTGTCCCAATTTGCCGCAATGATAATAGGTAATTCTGTCTCTTCTTGATTTTGATCTTCCTCTTGACTTCGAACGCCCTTGTCGGTTCTGATCAAATTTTCTACCGCGATCAGCTAGGGCTAAGGCTTCTCCTCCCTGGTTCTCTGTCATTGATTTATGCCGCAGCTCCTCATTGATTAAACTGCTACTGACATCATCAAACTTCAGAGTTCCTCCAGGTGTTGAAGTGCTAATAGCTACGATCAAATTCTCCCAACTGTCTGGCATTGAACACATTAATAAGATGGCTCTAATCTCATCATCCAAAGTGATTTTAATAGAGGCAAGCTGACTAGTAATTATGTTGAACTCATTTAAATGTTCTGCTACAAAAGCACCCTCCTTCATCTTAAGATTGTATAGTTTTTTCATCAAAAAAACTTTATTTGATGCTGTGTTCTTTTCATATAGATCATGAAGCTTTTTCCATAATTCTGCTGTTATCTTCTCTCCGGCAACATTAAAATATACATTTTTAGCCAAATATTGACGAATGGTTGCAACTGCCTTTCTATCCAACTTTTTCTAATCTTCATCCGTCATCGTTGTGGGTTTCTTTGATATTCCTTCAAGTGGCAAATACTGATCTTTCAGAATTAATATGTCCTCCATTTGGGATTTCCATAGGGAAAAAATAGCCCCATTTAACTTCTCCTTGTCACTCATTGTGACCTCCATGCTGCTCAATGAAAGAGAGAAATAAAACCTACACACACCAAATCTTCTAGCAACTTTGCTCTGATACCAGTTGTTATGTAATTTAAACCAGAATAAAAATAATAACATCAACAATAAAATTAAAACATAGTAAATAAAGTAAACAGCAAATAAGACATTGACAATAACATAGAGATTACGTGGAAAACCTCCAATGTGGAGGAAAAACCACGGGGCAAGGACCAATAGCTTTTATTATATCAGAAAATCTTTTACATCAGGAGCTTTTCGAAAATCATACTTCATCAATAATACATAGGAGAGATAAATATTGACATATTTATAAAAAGCTTTCAAAAGAAGAAGTTTATGAGGAGTTTCTATTCAAATTAGATTTTTCTTAATTCAAAAATAGAAGTTTCTTGATTTTTAAATTTAGTCTTATGAAAACTAACATTCTCCCACTTGAAGCTAAATTTAGCCTTCACAACTAACATTACCTTCCTTTTCGTCTTTGCTTTTTATCCAAAAGAGCATGCACACCTCCAGAATAAGGGGTTTTTTCGGGTTTTGAAGACTGCCAAGCACCTCTTTTCCCATGACCTGCACAATTTCCTCATGCCATACTCTACCTTCTCTTACTGACCTCTCTTTCTCCTTCATTTCTACATTATCTCTGCCTTCTCTTGCATTGTTTCTCCTTCCTTATCCAAAGAGACTCCCTCTTCTTATTCCTCCATTTCTCCTTCATATAAAATCTCCCCTCGCTCTCTCCTCACGCCTTACTTTCTATTCTTGCTTCCTCGCATCCTTCCCTGCCTTTCTCTGCATTTATATTTTTCCTCCTACCTTCTGTCCAACTAGCCTCTCCTACGTACTCACTGTACTCTCAATCTACTAGTGAATGAAGAACTTGGGGCGTCATCAGGGTCTTAAAATCTACTCTCTCTTCTTTTCACGACCTACCCACTCAGCCATTTTCACATGGAAAAATCAATCGAAGATATGGTGGCGAACAGGGTAGCCTTGCTTATTAATGGCAAGGCCTTCTTTTCACGTCGCTCCCTCTCCTCTTTAATGCACACTGTCTCCCACCGTAATTACCTTCTGCATTTTAATTTTTTTATTCCACAATCAACCACCGTGGAAGGGGCTAACGTGTGGGATGTGACAATCTAGTTCCAAAAAGTGATCATAACTATCACAATTTTCTTAACATATAAAATTTTGTCCTTGCAACTACATAGATTATATTTTTACACTCGTTATAGTGTTTATACCCTTCGTATATTTAGGACCATTTTTTAATGATGTGAACATCCTTAATGATCACAAAAGGACTCCACAAGAGTCCTAAACTCAGGAAATCATAATCAAATTTCTTATAAAGATCCAAGATCAAATATATCATAAGTCTACACTAGCACCCTTGGGAACTTTAGCCCACAACATGTAGCACCATCTAGTGCTAGGACCCCTATAATTTTTTTTCAAATGGTTGCTTTCCCTCTCTTTTGTTCCCTAATTTGATCAAGTTTATACAATTCATTTCCCGAAAAACTTGGTAGTGATTGATATAAAATTTGGTACTTAAAAGACATTGCATGCCCTGTTAATACAAGAATAGAAAACATGTATCTCTATCTTCTCTCATTTCACAAGGAATTGTAAAAAAATTTAACAAGTGGAGTTGAATATCAGAGTTCTAAATCATAAAATATTAGGGGATTATTGAACTATTATATCATGAATCTATTTCATTCCTCCTTTGATTGATCATCTCCTAGTTTGTGTTAGCCTCTTTCCATTATTGGAATGCATATAACCTTAGTTTCCTTATCCCATTGTCTAGAATCCTTGTTATAGGATCATGGTTCAAATCTAAAATTTCTCCTTCATTTTCCTATTGTCTAAATATTTCTTGTGATCCTCATTACATCTTGTTTGAACTCTATTAAATAAATTTATACTATTTTCAATCTATTACTTTAAGTTATACTAAAGTTTACAACCCACAACACCTATGGCATGAATCTTACTTCAACAACCTAAAATTTTGTCAAACACTAAAGCACTATAGATTACATAGAACATAATATTAGGTGTGATGGATCCCAAAGTGATAGGTAAAGTAATTTAAAACCACAAATTTCATTGAACATGTCAAATTCTTTGATGATAAGTTCAAATTGTGGTTATAATTTAGCAAAGTCAACTTTGATGACACTCGTAAAATTCCTTAATATGAATATTTTGACTAGATCCATGGTCCATTAAAGCTTAAGTTTGCTTGAAATATGGGCCCATTTTTCAACATAATATAAAATGTGAGGAGGTCATTCATTTAGTAAGAGTGAACAATCTAAGCTTATGCAAATGAGGTCATGTTTGTGGCTTGGTCTTGAACAAGGTTGCATCATATGACCTAGTCTTGCTAATGCAACCTAGTATAATTTTAATGTAACTTGTAGGGATCTATGTGCATATGTGTCTTGACCCATTTGTGATAAATTTTTGTTTCCAAAAAGCATAACAAGATTGTTTTCAAGACAAGAGGAGAAGACCTAGACAAGTATCATAGTCACAAGCCAAGCACCTATAATTATCGAACAAGATTGTCGTCATTCCTTGAGCACAAAGATGCTAATGAAGAGATCTAATGAACAAGTGTATAATACAAATGTGTGCCTCTAAATTCCTACTAAATCGTATTACTCAAGTATGTCAAACCACCTTCACCAAATTTGATCCCCTTACTTGTCATCATGATAATGTGATTATACATTAACACTAAGAGGCCATCATATGTTATTAATTGCCTCCTAAATGTACATTTTAAAAAATATGTAATTTAATGAAATTTGGTTGCCTTGGGAAACTTCACCAAATTTTATCCCCTCAAACCATCATTTTGTCCTAGGACCTTAATTCATAGATCCCCTTAAGCCATCCTATTATGACCCCTTAAGCCATCCTACGATTGTTTTCAAGACAAGAGGAGAAGACCTAGACAAGTATCTTAGTCACAATCCAAGCACCTATAATTATTGAACAAGATTGTTGTCATTCCTTGAGCACAAAGATGCTAATGAATGTGTATAATGCAAATGCGTGCCTCTAAATTCCTACTAAATCGTATTACTCAAGCATGCCACACTAACTTCACCAAATTTGATCCCCTTACTTTCCATCATGATGCCCCATCATATGTGCCTTGACCCATTTGTGAGAAAGTTTTGTGCCAAAAGCATAACAAGATTGTTTTCAAGACAAGAGGAGAAGACCTAGATAAGTATCTTAGTCACAAGCCAAGCACCTATAATTATCGAACAAGATTGTTGTCATTCCTTGAGCGCAAAGATTCTAATGAAGAGATCTAATGAACAAGTGTATAATGCAAATATGTGTCTCTAAATTCCTACTAAATCGTATTACTCAAGTATGCCACACCAACTTCACCAAACTTGATCCCCTTACTTTCCATCATGATAAAGTGATTATACATTAAAAATAGGAGGCCATCATATGTTATTAATTACCTCCTAAATGTACATTTAAAAAAAAAAGGTATATGTAATTTAATGAAATTTGGTTGCCTTGGGCAACTTCACCAAATTTTATCCCCTTAAGCCATCATTTTGTCCTAGGACCTTAGTTCATAGATCCCCTTTTAAGCCATCCTATTACGACCCCTTAAGCCATCCTACGAGGATCCCTTAAGCCACAATTTCTCCTAATTTAATGTAATTTAATGACATTTCATATCACATTAACAATTATTTATTTTTTCATTTGCATGCCTTAGACATAAATGAGCCTTACACATTTTTTTATTTGTATCATTAGGTCATTTATATCATGGATTAAGGCGACTTTTAAGAAAATGCTTTAAGGGGAATTAATGTGTACCTAGAAATTTACCTTTTTTGTATGTTTTAAGTTTATTTTTTTGTATGTACATGTATTAAAATTGCATAGTTAGATCTTAAATTTTGAATTTTTTATGTATGCTCAAGTTGAATGATTTGTGTATGTGTATGTATCCTATTTTTACATTTAAACATGTATCTTAAAATTTGAAATTTGGATGTATATTCTCAAGTTGAATGTTGTATGTATCCTATTTAAACACTCATGTACATTTAATTTAACTATTTCTTATAATTTTGTATAAGTTTTGTAGGTTCACTATTATATCATGGATCAATTTGATATTGAGGATATCCTCAATCCACCACCCCAGCCCCCTTCATCTCAACAAGCTCCACCTCCACCTCCACCCTCTCCACCTCCACCCCCTAGATCTGACGAGGCTCGCTTGCAAGCTTGGATCAATGATAACATTAGATCTATTCAAGATCAAATCAATGCAATTCAAAATGAAGCATTGATTCCACCCCATCTGAGGCATTTTACATCTTCAATGCAAACACATTGTTGATGTTGTCAAGTCCATCAATGTGGACTTAGACAATCATTGATGATGGAGAGAGGAAAGGAGACAATTTTATTTTGATGGACTCTCCTACAGGCAGATCTTGGACCTTAAAATAACAAAATCCCATCTTGCACCATTTTTTGTCGACCCCATCAGCAACCAACCAATTCCTGCAAACAAACCAAGAATATCAATGAGGTGGTGTAGACATCTTCAAATGTCTACCAATTTTTGGGATCGATAGTGGATGGTATTTGACCATCCACCACGTGATAATGTGGAGGTCCCTCTATATTTTTTGAGAAAATTATATGCAGAGTTTGTGTTGGGCCAAAAACCTAATTATTTTGATATCAAATCATTTCAAGGTATTGGTGGTGGCATGACACAACAAAGGTTAGAGGCATGGGTTGATCAAAGAAGACTCATGCTTTCTCAACCTCTTGTAGATACTCCTTATGGTGTCATTCTTGCACCCATCCAACATCGTGCAATGGTATCTGCACTAGGAGCTTTGAGTGCACTTGCGTCCAACCTTGAGGACTAGACTTTTGTGATGACAGCTAGGGCTAGAGAGTGAGACCATGGAGGAGAATTATATGGAGTTGGTCCTAGTACCACTCCACTTGTTTCAGTGCCTCACATATGTAGTATTTGTCATCAACTGTGTTATGGACTTGATCAAGCTACACCCAATTCAGGTGCACGTGGATACTCTGATGATATTGGTTCATATGTTGATTTTCTTACTGTTGAGCATCCCCCTACATATATTTTGACATAGGTATAAATATACATATACATGTTGAATTTATAACAATTTTTTAAGCACATGCTTTTAATGAACATATATATCAAAAAATTGTAATATTTTAACAATGATTTTTTTTGGTGTAGATGGTCACCATAGGGGAATCTTTTGTTCATCGATTTTGTTTTACATTGATACCAGTGCAAGTCGACAATCGATATGGGGTAATGTGACACCCCTCCGATTTGCTATATTTTCTTTGACAGCTCAGATACTTTGTTAGACCTTATTTTATGTTATGGTTGTTCTATCACTGACAATGGAGCAATGATAGACTATATGGATGTGATGATACATTATATGCATGGTGATTATGTTTAATATGTTTTATGTTTGCATAGATGCTTAGTTGTGATGACATTGCTATATATGCTTATGGTAGTTTAATTGATATATTATCTTACGTTAGTTGATGTGACATTGTATTGGTGAAGAGAACGGTATTGCATCACTCGCTTGTGAGTGCCCTGTGATTTCCACGATTCTCTCTTCACAGTGTGTATGAATTATTATCTGTATACATGTATGACTTTTTCTTTTGTTGTAGGTTTGCAGGTACAGGACAACGACTTCACTTGGTTTCACAGGTCTGAGCGTGTCCACTACTCAATAGTAATGTTGATTGGGAGATAGTAACTGGTTAACCTTGTCAAACCTTTACCCTAGCACAGTGTGTCGTCATTCCATATGTTGGTCATGTTCCTTATCCATGTTGGTCTTGGTATTTTATTTATCATGCAAGTTTAAATTGTAAGGATTAAATTATATGTTGTGATTAAGTATTTAATTAATATGGAGATTTTATTATAAATTAATTA
This sequence comes from Sequoia sempervirens, assembly GCA_007258455.2. NCBI lineage: Eukaryota > Viridiplantae > Streptophyta > Pinopsida > Cupressales > Cupressaceae > Sequoia > Sequoia sempervirens. Next base: position 498,112,521 of record VDFB02047230.1, on the reverse strand, counting down.
ATTTAATTTAAGTTATATTATAAATTAATTTTAATTATTAAACTAATTGGGAATTAAAATAAATAAGTTATTTAATTGTAAATTGGATTAAATAAATTGTTTTTAATTTTAAATGCATATTTGGGAAAAGATCTTAGAAATATCTTGGTTTGTTAAAGAAGAGATATTTGTTGTGTGAACTACAAGTTAGAAGGATTTGATTTCTTATTGTCTTAAAATTGATTTACGAAGAGATTGATTGAAATGGGTGAGAAAAGAGGAAGTTGTTTTCACGGGAGAAAAAAAAGATAGAGGTTTTTGGGAAATGGAAGAATTGTTTTGTGGTTTGAAGAAATTTTAGATCTTAGAAGCTTTCTGATAATTCTAGGAATCTAGTTTGTTATATTCTTGGCTATGGATTGTTTCTGTTCTCTGGGAAGTGGCAATTCTTTTGGAGGAAGCTTTGGCAATCTTGGAAAATTGAAGATTACAGAGAAGCTCGACATCAATCCTCGAGGCAACAATTCTTCTGGAACGGGTTCCTTAATTGTTCTTGTGAATTTTGATTTGAAAGAGTTATTTAATTATTGTAATGCAAATTGGAAAAGATTAAAAGAGATTTGCATTACTGTAGAAGCTTTTTTTTTTAAAAGATTGCCGTGAAAATTGAACCTCTATTGAATTTGAAACAAACTTAGGAAACCTCTTCTTTCTAGAAAGTTGAATTTAATTCATCTGTAGAAAATATTTGTGGAGATAGGAAACCTCTGTAAAATACTTATACATTGTTCCTGTAGAAAATTTCTTTCTATAAAATTATAGATCCTCTGTGTAGAATTCGTTTATCTCTCCTGTAGAAAACCTCTTGAGGGAAATTGCATATTTGTCTGTAGAAAATTCCCTAAATAAAATTGTGTATTTATTCTATAAATTTTTTTGTATGGAAATTAAATGCCCTTCTGGAGCATTATATTGTGTATTATGTATATATACGTATTTATACATGTATACATATATATTTTAAATATATATGAATACATATACAAATATATATATATATATATATATATATATATATAGTTTTGGGGCTACCGTGTTTACCCCTGTAAGAATTTCCTATCGGAAATTTTTATTTATTTTATGCCTGAGCCGGATCGAAATCCGTACGGCATAATTCATGAAATTTTATTTAAGTTAGGGTGAAGATATTGGGAGGGGAAGCGTTGGCTATCCCTAGCGCTGACTTCCTTTGCGGGAAAGTCAGCGCTACCCCTGCAGAAGCCACGCCTCCCCTATATGGGGAAGGCTCTTCAAACCTGCGGGTGGTTGTATTCATATAGTCCGCTATATAATGTGCGTTTCTTTCTTTTGCTATTTTCGATTACTCTATAATATGTTTATTAATATATTTTATATTTATAATATATTAATTATATGTAATATATATATATATATATATATATAATTTATATATATGCTATATGTAATATATATATTATATATATATTTATATTATTTTAATATTTTTCCATTAGTGATCAATGAAAATAATTTTGTGAGGAAATGAATTTGTGTATTAAATAATTGAGGTTCTTTTAAAGTATAATAGATTTTATAATTAAATAATATATTTGTATGTATATATATAATTATATTTAATTATATATATACATATTAAATATATTTATTTAATGTTTGAATATTACAATAAATATTTGCAAGCACGAATAGTTAATTAGAAATGATTAATTAGTTTAATTGTGGAATTGGGTTAGATATTATGTGTGGTTGTGAAACTGTAGTTAAACTTTTGATATAATTTTGTTGTGGATTATTAATGGGAATTGTGTTTTGAATAATGCATTTTAGTGTGAGATATTGTTCTATTGGATTTAAGGAAATCCGAATAGTAGTGCTTTTAAATTACATGAGATTGGTTATTTTAATTTCTAGTATTTCTGTAACTGGGTACTATGGGGAATATTTGTTGTAGAGAAAATGCAAGTCTTCCATATTATAACTGTGAAAGGATTGTCATTTATGTTATCGCCTTGAGATTTCCTTGGGTAGTGCAGGTTGGATTTAGTATTGGACATCCGTAGGGATGTGTTATCTCTTGTGTTATGTTATTATCAGTTTGTGCACTATCTACCCTTGGGTGTAGAATGAGTTATTATGTTGTCAATAGGGGAGTGGCTTTCAATAGGGGTTGAGACACAAAGTGGTCCTAGGATAACTCGTGTGGAAGTTAGTGTAATCAGTGGAAATTAAATAACCTACATTAGGGGAATGGGTAGTTAACATATTTAACTTGATAATTAGCCTCGCTCATTGGCTCAAGGGCTTGTGTTAGACTTGAGATGAGTCAGGAAGGCCTGGAATGGCAAGATCGTTATCTTGTCTTCTCGAAAGATAATCGATTCTGCACTGGTGTGCATGTGGGGCCGAAGTTCGTAAGAGGTTACCAGGATAACCCAAGATGGGGGTGGGACCTAGGAAGATCTCCTTAGGATAACCAATGCAACCTTTGTGATGACACTCCTCCTATGACAACAGTCGATTGTACTTGATTTTTTTATTCTAGAAGCAATGTAGCCCTATGTTTTGTATTTAGTAGTACTGTGTGGTTTTGTACCTTGCCTGTGTCTAGAGGTAGTAGGTTAGTCTTGGTTACCTGTTACTATCTCCTAGCACGGGGTTTGGTCCTACGGGTACCACATGGCTAGGTGGCATGCACCTTACACTGCTGGGTTTTCTCTTCATGTTTGTGATGGAGGGATCTTCTAGTTCGAGGAGCTCATGTGTTTCTATGGATTTGTACTTCTCTTATATTCATTGTAATAGTGGACACTATATATTGTATTCTTTATTTGTAATCAAGGAGTATTCCTTGTGTTGTAATTGTAACATTATGTATGATCTATTCATCGTTGGATTAAATGGTATATATTGTTTATATGGTGTTGTATCTATGGAAATATGTTCATTACTTTTCTTTGTGTTAGATTTATTATGAAATGGTGAATGCTTTGTTGTATGTTGTTATCATGAGTTAATTCCATATACTATGTTTTAGAATAATTTTGTAAGTTTTGAAATTCACATGTAGATGAGTTGCGTGGCCTAGAGGATGTATGTGTTAGAGTAGTTTACTTCACTCGTCATTGTTACTCTTTTTAAGAAAAAAAATTAGTTGTGCTTCTGTAGTGTTGCATCATCCTCTAGGTTGCGGGACGAGGTTTTACAGGTAATTTGATTGATTTTTTCAATATATTAAATAATTTTAACTTGATTTTAATTTATAGTTCAATACTGAACATGTGTTCAATATTTATGTTGGTTCAGGGAAGTCATTTGACTTGCACGTCGGTTCCACCAGAGGGTTTGTCAAGTGCTCCTCCATTGTCGAGTGTCTCACATGAGCCACTCGTACATATATATTGTTTTAAAAAACTATACTTACAATTTGTATTTTGAATTCACTATATCAAACATGCATGTACTTAAATATTAAAATATATATGTCTATGTACAGGTTGACACCACTATGAGGATGGGAATCTAATACCCATTTAATGCACAACAAATTTAGGAATCAACTGAATTTCAGGTTGTTTAAAAAAAATTCTACATGTGTGCACAATTTGTAGGTATTTTAAATAGATTAAAACACCTATTGTACACTTGAATATATATGTTTTAACCTAATTTGTACATATTTGCTTTAAATTTGACCTTGTAGGAAGTTTTTGTTGGCACTTTTTGTCCTGATGATGCCATACCACCTCAACTAGGACATGCAGAGCAACCCCATATGATAATTTAAAATTTTGATTACATTTAAAGTCAATTACAAATTATACATGTGAATGACTTAAATTAAATTTAAAATTGAATATATATGGGGTAAGTGCAAAAATATGGGAGGCCAAAAAGGGGTCTTAAGTGGCCACTTTTTTTTTTTGAAATCAGGAAATACTGACCTTGGATGAGAAATTGAGGATAGTTACACTCAAAATTTTAAGATGCAAAAAATACAATGTTTGTAGTGCTCTGAGTCTAGTTTCTAAACAACTATTTTTTTTTGAAAATGGTAGAGATTAAGGGGTTCAAAAAAGGGAGCCACAAAAATAGGTATTGTTTTTTGTCAAAAAGACATAACATAGCGTATTTTGTGGCTCCCTCAAAAGGTTAATTTTTTTTTGGTATTTGTAAAATTGCTTCGATGAGAAATTAGCTAACAACATGTAGTTTATGCACAATTTTTTGATAATTTTTTAATGAATCTTTGATGTTTTACTAATTTTCAAAGTGGACACATCCTGGAAAACAAAATTTTAGCCATGCTACCCCTATAATTTTTGAAAACTAATAAAAAAATCATTTATTTTAATGTGTAAAATGGAGTCTAGTTTATAAAAATGTAATTTATTTGAAATTTCAATGAACAATTAAAAAATAAAGTAAAAAATACCAAACATTGGTTTTTGACAAAAAACAAACACACAAACAAAAGAAGTTAAAGATGAAAGCCTTAACATTGTCAAAATGTGAAAAAAATTACATCATTTAATAGCTAAGAGAGAGCCTATCATTACCTAGGTGTCCGATTTACTCAATCTTGAAACATGTGATAACCTGATGGTTAGCACGAACTAGATTATGTGAAATCCTGTAGAATATGCAAAAACGTGTCTTTGGACATTGGGAAGGCACTCCAAGCCTTTGGGTTGGAAATACAAAGAAAATCCAAGCCTAAGGCTTGGTGATTCCCAAAGCAAGATATAACACACTCACGTTATGTCATAGTTTTGACATAACACGAGCATGTTATAACACACTTGCATTATGTCTTGTTTTGTATTTTGGTCCCTTTCACAAAATCTTGCTTTATGTTTCCCAAGCTTGGCATAACATGAGCGCATTATAACACGCTCGTGTTGTGTCAAGATTGATTTTTTTTGTGTGCAAGTTTGTTAAATGTATAGGTTTTATATTTGTATGTATGTGTTGGTGTTTTTTTCCAGTACACCCTTAGACCTCTCTAAAGAGTAGCCAACTCTTATACTCAAGAACCCCAAGAGGAATGGCCAACTTAACGAGTGAATAGCTTCAGAGGCTTCACTTATTCACTTCAGGCTCTATGGGACCTAGGAGGGTGTTCCTATTTTGTTCATTTTGGCTTATTCAATAAAGAACACATCAATTAACAGATCGGTTCCTATGAAGGGTAAATAAACACAATTCACTAAAAGATTGGCTGGTCTTTGAGCAAATAATCGTCCATTTACCAGGAACAAGAAGATATTTCAAATACATACCTCATAGTTAACAAATTTTAAATGATTTATATTCTAATCTTGAGTCCATGATTGGGTATATCATATTTCAAATGTAAATACCATGAGCAAATCGATCAGTGTCTTATCAATAGGGCAATAGAGTCACTCATATGACAACTAGTAATATAGAAATTCTTTAGTTCTGACAATAAAGGACTATTTTCATAATGCTTTACATTATGAAAACTCACTGTTCCTAAAACATAACTTCTTTCCGAATCCTTTGTAAATTATCAAAAAATTATGACCTTATTCAAGCGTTTAATTGATTCCTTGAACCAAAGCAAAAATAAGGACATACATTCAAACAAGTATTTGACGATGAATAAAGATATCCTTGATATTCCATTCATAATTTGTAAAAATTTACAGGAGAGTGAATGCGTTAGACATAAGATTTGTTTCAATATCAGCCATTTCTATAAAACTATTTTAAGATTAACATATACACAACTTAAAACCTAGACAATTCAACTATTCAATCTACTGGTATTTTTTCTATACCTAGTTTCTACCCTGAAAGTATATCAGACTCAAAAATTTTAGAGATCAGAACCCCTAAAAATGAGCCATGAAATCCCTTTTATAATGCAAGGGAGCAACAAGCACCCAACTCAAATGCAGTTACAATTCAAATATTTTATTTCAAAATCAATTTGCATTTCATCTCAAAATTCCCCTCATGGTGATTGGCAATCATTCATTGAAAACAAGGAGGAAAAAATTGTAACCATCATCAAAAGGGAAATGCAAGTACCACCAAAATTCCCCTTTAATTTCCAACTACGCCTTGCATCCCATGTCCACGTCACCTTGGATGGAAACCCACAGTTAGCATAAAAACCCAAAAAACCACCAGGAGCACATGAAGGCTTCTCAATAGGGACCTTCTCCTTTTGCAGATGGAGCACATTGAAGTGCCTTGTGCTCACATATAGGAATGTCGTCCTGAGGCCTCTGTAAATTAAGTCTAGGCGACCTCCTAATTGGTATTGTGGAAGCGACTGCCATACTCATTTTCACTGCCTAGTAGCTTCTCCAACTCACAATTGAACACTTCTCATTCTGTACAAATTTAGAAAGATGCTAATTGCTAACCACAATGGTGAAAATGGAAACCACTCCATCCGTATTTATCGAGCAGGGCTGATGATGTTTGCTTATCAATTTTGAAGTCACACGCTTGAGGAAGCAATTAATTGCTGGCATCAATTTCCTTACCATTAATTGCCCAAGTACTTGGAGATTTGTGTATCATTCCTCATAATAGCTAGAAATTAATTCCTCGCACGCACAAGGACTCAATTTGATCATTCCTAAAGAGAGCACACCATTAATGCTCACTGGTTGTAGAGAAAAATGGCTAACACATGCGTGTTCTTTGATTATGAATATCGACCGTTGATGTCAAAATGAGATGGAAGATCGAATGACAAGGATGCAGTCATTTGAAAACCCAATGCCATAGCTCATCATCCCCTAGCCAATGAGAAGACGCTAACTGGGAACCACATCACATAGTCCATGGGCTCCAGCACACTCTGCATAGTGGTTGAGAAGACCCACGTGTCACCCTTTTGCGTACCTCGTAAGCTGTCTTGAAAGCATTAATAGATTACCACGAGGTGTGCGATGAATGAATTAGATTAAATCTAAGTTGTCCATCATCACAGTTGTCAATATTCCCTTCATTGGTCACCAAACACATGTATAAGGGATGGGCCCTGAATGACAAGGACACACATCATTATATTGTGGACCTCGCATGCTTCCTGATGGCTATCCATAAATGCCCATGTGGTGTGCGATGGGAAGCAGGGATTAGATCTTTAAATCTGATGGACCGCATGTTGGCAACTCAAAGGGAAGACAATTGAGAGGGGGGGTGATTCAGTTGTCACCAAATCTCAAACTTATTCAACTTATTAACCTTATTCTCAGATCTAATCATTAATCATGAAAGCATAAATGAACAACACATCAGAAGCACACATAACACCAAGATTTTTGTGGAAACCCTGTTAGGGGAAAAACCACGGTGGAGGTCAATTCAAAAGATTATACCCTGTTAAAATTATAAGAAAATATGAATGGGGAATGCACATGCATTCAGGCACACTGCCTAGAGCTCACTACTCAAATACAACAAGGTTCACTACCCAGGGAAGACACACTATCTTACATAATTATTCAGATTAAAACCATCCAGATTTGAATTGAGAAAATAGCATTTGCTAATGCCTAGTTATAGTTCCAGTTAAGAACATGAACACTTCTTCACTCTTCTTCAATCTCTTCTCTTCCTTCGAATGATCTGAACTATATTCACACATAGGACTCATACACTTCACATTCACACCACTTCTACACTTCAAACAATTTCTCTTATATATCTGCAACAAGAAATTACATCGTTATAAGTTGGCCACAAAAAGATAATAAAATAATTACAAACAGTCGGCCCAAAATAAATAAAGATTATTCATGTGAATCAACCAAGGTCATCCATAACATAGTGAAGACCGAAAATAACATCTCCAACATGAAAACACTTCAATTAATTTCTCCTCGAAGATCCACAACATGCTTCAACACCTTGTCGGCCAAGAACATGAACACTCAAGAGAAAATCTTGGATCATGAGCACAACGATCAATGCAGACATGCCAAAAAGATAGAGAATAAACTAGAAACATCCACAAGAATTATGAAACACTAAAGAAGCATCTGCAACAACTGAACTTATTGAAATCATAGCATCTTCAATCAGGAACACTAACTGAAGCGACAAAAAAACTGTCAGAATGAAAATCACCATAACTCGATCAAATCTGCATGCAGATCTCTAAAACTTGACATGGATAAACTAGACATACTCAACAAGAAACCCTTTAGTCCATAACCTTAGAACAACAACATACTGAACACACCGATAGAAAGAACTTCACTTCACCACTGACAACTTGTAGCACTTCTTATTACAATTTTCTCAATATCCTTGACATATACAACTTCTAATGCAACAATGCTAATAGTGTTGACATCAATGAAAACCACATATCAACAACACAACCACAACATCCAACAATCTCCCCCTTTGGAATTGATGGCAACACATGATGTGAAAAATACCATCAACACAACTCCGCTTGCTCTTCCTTTAAGTTCTGACTTCTTTCCTCACATGATCTTCTCCCCAAATAATCAGCAGTTTTTTTTTCACATTACTCTTCTCCCCTTTGACATCAATGAAAAATATCTCTTCAATACAAGCTATGAACCACATATCTGAACATCTGACTACTCCCCCTGAGTAGCAACCACCACAACATCAATCTGAATCAAAATATGATCATGAAATGCGCGGATTGATGCAAATCAATGCATCCTTAGTTCTGATTAGGAGGGGTAATCACCCCTAACTTCCCTCTAAGATACTCAAAAGTATCCTTAGGCAACAAATTTGTAAAGATATCTGCAATCTGCTTCTTAGTAGGCACATAATTCAATCTGACTTCCTTTTCACTTACCTTCTCTCTCAAAAAGTGAAATTTGATAGATATGTGCTTGGTCTTTGAATGTAGCACCAAATTCTTAGAAATGTTAATAGCACTTGAGTTATCACAGAATATAACAATAGGCCCATCATATACAACTTTGATATCCTTCAACATCTGTTTCATCCATAGTACTTGAGTACAATTATTAGTAGTAGCAATGTATTCTACCTTTGCAGTAGATAAAGAAATAGCATTCTACTTCTTACTCAACCATGAAATCAACTTCTTTCCCAAGAAAAATGCTCCACCACTAGTACTTTTCCTATCATCCACATCTCTTGCCCAATCAACATCAGTAAAGGCACTCAAAGTAATATCATCATCTTTAGGATACCATAGACCAAAATCAATTGTCCCTTTCAAGTATCTGAAAATTCTCTTCACAACAGTCACATGAGATTCTTTAGGATCAACTTGAAATCTAGCAACAATACATACAACATTCATGTTATCGGGCCTTGTTTGAGTCAAATAAAGCAATCCACCAATCATTGATCTATATCTTGTTTGATTTTCCTTCAGAGAATCATCATCAGTTGTTAGCTTGCATCTGATCACCATGGGTGTACCAACAGGCTTTGAGTCTTCCATACCAAATTTCTTCAACAATTCCTTCACATACTTGGACTGAGATATAAAAATACCTTTATCTAACTGAGTAATTTGCAATCCCAAGAAGAATTCCATCTCTCCAATCATTGACATTTCAAATTCATTTTGCATCTCATTAGCAAACTTCATGCACAAGCTATCATCTCCTCCAAATATGATATCATCAACAAAAACTTCCACAATCAAATCTTTATCATCATTCTTGAAATACAAATTACTATCTACAGTACCTTTGTTAAATCCAAGTTTCACCAAGTACTTATCCAATCTGGCATACCATGGTCTAGGGGCTTGCTTAAGACCATACAATGCTTTCTTCAATCGACACACCATATCTTCCTGATCAACTAACTGGAATCCATCAGGTTGTTCAACATATACCTCTTCTTCCAATTCACCATTTAGAAAAGTAGACTTGACATCCATTTGATAAACCTTGCAGTCTTTATAAGTAGCATAAGCAAGAAACAATCTCACAGCTTCAATTCTAGAAACAGGGGCAAAGGTTTCTTCAAAATCAATACCTTCCATTTGAGAATATCCCTTACAAACCAGTCTTGCTTTGTTTCTAACCACTTCACCTTGTTCATTTAGTTTGTTTCTAAAGACCCATTTAGTTCCAATTACATTCTTATCCTTAGGTCTGGGAACAAGAATCCATGTATCATTCTTCTCAATTTGTTGTATTTCCTCTTTCATTGCTTCAACCCAATGCTCATCTTTGCAGCTTCATTCACATTGTTAGGCTTAGTATTTGAAATCAAACAATACTCTTCTGCAATTTTTCTCCTAGTCTGGAAACCTATGTTCTTATCACCTATGATCTGATTATTTGAATGATTCAATCTCACATACCTTAGAGTCTTCTTAGAATGTTCTTCAACTTCATGCTCTTTTGATCTCTCTTATGTTCTTCCATCAGTTTCTCCTTGATTTTCTTGATTCACCAAAATGATTTGAACTTGACTTGCAGTTTGACCTTGATTTCCTTTGCTTGTACTATCATTCTAATCATCAGAATCATATCCACAGGTTTTGGATAGTGCAGCCATGTCTTCATCAACCTTAACATTTGCACTTTCAACCATTTTCTTCAATCTTTTGTTGTAACACCGGTAGGCCTTACTTTTAGTAGCATAACCCAGAAAGATTCCTTCATCACTCCTAGCATCAAACTTTCCTATATCTTCATCTCTTTTGATATAACACTTGCTTCCAAAGATTTTGAAATATCTAACAATAGGCTTTTGACTAGTCCATAGTTCAAAAGGAGTCTTACCAATATCGCCTTTGATTTGTACCCGGTTAAGTGTGTACATTGCAATACTTACAACTTCTCTCCAATAGATATGAGGCACATTTCCTTCCAACATCATTGTTCTAGCTGCATCTAGAACTATTCTGTTCTTCCTTTCTACAACTCCATTTTGTTAAGGGGTCCACGGTGCATATAACTATCTCTTTATTCCATGCTCTTCACAAAAATAATTAAACTCACCGAAAGTGAATTCTCCACCTCTATCTGATCTCAGACACTTAATCTTCAAACCAGTCTCTGTCTCAACCATAGCCTTAAAGATCTTGAACTTTTCCAGAGCTTCATATTTCTCCCTTAAGAAAGTAGCCCACATCATCCTTGAATAATCATCAATAAGCAACATGAAGTATATGTAACCTTGTAAACTTCTAGTTCTAGCAGGACCACATAAATCAATATGCACAAGTTCCAACAATCCATTTGAGTTTTGTTGTTTACTTCAAAATGAAATTCTTGTTTGCTTTCCTAACTGACATTATTTACATATGGCATTAGTAGATTTCATCAACTTAGAAAGATCTCTCACAACTTTAGTGGAACTTATCTTGACAATGTTATCAAAGTTAACATGACACATTCTCCTATGCCATAACCAACTCTCATCAACTTGAGCAATCAAACAACTTTTACTAGCAGCATTCAAATGAAAGATATTACCTTTTGTTTGTGTACCTGATGCAATTACATTTCCAGAATTTCCCAATATTTTGTACTTACCATCCATGAACTGAAGATTGTATCCCTTATCAACCATTTGACCAACACTTAAAAGATTATGCTTCAAACCTTCAACATATAAGACACCATTAGTGTTATGCTTACCATCAAGAGAAATGCATCCTCTTCCATAGATCACACCAACTGTGTTATCACCAAATCTCACAACACCACCATCATACTTCTCCAAATTCACAAACTTACTTTTATCTCTTGTCATATGATGAAAACAACCATTGCCAATTACACATTCATCTTTCTCTTCAACTCGAGCAGCTAGGGCTTTCTCCACATTTGTACAACTAGCAGATTCAATAGACACAAAATTATTTTCCTTGATAGCAATAAACACAAATTCATCTTCACTTGCATTTCCTCTATCAGATTCATCATTTGTTACACCTTCATCAGCAACATAGTAACACTTCTTTTGAAATTTAGGCTTGTTAAATCTTGGCTTGGAAACTCTCTCAGGACACCTTGATGTAAAATGACCTATCTTATTGCAAGAGAAACATTTAATTGGCAACTTTCCCTTATACTTACCTTGTCCTCTGGCTTCTCTTTTCACAATCAATGCTTCAAGTTCTTCAAGCTCTATTTCTTCTTCATCCAACTATTTCATTTCATCCTCATTCTTGAATGTCTTTCTTGATGAACTTTCACCCTGATCATATCTTTGTCTATCTCTTCCAGAAGTAGTAGCTTTAAATGCAGATTCAACCTTTGGAAGGGCATCACCAAATTCACTCAACTCAAAAGCAGTAAGCTTACCAATCAACATATCTCTGGTAACATTTGTCACAGTTTAGAGTTCTTCAATAGCACTAGCCTTGACTTTGTAAGAATCAGGCAAAGATCTAAGCACTTTAGCAATAATATTTGATTCATCTGTCTGTCCACCAGCACATCTTATACCACACACAAGTTAATTTACTCTTTGCATGAAAGTAGTAACATTTTCATCATCACCCATTTTCAACTTTTCATATTTTCCTTTCAGACTTTGTAGCTTAGCAATCTTCACATTTGCATCACCTTCAAACAAGCTCTCCAAATTCTTCCAGATCTCATAAGTAGTCTTCAGATCCATCACATTTTTCATCTCAGTATCAGTCAAAGCACTCAACAACGCCTCCTTATCCCTGATATTATATTCAACATAAGTACTATTTGGAGGTATAACATACCTATTACATGTAATGCTCTAGTAGGGTTCACCAATGCATCTAAGATGGCACTCCATTCGAGATTTCCACAAAGAATAATTTGTTCCATCAAATCTAGGACTATCCTTCTTATAATTCACCATCCTAGATCACCTTAAGCTGTTAAAATTCTTCCAAGGAACCACAAGCTCTGATACCAATTGTTGGCAACTCAAAGGGCAAACAACTGAGAGGGGGGGTGAATCAGTTGTCACCGAATCTCAAACTTATTCAACTTATTAACCTTATTATCAAATCTAATCATTAATCATGAAAGCATAAATGAAAAACACATCAAAAGCACACATAACACCAAGATTTTTATGTGGAAACCCTGTTAGGGGAAAAACCACGGTGGAGGTCAATCCACAAGATTATACCCTGTTAAAAGTATAAGAAAATATGAATGGGGAATGCACATGCATTCAGGCACACTGCCTAGAGCTCACTGCTCAAATACAACAAGGCTCACTGCCCAAGGAAGACACACTGTCTTACAAAAAGATTTAGATTAAAACCATCTAGATTTGAACTGAGAAAATAACATCTGCTAATGCCTAGTTATAGTTCTGGTTAAGCACATGAACACTTCTTCACTCTTCTTCACTCTCTACTCTTCCTTCAAATGATTTGAACTTTATTCACACACATGACTCATACACTTTGCATTCACGCCACTTCCACACTTCAAAAAAATTCTCTTATATATCCACAACAAGAAATTACATCGCTATAAGTCGGCCACAAAAAGATAATAAAATAATTACAAATAGTCGGCCCAAAACAAATAAAGATTATTCATGTGAATCAACCAAGGTCAGCCATAACATAGTGAAGACCGAAAAAAACATCTCCAACATGAAAACACTTCAATTAATTTCTCCTCGAAGATCCACAACACGCTTCAACACCTTGTCAGCCTAGAACATGAAAAACATGAACACGCAAGAGAAAATCTCAGATCACGAGCACAAAGATCAATGCAGACAAACCAAAAAGATAAAGAACGAACTAGAAACATCCACAAGCATCATGAAACAGTAGAGAAGCATTCGTAACAACTAAACTTACTAAAATCAAAAAATCTTCAATCAAGAACACTAACTGAAGCGACAGAAAAACTGTCAGAATGAAAATCACCATAACTCGATCAACTCTTCATACGGATCTTTGAAACTCAACATGGATAAACTAGACATACTCAACAAGAAACCCTTTAGTCCACAACCTCAGAACAACAATGTACTAAACACACTAACAGAAAGAACTTCACTTCACCACTAACAACCTGTAGCACTTCTTATTACATTTTTCTCAATATCCTCGACATATACAACTTCTAATGCAACAATGCTAATAGTGTTGACATCAATGACAACCACATATTAGCAACACATACACAATATCCAACACCAAATTCCTACACATGCCACATGTTATTTTAAAGGTGGGGCCATGACTAGGCCGACAGTAATAAGACCCTCAGGAGTGAAAGCTTAAGTCCCAAAATGAAATATTTCGCTTGACTTTAGAAAAAATTGGCTCGGGATAATACATGGGGTGATTGTCTTTCCTAACTAAAGGGGTCGGTCAGTGGATGGGTTCAGAGGCTTAGATGATAACTTACTCAACTGACAACCGGCGAGAACAAGTCACCACAAAATTATGACATTGAAGGGGTTTTAGGATAGAACACTTGCAAGGTTAGGGTTTACAACCAGACCCCTAGCCCATTCTTGGTTACAAAGCTTAAAGATCATGACTCAAGTCATGATTTTCTCATAAGTTTGCAAAAATTTAGGAGCTCTATCAGTATGTATGTATGTATGTATGCCTTTATGTATGTATGTATGTATGTATGTATGTATGTATGTATGTATGAATGCATGTATGTATGTATGTATGTATGTATGTATGTATGTATGTATGTATGTATGTATGAATATATGCTTGTATGTATGTATGCATGTATGTATGTATGTATGCTTGTATGTATATATTTATGCTTGTATGTATGTATCTATTCTTGTATGTATGAATGTATGCTTGTATGTATGTATGTATTCTTGTATGTATGTATGTATCTAAGTACATGTATGATTGTATGTATGTATGTATTTATGTATGTATGCATGCATGTGTGTATGTACATGTATGTATGAATGAATGTATGCATGTATGTGTGTGTAGGTGAATCCCTAGTCTCAAATGCAAAACAAATAGAATGCAAACAAGGAAATCACAAACAAGACCTCAATGATTAGCCTAGTTGAACTTGAACAAAAAAAAAGATAAAAAGAAGTGTGTTACCTTGTCCAAGTTGATGAGTTGGCTGGCCATGTTGATTTCGTTCAAATTTGTGCTCCTTTGGATGGAAAATAGCATGTAACCTAGCTCTAAATTATCGTGGGAGGATGAGGAATGTAATGATGCAAGTGGGTATTGCAATGGATGCTCAAGGTGGATGCAAATGAAACTACAACAATGGAGGTTCTTGGCTTGTATGAGTGCTTGAGAGTTAAAGTGCAAAATGTGTGTTGATGAATGGTTGAATGCTTGTGTATGCAAAATGGTTAAGTGTTAGTCATTTAGCCAAGGGAGATAGGAATGAATGGTGGAGATTGAAAGGAGGAAGGAAGATCAAGGGTTGAGATCAAGAGTTGACCAAAGTAATTAAAAATCCATTTTTTAATGTGCATGGATGGGATAAAAGGAATTTAATATTCCTTGGGAGATGGAAGAGGAATTAAAAATTCCTCAAAAGGACCTTGGGAAGACAAAAAGGAATTAAAAATTCCTTGGTGGATGGGGAGAGTTGACCAAAGGGTAGATTGGGATAGCTAATCAATGATTAGGTTGTGTAAGTGAGGGATTAGGAAAATGATTAGGTGGGTAATGAGGATTAATGATCCACTTGCATTTTATGGAGGATGTGACACCTCCCTAATCAAGGATTAGGAATGTGCCCATCCTTAATCTAGGATTATGCAAATTAATAAGGATTAGAAAAAGGTTATGGAGGATGTGACATGAGGGGAATTAAATAAATTCTTTATTTAATTCTTTAGAGGGAAAGGAATAAGGGATTGGAGTAAATAATTAAAGGTAATTATTTACTTTAGGCTAGGATTTAAAAATGATATAAGAAATAAATTAGGATGAAAGGATAAGGGATAATGAATATTAATTAAATAATAGGGTATTATTTAATTAATATAGAGGATATGACATTAGTCGAATTGGGGGTAAATTGACCAAATTAAAGTGGTCAATTTTCAGTGTCTACATTTTTCCCCTATTTGAGATGGTGTTACAAAGAAGCATCATTTCAAAGAATATTAAAACATAGAAACTAGAAGAAGATGTTTAGATTGGGGAAGATGCCCCAGTCATTCAAAGGAGTAACTAGGAGGAAAGATGATGAGAAAGAAGATTAGGGATTGTGGATGCTCCCTCGAGTGGACATGCGGGTTCAAGAGAACATGGGTGTGCTCTTGAAATGTATAAGGCAATGTGAGAAGAGGAAGAGATAATGAAAGGAGAAGACAAGAAGTAAGCAAGCACAAGGGATTTAAGGAAAAATGTATTGTTGCCCCATTCAAGCTACAAGACAAAATGGATTGATGATGGATGGAGCATTGTTGATGAGGGAAGGATACATCTCAAAACAATGCAAAAGGATAGGGAAGGATACATCCCGATGATGATGATGAGAGTGTTGTTGATGACGAAAGGATACATCCCAAAACAACACAAAAGGATAGGGAAGGATACATCCTAATGCTGTGACGATGATGATTGGATAAAGGCTTGTAGCAAGGTTGGGAACAAGACCAAGGATGTGATTAGATGATTTGTGCTAGATTGAATGTATGAGGGTTGGCTTGAGATTTTAGATTGCTGAAATGAATGAAAATAATGGAGGAACAAATGCTTAGAATAACAAATCTATATTATCCTAAGAAGATTGAAAAGATGAAATGATGAGGATGCATATAATGGAGGGAGGAAAATAGATAAGATAAATAGATGAGGAGAGTGATGAAGGATGAATGAACGAAGATGGAGGGTGAAAGGATGGGGGGATGTTGATAAAGGAAAATGATAGATGAGAGGATGGGAGATGGGGGATATGAAAGGAGAGTGATCAAATAAAAAATAATAATTGTTATGCATTATGTTGCCATGTAATGAGCACTAAATTTGATATAGCATGAGATACTATGAACCAAGGTATGAAGAACCAAGGTGACTCCATATCACATGCATGGGACTAACACAACAAACAAAAGGTTAGTCCAACATCCCAAAGTCACGAGGGCTTTGGTAGGGCCAATGTTGGAAAACCACAAACACAAAGGATGCCTCAACATAACACAAGACCACAAGGATCTTGGTGGGTACTATGCAAGACAACCAAGAAGACAAGAAACAAAAAAAATATCAAGATATGCCCCTATGTTTACCATTCAAAGCACACCATGATATGATGGATCGTGGCAACCCTGACAAGGTGTGATAGGAAGCTCAAATGATAAACAAAATTTAAAAAGAATCACAAGAAAACAATCAATTTAAAATTTCCTTTGCCATAGGATCAGAAGGGTGGATGGGATTGATGTGGTCCGATTAGGAAGGATGCATCCTGTTAAGACCAAAGATGGAACAAAGACTAGATGATTGACATGACGTAGGATATTCGAAACTAATTTTACCTCAAGATACTAATAGATTTTGTTTGTTAAGAACCAACTAGGATAGGGACACACTTGACAACACAATGTGACAACAACAAGACACACCCTAAAGACCTAGGGGCTCGGGGGTTGATCAAAGATTGCCTTGCCTACGTGAAAGTGCAAATCCCTTGTAGTTTGATAAAATGATGAAGACTGACCATGAATGAAAGTGGAAAGAGGACAATGGAGACAATAATGGATGACAAAGACTGGACGAACAAATGCCCCAAGGGAAAATCAAATGATTAACCTTGCCTATGTGAAAGCGTAGGGGAAACATAGTTTGACTAAAATACCAATGATAGAAAATGAGTAAGGGATGATAAGACGACCATGAGAAGTAGATAAAATGATGGATTCAATACAATGAGACAAGACTGACCTTGGGGATAGGATAATGGTGATGGCATGAAGCTTAGGGATGGGATAGGTATCCCAATCATCAAAATATGAATTGGGATGATGATATGATGGATATATGAGTGATGAAAAGTGATAGGAGATTAGAAAGATGTGTAAAAGAGGTGGGAGTGATGACGGTGAGAGGGATGGCATCGGGTTGCATGCGGGAAGCCTATAGCTAGATACCACTGACAAGGGATTATGAGATGGAATGAGGATAGGGATGAATGGATAGGTAGATAAGGATGGGGGATAGACGTGATGATATGATGGATGGATAGGAAGATAAGGATGGGGAGATGAAATGGATTTTTTTGGATGGGTGGATGGGAAGATAAGGATGGGGAGAGGAAATGGATGATAGGATCGGTGAATGATGTCTCCAAGGACTATGTCACAAAGAAGGAGATGCCCCACTCTAGATGTGTCATGTATGTTGAGGCAGGAGGGATGGAAGATAGAAGGATGGGAAAATAAGGGTGTGAGATGGATATGGATAGGATGCATGGATAAGGAAGGGAGATTGATGGTAGCATGACAAGTGGACAAGGAAGGTAGATGGAGAGGATAAGGAATAGGATAGTGTATGGATGAGGGGAATGGATGCTAAGAGGTGTCCAAAGCATGTATATATGTTTACCCCTATCTATATCAAGATCACAAAGAGAATGGAGGGATTGGAGATAAATGGGATATGATGGGTGGGATGTTTAAGATAGGTGGGATGGAGGAGATCGATGAAGGGGAGGCATAGCATGAAGTTGCCTCCAATTTTGGAAAGAAAATGGATGATGTATTTACACATGACACCTATTTATTAGGTTTTCATCATGGTACTTATCCAAGGCACTTGTTTCCCAAGTTTTCATCATTGGATGAATTTTTCTCTTTACTTTTTTTTTTGACTTTTTTGAATTTTGAATTTTTGGATAGAATGTGGATGGAGATGGATAAGGATAGGGATGTGGATAAGTGGATTTAGAAGACATGTGATAAGGATATGGATGAAGGACTCAAGCATCAAGTTCCATACGAGGTATTAAGAGCTCATGTGTGAAGTGACTATTAGATGTTGGTACAACCTTATTAGGATAAATGGATTATGCAAGAGAATGGATTAAATGGATTGGATGAGGGAGATATGTGGGATAATGGATGGGATACTGGAAAGTGTATGGATGTAATGATGGGGTGGATGTGTGATGTGGGAATTTTTTTAGGACCAACATTGCACATATGGCATGGGATGTGGAATGATAGGAGGATTAATGGATGGAGAATGTGGGGATAATGGAGGAGTTGGGATAGTGAATTTTGGGATGTAAGGACCCAAAATAGATTTAGGAGATGGAGGATGTGTATGATTATCTTTTGGTTAGCAACTTTGGATGTTGTTATGAATTTTTCATTTGAATTCACTGCATCTTTTTTCTTTGGGATCCAGATGGTTTTTATTTTTGCTTTGTTGGACTTGTGTAGTCTTTTGGATTGATTTGGATTTTGGATTGGATTTTTCTTTCCTTCATCATGTCCTTTAGAGGGGACATGGGGATCTTTAGATTCATGTGGGTGCTTGGATTTATGCATTTTTACTTTGGCGTCCAAAGTGCTTTTAATAGAAATGGGATGGGTATGAGGAGATGGATGATGTGGAGGAAACATGAATGGAGTGATGGAGGTAGGATTTTGGGGATGATATGTGGATGGAGGATGTGTAGGTACATGCCTTTGTTGATCCTGATTGGGGAACATGAGAGTGGGATGTTTATAATGGGTGATATGGATAGGTGATGGATGGATAAAAGGATGAATAGGACGAGATGGAGGAGGTGATTTTGGGATATAAGGGCACAAAATGGACTTAGTATCTGGAGGATGTGTGATGGTGGATGGAGGGACATAAGGACCAAAAATGGATTTGGAGGATGAAGGAGGAATATGGATGGTGGTTTTGAGGTGATATGATGGAGGGGGGATAGGGATAAATGGTTTGGTGGAGTGATGGGAAGAGCATGTTATTCTTTTGGAAGAGGCTCGCTTAGGACATATGGAGGTTGTACCAAAATTTTTGGATTGTGAGTCTTGAGATATATATCCAAGACCTTGTGTATGTGGATTTTTCTTTGACATGGATGGGCTCTAAAATACCTTGCTCATGAAGGCCTAAGCCGTTACCTTGATAGTTCATAGTCTTGAGCATTTGATCTATGGTAGGATGCTTATTATTTTGGAAACATGATGCGAGTCCATTATTAGGTGGGGGAGGATGGGCGACATATATGCTTTGTTTTTCTTCTACAAGAAAACCACCATGGATGAGTGTAATGGTACCAAGGTGATATAAAAGTGGTGTTGGGATGATAGGGTTAGGTGGCGATGGAGGATCATGAGATGGAGATGATGGGATGGTAGCACCTTGATCGGGAGGAGTGAGTGATAAGGGATTGGGATAGGGATTAGGTGATATGATAGGATCTGGATTTGTGGTAGTAGGTGATAAGGGCTCATGAGATGGAGTGGTTGGATCTTGAGTTCCAAGGAGATCATGAGATGGAATGGATGGGGGACTATGATCTTGAGTTGGAGTGGATGAGATGGTAGGATCTTGATATGAACAAGGGGATGTGTTGGTATGCTTTGGATCAAGCTCTTGGCATGACTGATGTGTGGGAGGTGTGATGATGGAGTTTTGGAGGGACTCCTCAAGTGGGGGAGATGGAAGGATGGAGGATTCATGAAGTTCATGGGAGGGGATTACGGTGATACTAGGACTAGGGGGAGTGGATTGGATTTGGGTGTCTTCAATGGGTTCAGCGGCTCTAGGAGTAGAAGATGGGGATTCAATGGATTCAATGGGTTTGATGGTTTCAATGGTTTGAGAAGTTCTAGGGGTGGTAATAGTAATGATAGGTGTGGGATGGAGAAGGGTCTCATCACTAGGGATCGTAGATGGAGGAGTGGGGCAACAAGGTTCCATGACTTCAAGATGTGGAGTTGGGTATGTATTCTTTATCATAAGTCCTTGGATGACATTTGGAATGAGGCACTTGCTTATTTTAGGCTTAGATGGTGTGGTGGGAATAGATGAAGGTTTATGAATGGGTTGAGGACTAGGATTATGGATTGGTGGATTAGGATTAGATGGAGGAATGGGATTGGATGGAGGACTAAGAGTAGATGGAGGATTAGGATTGGTGAGGGGGATCAAGATTAGATGGAGGAATGGGATTGAATGGAGGACTAAGAGTAGGTGGAGGATTAGGATTGGTGGGGGGGTCAAGATTAGATGGAGGATTAAGGTAGGAATATTGGGATGGTGGATTAGAATAGGAGGACGTGGATGGTAGATTGATGTTGGAGAATGTTGATGGGGAACTAAGATAGGAATATTGAGACAGTGGATTAAAGTGGGAAGATGTGGATGTTGGATTAGGAGAGGAAGATGGGGATGTAGGATTAGAATGGGAAGATTGGGATGATGGATTAAGGTAGGAATATTAGGATAGTGGATTAAGATAAGAAGATGTGGATGTTGGATTAGGATGGGAAGATTGGGATGGTGGATTGAGGTAGGAGTATTGGGATAAGAAGACGTGGATGTTGGATTAGGATGGGAAGATTGGGATGGTGGATTGAGGTAGGAGTATTGGGATAAGATATGGATGTTAGATAAGAGAAAGATGCAGATGTAGGATATGATGAAGATGTGGATGGGGAAGATAATGGATATCCCTTATCAAAGGTAGCATAAGGATTGCTAGTAGATGTGGACAAAGGCATGATGGGATAGCTTGGATGGTTGATTGGATTTTGGATGATAGTTGAAGAAAGCTTACTAGAAATAATAGCATCAAAGGGATCCATATAAAACTCATCTTGATAAACAAGACTTTCATTACCATCATCAACGTAATTGGGGTTGCCCTTGACTACTATTTTTTGTTGCATTGGTGAAGGATAAGGATTCATGATGTTGATTGAAAAGATGGGAATTAGAAGAAAAGGAGAGATGATGAAAAGATAAATAGAATGTATTAGAAGAACATGGAAGAAGAGGTCATAAGATTTGTTTCAATATCAGAAGATCTTGGATGTTGATGGGCTAAAGCTCATATTGGGATGTATATTAAGCTCAACTTGGGATTTGATTTAAGCTCAGATTAGGATTGGATTGAAGCTCAGATAAGGATGGTTGAAGGATGTGATGGGATAAACTCTAAACCAAGCTCAGGGGTTTAACTAGATGACATATGATGTTGATGACTAGATTGGATTGCAAAAAGGATGATTATGACATTGAATCTACCTCAAGATGGAAGTAGATTGATTGGGCCATGGATGATTACTGACTCAGGATGGATAACAATCCTAAGTAAGTGTGATTGATGATGATCAAGATTAGACACCTAAGTCAACTTGGATAATAGCCCCTAAAACGAAGCCTAGAAGATTGGGATTGATGAACTGATTATGGATATGTAATTTGGGGATGTCCTACGATGAACCTATATGATTTGACTAAGGATTCGATGAATTTCAGGAAATGCAGACAAACTAAAGTGACGATTACAGGAAAACAAATGATGATAAAAAAATTTTGATCGCGACAAAGGACTCAGAAAATGACAGGCTTTCAGTGGTCAAAAGGATTCACTCTCTGGAATTTGTATGGGAAGTGGATATGCCTCTGTGTAGGGAAAATCCACCTCTTCAGGTCATGAATTTTCCTATTCAGGGACAATAGATTCACCTCTGTGTTGGGAAAACTCGCCTATCCTGGGTGCTCAAATTCGCCTATGTCTTAAGGACACACAAGAAATGGGAAAACTCGAGATGCAATTTCGCCTATCTCTAGAGGAAACACAAGAAATGAGTAAAGTCAGGATGCAAATTTTCCTATCTCTAGGGGACACACAAGGAACAGGCAAAGTTGGGATGCAAATTCACCTATCTCTAGGGGACACACAAGAAACAAGTGAAGTCGAGAAGCTAATTTTCCTATCCATGGTCAGGATCGCCTCTAAGTAAAGCAGGATCACCTAAAACCTCAGAAGACCATAGGAGAACAAGTGAATGTGATTTGCAAAATTGCCTAACGGGAATGACAAATTCGCCTATTCCTTGAACTATACAGATGAGGAACAAACTCGCCTAAAAATGGGATTGCCTATTGGACAATTTTTTTTTCCTAAGGCTCAAACAGTATGGATGAGGATGACACAGGTGAAAATGAATTCACCCCTACGAACAACAGGTTCACCTATTCTAAGTAGACAGACAGATGGGGAGACTTAGATAGAAAATGGGATCGCCCCTATGGACAACAAGTTTTCCCCAGGAGAAGAAAAATTCACCTATTCTATGGAAATAGGGGAATTCGATGAATGATGACTGACACAAACTTGCGTAAAGGCTAGGAAAACTCACCTATTCTAGGGAATAGGTGGAAACAGGGTCGTCTAAGGAGGGGACCCACATGAAAATTTTCCTCTGACAAAGATGAACTCGCCTAATGGATGACCTAGATTGGACTCAGATGCGAAATCACCCCTTTATAGGGCAGGATCACCTATCTATAATTCAAGTTTACCCCTATGAGAAGTGAACTCACCACTGAGGGTAGGGGCAGACTATGGAAAAGGAAAAAAACACGACAAACAATAGACATAAAGAATAGAATGACTCAACTGGAGATAAAAGCACTTGTATCACACAATGAAGACATGCCAAGTAGCACAATCCTAAAATTAGTATTGAAGGTTTACAAACTTGATGTAGGACCACCACCTTGAGTGGACAACCCAAGGTTAATACTTTAAGATACCAGGGTGGTTCTCTAGATCACCCTTTCTCGTGAAGGTAGATAGCTAGCGTTCCAGTGGCACAGGGTCATCAACAGACTCCACAAGCTCACCTTCACACTCTCTCTTGAGAACTATCATAGTCCACCATAAGGATTTCTATCTCAACCCAAGGGAGTATGTGGTGAGTAACTTCGGGGTACGGTGCGCATCCCTTGCACTACACCAAGCCGTGGCTAAAACACGAGTCTCTATCTAGACTGAACAAGGCTATCTTGTGCATCCTCGATATATGTTGGGTACGTGAGACACAACCTTGAACACCAACCCATCATAAGCATGGATCGAGAGTCCCAATGAGGTACTAGAAACTCAGACCAACCCTGCACGTCTTATCTAGGTATCATCCTAGCTTTGACACTTCGCTAAACATGATGTGACTAGATTGGGGTATAGCTTTAGATCTCCCCCCTTTATATACCCCGCCAATAACATGTGGTTGGAATCATCCCCCGGGTGATGAAATCCCAGGCAAGTCCCGCTAAAGGAAGAAGATACTAGACATTTTGGCTTATCCCTAGGCTCACACATAGCGCAAGGGGAGAGCTTAGAAGCACTAGAACCTCCTAGGTAGACTAGACTGTACTAGATCAAATTGTGATTTCTCATCACCCAGGATCACCGAAAGGTGCAAGGGGAGTGGATACATCAACAGCTTACTCCCAAGCACAACAAACAAATTATATTTGTCATTTAATTAATCTACGTGTGCCTAGATTAGTGTGGAAATCAACATATAGACTAACTAAAGGGTCTTCGATCGGTCGTCCCACAAAAGATAAATTAGTAATTTTAATACTATGGTCTTGGACAAGCATGGGGGATAAGTTGTAAAAATTGTTAGCAAGATACCACAATCACAGACAAACAAGTTAGTTGATTAGTACCCAAAATTGAAATCAAATTGAAGCTCAAATCAAAAAATTAAAGGCTCTGGAATACCTCATATTCGCCCCTTTGGAGGGTGGATCCACCTCTATAAAGGTTACAGGATCACCTCTATAAGGAGCAGGTTCGCCCATCGACAGGTTTACCCATTTACAAATTCACCTATTCTCAAATTCACTCGTTCGCAAATTCACCTATCAACAAATTTGCCTATCTGTCATCCGCAAATTTTCCTATGTGCAAATTTGCCTATCTATTGTCTGCAAATTAATCTATCCACAAATTCTCCTATCTACAAATTCTCCTATCCGTCATCCACAAATTCACCTAACCGTCATCTACAAATTTTCCTATCAGTCTACAAATTTTCCTATCCATCTGCAAATTCACCTATCCGTCAATGAATTCACCTATCCATTCACAAATTTTCCTATGTAAGTCATGTACTAGATAGGCAAGTGCGTAATCACCCTTCTACAGGATAGGAAGATGTGCGATCACCTATATCAATGCAAACTCACCCATGTGTCAGGCGGATTCACCCCTGTGTGTGAAATCTGAACTTACAAAACTTGAAACAATAAAAAATAGTGAAAGAGACCCATGACGTGGGTCCCACCGGGCATGCTAGAAATGTGTGCAAGTGAATCCCTAGTCTCAAATGAAAAACAAATGGAATGCAAACAAGGAAAGCACAAACAACACCTCAATGATTAGCCTAGTTGAAATTGAACAAAACAAAAGATAAAAAGAAGTGTGTTACCTTGTCCAAGTTGATGAGTTGGTTGGCCCTGTTGGTTTTGTTTGAATACGTGCTCCTTTGGATGGAAAATAGAATGCAACCTAGCTATAAATGATCGTGGGAGGATGAGGAATGCATTGATGCAACTGGGTATTGCAATGGATGCACAAGGTGGATGCAAATGAAGCTGCAACAATGGAGGTTCTTGGCTTGGATGAGTGCTTGAGAGTTCAAGTGCAAAATGTGTGTTGATGAATGGTCGAATACTTGTGTATGCAAAAATGGCTAATTGTTAGTCATTTAGCCAAGGGAGATAGGAATAGACAGTGGAGATTGAAAGGAGGAAGGAAGATCAAGGGTTGAGATCAAGAGTTGACCAAAGGAACTAAAAATTCAGTTTTTAATGTGCATGGATGGGATAAAAGGAATTTAATATTCCTTGGGAAAGAGAAGAGGAATTTAATATTCCTTAGGAGATGGGAGAGGAAATAAAAATTCCTCAAAAGGACCTTGGGAAGACAAAAAATAATTAAAAATTCCTTGGGGGATGGGGAGAGTTGACCAAAGGGTAGGTTGGGATAGCTAATCAATGATTAGGTTGTGTAAGTGAGGGATTAGGCAAATGATTAGGTGGGTAATGAGGATTAATGATCCACTTGCATTTTATGGAGGATGTGACACCTCCCTAATCAAGGATTAGGAATGTGCCCATCCTTATCTAGGACTATGCAAATTAATTAGGATTAGAAAAAGGTTATGGAGGATGTGACATGAGGGGAATTAAATAAATAGATTATTTATTTAATTCTTTAGAGGGAAAGGGATAAGGGATGGGAGTAAATAATTAAAGGTAATTATTTACTTAAGGCTAGGATTTAAAAAAGATAAAAGAAATAAATTAGGATGAAAGGATAAGGGATACTGAATATTAATTAAATAATAGGGTATTATTTAATTAATATAGAGGATATGACATTAGTCGAATTGGGGGTAAATTGACCAAATTAAAGTGGTCAATTTTTAGTGTCTATATTATGTATGTATATATGTATGTATGTATGTATGTATGTATGTATGTATGCATGCATGCATGTATGTATGTATGTATGTATGTATGTATGTATGTATGTATGTGTAAGGGGAGAAAATGGACAAGGGTTAGCAACCATGAAATCGACCAAATGAAATCAAAACAAGGATTAGAACCCACCTGCATCATGAAATGCAATTGCCATAGCTATGAATTAAAACAAAAAAGTTAGCATAATCAATCAAAATGAAACACAAATGAATCCAAACTACAAACAACCTTACCATCCCATGGTGGAGTGTATTTATGTTGATATTGATATGTTGGATTGTTTCTTCAACACAAAGCCTCCATGATAGCAAAAGCTTGAAATGATGATGATCTAGAATGAAATGGTGTATGCTCAATTTACTCAAGACTCATTTGTACATGATCTCTCCACAAATTAGCTAGATGAATTATGAGAGGGATGAAGTTTATTTTATAGATTTGGAGAAATTAGATCAATGGATGAGATTGAGTTTCAATGCCCACATATAAGAATTGATATTGATCCTCAACACCCACAAAGGAGAGTGAATCAAGGAAGATGAAGAGTTCAAATTAGTTAGAACTAAAGCTAGCTCCACCATTTTAGGAAAATGGTTGAGATATTTTAGATCAAGGGTTGAAATGTATTTGAAGATCAAGGGCTAGAAATGGTTGAGACAAGTTGGTTGAGATATTTTGAAAAGGAATATTCCATGGGAATATACTTTGTGGAGGGAAAATAGGATAATTAAATAATTAGGAATTATTTAATTTATGTGACAAGAAGATTAAAAGATGAGATAATTAAATAATCAAGATTATTTAATCATGAGGGATTTGGAGGAAATTAGATGATGGTAATTAAATAATTAGAAATTATTCGATTAGGGTGTTGAAGGGGAATATTAGTGATGAGATGGATGAATTAATTAAACAATTTAGGATTATTTAATTGATAGAGGAAAATAAGGTTAATAAGTGAAAATGATGTTAATCAAGGATTAATGATGCAAATAAAGTGAAATGTAAGGATAATGATGAAAATGATGTCGATGATGGAAAAATACAATTCTGGATGTATGATATGTGTTAAGGCATTTTGACATGTCTACATTTTCCCCTCTTTGACACAATGTACTTGATGTGTTGTTTCAAAGAATTTGATGCTCAGATCAAGATTGAAAAAAATTATGATGCCCCACTGTGCCCCGATGGTCAGGGGAAGGAATAATAAGACGCTAGGTTGCCCCCTCGAGAGGTTGGCCAGAAAAATTACCTTTTCAGGCCTGGCTCGTGATAAGGTTCAATAGTAGTTTAGATGCACATAGGATAAAAAAGGCCCTAGGGCTCGTGTTTAAGGTTTAGGATGATCCAAGTTGCTCAAAATTTAACCTAGGAGGGTTTCTAAGGGTAAAAATTAGGGTTTGGGGGGTTAAATAGGAAACTAGGGTTCATTTATCCCTCATTTGTACACTCAGCTTTAGGAGATTTCATACCTCTAGTAATTTATAGCTGCAATTATTGACTCACGATGGTGAGAGTTTCGAGTGCCCCACACAAAGTAGATGTAGTCTATTAATACCAACACCAACTGACACATGTGTTGCAGTACACACACTTTCTATTTTTTCTTTCATCTTTTCATGTTTTCACATTTAATGTTCAAAATCAATTAGAACGATAGCGATAATTTTCAAGATTTTCCTCTATTGATGTGATAATGTCACTAGCGTACTAGGTAGGATGATCTCTTTTGTGAAAACTTCACACTATCATTAGATTAGACCGCCATAGTAAAAATTTGTCGCTCTGTTTGATCAGTGTTGCCAAAAACAACCGCATGGTAGAAAATTTAGGTAGATTGTTGCTTTTGTTAAACTCAACCACTATCATGGTAGAAATAGGCCTGCTATTGTCTTAGGGAATTACTATCATCCTAAAATAGGGCCAATATCATAGTAAAAGAAGCTCACTATTGTTTAAAAATAATGATTAAGCTAGTTTGTTTGCAGGTTTTGATTCATGATTTGATTTCCTAGCAAAATTTTGACATTGTGGGTTGAATGTTTGTCGGCGGTTCTTAAACCATTGTACTCTAGAGAGTGACGACCTCAGTATTTTTTGGATAGGATAACTAGTTTTCAGAAGCTCGAGTGGAATTTTCTAGATGCAGTAGGATTACGACACATTACATATATGCCTGAGATTAGAGCACATAGGGCCATGATGACCACTTTGGTTGAGAGATGGAGGTCAAAGACTGTGAGCTTCCACTTTCAAATAGGGGAGTGTAAAATCACCCTAGAGGACATATGGAGGATCTTGAGGATCCCAATTCATGGAGAGCTAGTGATCTATGATGTCAAGAGGGGGACTTAGGCTATGTAGAGACTCCTCGACATGCAACAGTTCTAGGTCATCGATTCAGAGATTGATTTGAACCCTTTCATGGATGATGCAGGTCCGATTGTGATGGTATTAGCAGGATTTATTATTGAGCCACCGATGCTTGATCAAAGGGCTAGATGATTCCCAGTTGGATGGAGCATATACATAGAGAAAATGATGAAGCATGCTACCATGTATGCCTAAGGCCCTTGCATTCTTTCCCATTTATCAAAGATATGCATGAGGCTGTCTACTGAGGTGGCAAAAATATTTCGGTTGGGATGACTCTCCTCCACATGTGGGTGTGGGATTGTGATTACACATCTTGATGGTATAGATCGGCGGGATCTTGACGATCCCTATTATTATAGGTACTCAAATTATTTGCATTATACACAACCAAGTAGACTATCATACTAGTGAGCCATATTTGATGACGTGAATGAGTCTATTTGGTAGCCATATCTAGCATGTGAGGCATAAGATGATGACCATAAGCAGTTGACATATTGCAAAAAAACTCACTGGTTAATTGGTAGGGTGGACATCATCCTAGAGAATTATCTTCTTGATAGGGTTCTCTAAGAGTTTGGAGAGAGACAAAATAGACTCACAAAGGATTACCATGCATGGTATGGATGCACAACCCAAGAGGTCAATGTGTGGGGACCTAGGGTAGATTCAGGCATAGTTGTTGTAGAGTTCATGGCACTGGGTCCATTTAGTTATGGATGAGCAATCGATCCTCCTAATCTGGGGATGACTAAAGATTATGCTCAGTAGTGGGCTCATAGATGGTCGTTGAGATTTACAGTTCTTACTGGTGTTGGGTCAATTATTGACCAAGTGAGGACGATGGCTAGAGTAGCTAGGTGGAGAGAAGAGAGACAACAATTATGCATCACTCATGAGAAGCATTAGAGAGCCAAGGATTGGAAGGATGATGATGGTCAACAACATGATGAGGTGTCCCAGGATGACAGGAAGCAGCATTAGGTTCCACAAGCTCCTCCCCCATAGGGAGATATGGTTGCACAAATTGCTCAGGTTACGACTGCCAGCAATGCAAAATATAATGAGAGAGATGTTGAGATTGCTCAGTGATAGGTTGAAAATTCTCAGGTAGATATATTGACTACATAGAGATACACTATCAAAGTTGAGAAAGATGCTCTTTGCCAAGAGATAGATTCCTTGAGGTAGGAGCTAGCTAAAAAGAGAGAGTAGAGAACAACATTAGAGATTGCACATGCTTCATGCATTTCTCGAGATCAGTGGCAGAGGGAGAGAGAGGCCCTGATAGAGGGGAGGACTTACTATTAGACCCTCTATGAGGCTATGGTTCAGAGACCACAAAGATTCCTAGATTGAAGGTGCCTAGCAGTGCTATAGGTGTAGAATCTTTCGAGGGACAGTCTGATAGTAGGCCACTAAGAAAGCCTTTTGGTCTGATTCTTTAGCCACAATAGTATCCTGCACATGGCCATAGGGACCAATATGATGGGGAGCAACCCCCTCTTAGAGATGATCAATTGGTATCTCCTCCTTGGGATGGATAGTAGGGGTAATATGAGATTTCTTGATCTTTGTGTTATTTTATTACAGACACTGATGTAGACATGCTTTTTGTATATACTTTCATCGGCCAGTTTGAGGCCTCATATATATGTACATTTTGATCTCATTGGATGTTATATCACACATGACATTGTTGATGAAATTGATGTAATGAAATTTCCATTTTGATGATATATGAGATACCATTTTTGATGCAGGATATGATGTTTTTATGTAATGTTTATGAGATGCTTATATGATGCTTATGCTAATGTTTTTATATTTTTTGATGCTTTGATGTGATATGGATGACGTTATGATGTATGTATGGGTAAAAACAAAAAGTTGGGTCCACGAAGAGGGGAAGTTTCAGCCAAAAAAAATCTTGCATGAAATGCGTATGCGTTATTATGAAAATGCATATGTGCTTAGCTACGATTACCCGAGCCTAAATCAAACACATATGCGCTATGCTTCGAGTACACACTAAGAAACGTGTATTTGTTATGTATCGTATATGCGTTATAACTGTTACCAAATTTTTTCCTCAACTCAATTGGTGGAGCTAGCTGAATGTTATTTATCATAAGGTGGAATTGCAGTTATGTTCAAATGTTGTTTCACAATTTTATCATTATTCATTGAGTAACAGTTATGCATTTTTAAAGGAGAAATAGAGTTTTTAGAATGCCATTCAGATGTTCCAGAAATGACAGAAATACATAATTGAACAAATGAGCAAAGTAGCATTTTAAATGCTTTCGTTTATTTCATAAAAACTCATTATTTTACAAGGCTTCATTTGATTTCAACAATCTGAATGATATTACAACATTGCATGTAAATGCATTTTTCTTTTCAAATGA
This sequence comes from Sequoia sempervirens, assembly GCA_007258455.2. Classification (NCBI taxonomy): domain Eukaryota; kingdom Viridiplantae; phylum Streptophyta; class Pinopsida; order Cupressales; family Cupressaceae; genus Sequoia; species Sequoia sempervirens. Next base: position 498,081,282 of record VDFB02047230.1, on the reverse strand, counting down.
AAAACAAAGAATTGAAATCAAAGATCCACACAAGCCATGGATGTAACTGTTACAATACATTGCTAATAGCACATTGCACTACTAGAGATGTAGAAAGTAAAACATATAAGTGTTGACATAATCATCATTGCCTGATTATCGATGTTTGATGCTGAATGGTGCACCTTGTCTTCTTGTGCTCCATCGACTTGTAAGAGAAAAGAAGGGGTGTCAGTGGCTCCGATTATGAAGAAACCTAGATGAGGCACCTACAATAGTACAACCTACTATTAACCATGCATTGAAACAATCAATCAAGTGCAGTATGAAAGAAATGAACTGAAGGAGAAATAAAAATATCATGATCATCATGTTCTATTTTTATGCTAACATTGTTTGTTTCCTTGTGCAGGTATAGGTAAAATCACGAAGTTGGACATTATTCAAAAACCAAGCATGTGGAGAAAAACGGGCTCCCACAAGGGTAGAGCTCCGCATGCTGCCCTATTCATTAATGGGCTAATTTCAAGATACATCATCATGTTCATAAAGTGAAATGAAGAACAACTGAAAGAGAAAAAATAGAGTTATCCATCAAGCAACTAAACCAACTATGCATTCATAACTATCAGGTTATGCATTTTGAAGGCTATAGGTGAACAATGAATTTAGTTCACTTAAGGAATTCAACTGAGTACATTTACATCAGATATTACTGAATAAGTTCATGTTCTGTGCTTATCGTAATCATATATGTCATGCAAGTTTTAGTGTATCAATTCATTTTATTCATAGTCAAGGATAGTGAACATGCATACATTATGCCTTAATGGTTTGTTTTAATTTTTATCATGAAAGAGAATAGATTTTGAAAGCAGTTTGATAAGTGGAACATAAAAATGCATGAAGAGTACCATGTTGCTCAAGAGTACAAAGGACAGACAATGCATTTGAGTGTTGAATGGATCACTAGTTCCAGTTGATTAATGAGTAAATACATCATTATGAGTTGTAATGACTAATGATCATTCCATAATAATAAGGGAAGAGCAAGCATTTTATTTCCAGAAGGAGTTTTGAGTTGTCAGTTATGCATATGAGTTGGTGAGTATAGGTGGTTCGTGGTGCTACAATGCTTTAGGTTAAAATCTCTACAAAGTGAAAATATAGAAAGCAATAGCAATGTTGCTATATGGTAAAAGTTGAGAAATTCAGAAGAGAGGTTTTCTGTGTGTCAATATTTAGATGATACAGTATCTGAGTATGGAAAACTATTTAGTGAAAAGCTATAGCAAGGAGAACCAATTCATTTTGGATGGGATGGAGCTTCAAACCAGATCATGTATCAGAGTTTAGTGGAGGACATCAATCAAGTATGATGTGCATTCAAATTGTTTTCAGTGAGTTATAAGTGTCAAGCAAGGCACACATGAACAAAATTGTCAAAATCAGACTATGGAAGCATGAGAATTCAACATGGCATGCCAATGATGCCTAAAGTATAAACAGTCACAAGAGGAATATTTTAAAATCAGATGTTTACAATATTATAATGATTCAATCTAAATCTGTTCGAAGCAGAAGACAGAGGTTGCTGTGTTAAGATTAAGGAAAGTAAAAAAGACACTACTGTGCGTACAAAATACAAGCATGGAGATCCTTCTCTTCACAATGGAGAAATACAGAAGCATGTACAGTGATGCAATGAAGATGCTTTCTTTTTGAGAGGTGCAAAATTCCAAGGAGATTAAATGAATATACAAATATTCAAGTCATTCTTTTGTTACAGAAGTTCAAAAAGATCACTGGTTATTTGAGTCGAACCCTTAAGAGTAAATGCAAAAGAATATATAGAATTTTATCATTTTTCAATCATCCATAAGGGTGTTCCTATTTGAAATAACAAAGCAGTGTTTCTATCAATCCAGCTGAAACTCTTTGTGTGAATTAACAAGTACCAGTGAAATTTTATTCTTGGGTCAGGGTTCAGAGTATATAAGACATGTAGTTTTCATTTCTAGTGATACCCAGGTGAGGGCCTGTTAAATAAATGGCAAGAATAAATGCAGAGGGGAGGTGGTTCGAGCTCATATAAATAAAATCAAACAAATGGAGTTGCAGTCTCGAATCTCCAGTACCCACGATTGGGGTTTTCTAATAAGCACTCATGTTTTCATATTTCTCAACCATCTATGATACCCATTTTGGGGTTTGCATTCAAAGTGCAAGAAACACAATAATAGAAATAACCCATATGGGTTTTTACATAAAAGTAGCAGTAGAATGTAAAAGAATACAATTTCTGTGCTGGTTCAAGCTTCAAAGTGGAAGAAGTGCAGGTCTCATTCGATTTTCACAATACCCATGAAAGAGATAGCAGGAAAAAACAATAAAATGCAATTTCTCTGATGAATCGAGCAACAGAAGGGAGAAAAGACTGTTTTATTCAAATTTCCATAATACCCACAAGCGGATTTGTCTTCAGAAAAACATAATGATCAATTTTCTGTTCTAGGTCGAGCTCAAAATCTATAAAACAAAGCTTTCTTTGTATACATCTGGTGTGGCCTAAACATGGCCAAAATTCATGAGTAAAGAAGAAACTCTTTAAGTCTCCAGAGAACAGATGTTTAGCAAGGGAGATTACCAGTTTGAGGATGAAAGTAAGCACTTTAGCCGCAACTAGGAGCGTCCATAAAGCAAGATTTCGAGCTCTTAAAGAATAGTCGAGCTCTCATAGTGTGAATGGAACACAACAATGACAGATGCAAACACAGAAAATGCAAGGGACATGTATTAGAGGCTGTGTATACCCACGGCCTCAAGGCCAGAAGAACAAAATATGAGGCCATAGAAACTATAAAGCTGTGTGCAGATGGCTTACCCTCATGCTTAGAAGAGAAGAGAAAAACACAAGGCGAGCTCTCTCATAGAGCCTTCAATGGACCTCGAGCTCGTAGAAGAATGACCCATCAAACAAAAGTCACAGGAAGTGCAAAGGAAGGTCAGGAATAAGTATGACAAGGCCGCGGCCTTAGACTCTTCTGCTATTCCAGAATGAAGAGAATGAAGCTTCAATACAAAGTAAAACAAGCTTACCCACTGAAGCTCGACCACTGAAGAATATGGAGTAGATTACTAGGGTACTCAAGCTCGATTTCAACTCAATCATGGCGGCGACAACAAAGCTTTTTTTCCTTCAAACTGGAGAGTGCAAAATGAGTGATCATTAGGGTTTGACTTTGTTTTGATCAAAACCCTAATTCAACCTTATGATGATCTAGAATATTCGATCAAAGCACATGTCGAATTTCAAATGGAGGTCGAAGATTATAGTCTTTGCATTATGACTTTATTAAAATCTGAGTAAATACTCATGTGAGGGCTCAAATTCATGTGCTTAGGTTAGGTTAAGTCTTTGTGACTTATCTCTTTTGCCTTAGTGAAATATGAAGCTTTGGGTATGGGTTGAACAATGATACTATTATGGTGGAAGCTAGTGACCTAAGATTAGGTTTTGATGATTATGTTTTAGGGTTCTTTGTTATTTCTTAATTGATTTTAGAGAAATCAATGAGAATCTTGATGAGGGGAAGATAACGATGTGTTTTATTTTTATGATTTTGTGAGAAAATCAGAATATTGTAATGGAGAAGTAAGGAGCCTTTCTTTTTTGCAAAATATTTTCAATCTTTAATTGCAAAAATAGACAAATTGTGCAAATCTGCAATCTTGTAAAGCAAAATCATAAAACAATCTTCTATAAATTGTTTGTGATTTCTTGCTATTTTTAGCAGTTTTTTGTTGACTTTTCCCTTGGTCGGATTTCATACCTATCTTGGAGAGATAAGATGTTTTTTGAGCCTTTAAAGCAAGATTAGCCTATTTTTAGAGGCTTGACAGTGTGATCATAAAAGCAGTGTGCTTTTTTATGCTTTTAGGTAGTTTTTGAGTCAGTTTGAAGCTTTTTTCCTTGAGATTTTTTCTGAGCTCGGATTAGGGTTTCTCGAGAGCTATGTTTTGAAAGACTTAGTCTTTTAGCTCTCCTCAGTTCAGATTTTAGTTCCTGCTCTTATGCTATTTTGGAGTTTGTGAACATTGTACTCAGTTTTGACAGATTGACACTCTTTCAGTTCCAATAATACAATAGAGTTCTTCTTTCCATTTTCTTGTCTCAAGACTGGTAACAATAGTTTGATGCTTTGTGTATTCAAATTTGAAGCCTTAATGTCCTGCTTTTATGAGTTTTCTACACAGGGTTTCATGCTTTTAGGTTATATGTTGTATTCGATGCTCTGAATCTTCATATGATTTACTAATGAAATCATGTATTGGTGAGATTGTAAGAACTATTGTAGTAAAGGAATTGCTGTGAGTGGCAAGATCCAGTCTCTGTCAGAAGTTTTAGTCAATCATCAGTTAGATTTAGATTTGTTTTCAGTTCATCTTTTATCCCTTTCCCTCTAAAGTTTTTAGAATAAGATTTATCATTCGGAGAACCAACTCACTCTGGAGATTCCTTCTTCGTTCAGATCACCCACATCTGAAGAAGGTTTCCATGTTTCAATAGTTTGCTGAATATTGCATTCAACAGGGTGCAAAACTATTGACAACAATAACATGTACAAGTTATATAACGCATATGTTATAACATGTACGCATTATATAATGTGTATGTGTTATAACATGTACATGTTATATAAAGCATATGCATTATAACACGTACTCATTATATAACACATACATGTTTCTTAAAGGTATTTAATTTTTTAAATAAACGACTATCATTTTCATTTCTTCTTGTGAATTTAGGTGCAAGGAATAGCGATAAAGACTTACACATACATATTTCTAAGGATTGATACTAGCCCATTTTTAGCTACCACCTCCTCCCGTTAACACAAGCGACCTTAGTGAACTCTAGGTTGGTTAAATTCTACATTTTTTTGGCTTTATATCTTTCATTTTTTATTTTTTATTTTAGTTTACTATATTTTTATTTTTTTTGTAATTAGCTTGTTTAATTTTTAGTTTTTGAATTGTATTTCCGAACAAAATCATCAACACAAACCAAAAACCTTAAATTCTAAATTGAAAACCTTAAAATGTATACCTAATTTAACTCTAAACCACACAAAACCTAGACTTAGAAATCAAAACCCTAAACCCTAGGTTCCAAAAAACTTAGACCTAAAAACTAAAACCCTTAACCCTAAACCCTAAAACCTAAACCTAAACCTAAACCACAAAACCCCTCTTAAAGGGCCTAAAACCATAAACCCTAAACCACAAAACCTAAACCTAAAACCCTAAAACTTTAACCACAAAACCTAAACCTAAAACCCTAAACCCTAAACCACAATTCTTAAATACATGTCACATAATTCTTGAACAAGTTATCGAACTATGCATAGTAACATGTCATCGGGGTACATGATTTTATTTGTACCCAACTATTTGGTTAGATTACTTTATATTTCTTGGACCTCTAGATATTTCTCCTTCTTAACTACTATGGTTTTAGGGTAATAGTACAAAGTTGTGTCACACTTTCAACCAACTTATCAGCACAACTGAATTTAAGTATTTCTAACTAAAAATCAATTTTGGTCAAACATATGATCTAGTAAGATTCATTCTAGCTAGGTTAGATATTTCCACAACTTTTCCAACAAAAATTGTTGGTTAAATGTATATGTAACACCACTTTAAGGCCAATTTACTAAAAAAATAAAATTATTTGAAAAACTTGAGGTTTGAATAACACCTACTCATGTAAATAACATCTTTTTTAATATAACAATACCCTTTTGTAGATTAATAAGTGTAGTTTTCAAAGATATATATACTTTAATACTTTAATTATTATTTATATTTTATATTTTGCTTTTACTAAAAGTAGGTTATTAGCACAAAATATTAGGTTGATCACCATGCCAAGGAAAAATACTAAAACTTATTGAAAATTTTGAAAAAAATATGATGCACTAGATAAAAGAATCTATATCAAGATGGTATAATATATTTTTTATTTAAGATAAATATTTAATATGAAATTTGACATCGAATGGAAATAACCAGTTTTTAATACACACATTTTAATATTTATTTAAAAAGATATATTTATCAAAATTAGAAAAAAGTATATCCATGCACTAAAGTTTCAAGTTATAAATACACACAAAATGATATTAAGATCAACAAAGGCATATGCGTACATGCAAGGCCCAAGAAATTTGAAAATGGGTATAAGAATACAAATTCTAGAAATGAAACTTTGTAGATACATCAATTATATAAATAATTGTATAAATATATTCTCTAAATGTGGGAAGGATGTCATAGCTACCCAGATTTCCTGGAACTATATATCTAAGAATAATTTCACACTAGGAGGTTATTCTAGTGCATTAAATTCCTTGATTGGAAGAAAGAAAAAATATATGATCCTAATGACTTTCTAGAATAAAATACATAAATGGAACAAGGGTTGGTTATTGAGACAAATGCTTAGCTATAAGTATCTTACTTTGGTTCTAAGGTGTCAAATGATATAATTTTAGTCTCTAAAGAGAAATTATTTATTTTCTCATAGGAATAATATTTAATAACCATAATACATTTAAATAAATTTCTCCTTGAAAAATTGTAATGATTCAATGGATGATCAAAATTATTTGTAGATTCTCTTTATCTACATTTGTTGGTGTGAATGTAACAAGATTTTTCAATGAATATTTTAAAATTCCTAATGTGTTACAGATCCTTTGTGATGTATCTCCATTATTTTATGTTGGTATTTGTTGTACTAACATGGATTAATTATTAAGTATTTCTAGTTGTATGAAGTGTTATTTATGATCTCTATGTATTTAAACATCTAGCTCCATTTATGCTCTATAGATGTATGTTCCCTTTCCTTGTAGATCGTAACTTTGTTGCCTAATAGAGAAGGTACTAGTCTAGCTAGAGTGTTAGGAAAAAATTATGTAATTTAGTCATCTCTCAATTATTTTTAGATCAAGATTTGACAAATTATGATGATTCAATATCATAACTCAAGGAATATTCTAAGTGAACATAAATATATATAATATGTTTTAGAGAATCATGTATACATTCCTACAACTTGAAATTGGGTATGAAATGTTAAGTGGAGTCCTTATGGGGATGTTGTACTAATTTGGACACCTTTAAATTCATTTATAAAGATTTTTATAAACTTGATAAAATGTTTACTTGAAATTCAATAGCTAGGTTCCAGTTCTAACTCTTTGGATTGATATAAATGCTCAATAGAAAAATGTTTATATGTGATAAATTTTTACCTATATATATATATATACTATCAATTAGATATATATACAACTATATACTTACCTATATTTATTTACTCCGATGTACCATTTGCATCCTCTTTTTCTTTTAATGCATCTATGATTATCTCATGATCATCCATTGAAAGTGTCCATAACACTTTATTAGCAGGCCTCCCTTGATATCTAACTAGTTTTATATTGGTTGCCAAAATCAAATGTGATTAATGTATAATCTTCTTATGTCTTTCATAGTCTTCAAATGCAGGCAACCCATTCTTTCTTATTAGATATTTTTGAAGCCAGGTGCCAACAACAACCACATAACTAGTTGGATACTCAAAGTTGTCATCATCCACTCTAGGATGTACCAACTTATGTTTTCTCTAAACAAATCTAGCCAACTAATACTCTGTATCCTCTTCATTCCCCTTGGGTACAAAAACAACATACACATGTCCTACAAAAAAAATCAATAAAGAGTGACATATATTTAATTCACACATAAACATGCATACAAATTAAATACAATTTAATGTACCTTCTTGTACAAGGTCTGAAACATGATCATAATCATTTGATGCAAACACTTCTTTATCTTCAATTGTTGTTCCATGTTGATCATGTGTCGATGTAGGTGTTAAGGCTCTTTGTTGCCATTCTTTGACCCATTCTATATTTTCACACGCCTCCCAAATACTTGTATTACAAAATTGAAAAACACATGCAAGCTCCCTTGTCCATATTGTCCATGTGTTTGCATTTGAACTCTTAAACGAATGCCATTTTGCAGATCCATTAATTGTTCCACAATCTTGTCGAGTAAGAATACCATTTTCTTCAACTAACCAAAACAAGTGTCGAATTATTGAGCTCTCACTTGTTCTTGTAGATAATTTTGTATTGCACCAATCTGCAATTACATGTGCATCTTTGAATTTTGTTGCATCCTCAAATTTTAGTTACTCTCTAGGAAGATCTCTTTTCACACATGCACCTGCTCCATCATGTTCTCTTTTACCATGTTCAACTTCAAAAAAGCTCCACATGTGTTGGATATTATTTTCCTTATGAACTCTACATAACCAATAAAATATTCTAGCATTCTTGAATTGACCCATGCAATTATCCAACCATATGAGATGTTCTCTCATTTGAATTCTTCTCGCTTAATTTTTTATAAAATATATCCAAACAATATTGAATAAACTTTGATGAATGTAATCAATTATCACTCACATAAAAATGGTACTCTCTCAAAAAAAATCTATTATCTTCTCTACTATCATCTGCATGTCTATATAGAATATGAATAAATATGGCTACCTACACTAAATTATAATATTGTGATTGAATTTCTTCTTGTGGAGCAAGAGTATAGTTTTCTGCAAAATCAACAACTGACAATATAGTTCCAATTGGGAATGTGTTTTTACATGTACGAAATTGACCATCAATCCAATGAGCATATTGAGAGTTTTTTTACATATTTAGGTACAATCTTATCAGTAAATTCTTTAATAAATGCATGCACACTAAGATTTTCTATAATTAGCTCACAATGTTTTCCAATTTTTCCATATTTTAAAGAATATTCAACATTTTTAGTTTTTTAACATCCACTAATTGTTGTCCAAATTCAGGTAAACTATTTTCATACATGCATTCTCTTAACAATGAAACGTTACCACATCTATCACATTGTCCAGAAATACATGCATCTAAATAAAATAAGTTTCCATTAGAGCGTTCACAAAAAAACCTAATGTAAAATCTTTGATTGTTTCAGGTGGCATATTAATACCATAAATATCTTGCATAATTTGGTTAGCATGCAAAGTACAACATATATATCAAAAAATATAATAATAATAATGAAATTGTACATGAGTTTTACAACAAAAAGAGATTCATTGTTTATTAATTCTAACATACCAAGGTTTACATTTTTCAAATGATCTTTGACTTATGCTAATATTTGATAAGATTGAATCATCTAAAAAATATTTATATAATTCAATTTGATTCATATCTAATAGATGCTTTGGATGAGGGTCATGGATTTTTTATCCCACCCTTAATTTTAAAACATCTCTAAATGTATTATCATGCTAATATTTTTTTGATTAAAGATTTGATTTCATTAGTTAATTTCATGTCTGACCTTGGGAGTCTACCACTAAAACTCCAACATTGATTAATTGGATCTTTTTCAATACTTTCTCTTCTTTTAGCCACTCTTATCAAAGTTTTAGGATTTACTTTTATATATTTATTAATTTTACTTAAAATTCTTTTATTTGAAGTTGATTTATTAACTAGAGCAGTTGTTATCGCACGACGAGCCACATTCTTATCTTTAGATTGAACTTTCTTTCCTATAGAATCAATAGCATTGGAAACACTATATATGACTTGTTCTACTAAATAGTCTTTCTTTTTTGGTTTTACAAAAATGCCTAATTTTTTCATCACTTTTTGCATTCCACCTTTTCATCAATTGCATTATGAGTTGACATTGAAATCCTAATTTATTTCTATAAAAAAATATTTTATATAATCTATTTCCATGAATTCTCATTTTTCTCCAAGAAACTTTACCAAGAAGGTTATCTAACACATATTTTTCAATTGTAAAAATAAATAAATTTCATTTTCATTCATACAAGTGGTTTCATTTTCATTCATGCAAGGGGTTTCATTTTCATTTTCAAATATACAAGGGATTTCATTCTCATTTTCATCAATATGAGGGATTTCATTCTCATTTGCATTGATATAAGATATTTCATCATTAGTTTGTTTTTGCATTGTTTCAAAACTATAATTATTGATACCATCAATGGTGTATCCAACTTCATCTAAATAACTAAGATCAATATTATCAACTTGGGTTTGAAGACATACCTAGATAAATTGTTTGAATAGGTGAATTTTCCATATCATTAAGAGGTGGATTTGAAGACATACCTGAAGTTGCTTGCATAGATGCTATTTCCATACCATTCAAAGTTGAAGTTGAAGGCATAGTTGGGTTTGTCTCCACAATTGCATGTTCTTCCATATTCACCATCTCCACATTTGCATCATGTACATTCATCTCACCCTTCATGGTTTCCTTTTCAACATTCATGGAACTAGATGCTTTCAATTTTTTCATTTGATGAATTCTTTCTCTTCTCTCCCTTTGTTTTTTTACCTCCATTTCTCTATTTGCTTCAATTTCTTCAGGTGTCATTAACTTTGTACATTTTTTTTCTTTGTCTTTGCTTTGATCCCATGATTATCAAACCCTATTGATAAAAAAAAAATGATTCTAAACCTAATTTCCAATTGCTACCTCCTTCAAATATTCAAGTAAAACTATATAATATGGTGATCCTTTCTTTTATAAACTTTGAAGTACAAAAACATCATGAATACATCCAAAATCTCTCTTTTTCCAAATCTTCTTGTAAAAATTCCTTGTACTTGATTCCACTTCAAAAAATTCAACTTTCAATCAAGTCTCCTCCAAAAATTTGAATAGAATATGACCTATTAAGATATTGTACAAGACAAGATTGGAATAAAAAAATGTAGAAAATGGCACTTTCAATCCGTACTGCAGAAAAAGAATGTTGCAAAAAAAAGTGCTTAGTTGGTTTTTTCCAAATTGGGAAAAACAGATATATAAGAAACACATATCCATTATAAAGTGCATACGCATTCTATTTTAGGAACACATACATGTTATAATGTGTATGCATTTCTATTTTCAAATGGGCAAATAGATAACTTGTACACATTATATAACGCATACACATTTACTTTTAAGAACATGTATGTGTTTTATAATGTATATCATTTTTTTAAATTTTGAATTCCCAAACCCACATGCTGCCTTGGTTTTAGGCTCGGGAGAGGCTTGGCAACCCAACCCTTAGCCTTTGACCTACAACTAAAAAACTAAGGCAGGTTCAAGAGAAATGTCCAACTTTAGCAATATAGCTAATGGATTTTTTTTCTGAATTACTCTATGAAATTAAAACCCATTATAGAACCCAATGTCTAGTTTCCAAATATATATTTTTGTTAAGATTGGATTATGTTTTTTATTTTTTAATTAATTTCTAAGCAAACTGGTCCATAAACTTGAAATATCATGCTTTTTTGTTTTTTAATAATTTTTTTAAATATTTTTTTGTAAAAAAAATTATATGACGTCAACCTTCAGACAATTCCCTACACAAAGAAAAATAAATAAAAATACATTTAGTTTAGGTCTAATTATGTTGTCCGTACACATTGATTTTTAAAAACAACAATTAGGGCCAATAAAAATTCAATTAAAAAAAAATCATAAAAAAAATCATAAAAAAATATCCTCATCAATCTTCATGTTGTTAGATATCTTTCCCAAAAGGAATTTGAAAATTACTTTTATTTAGGTCAAAAAGTGGTGTCTGTAGACGTACATGGTATGGTAAAAAAAAATGACTTTTAAAAAGTGGTTTTTATATATGCCTATAAAAATTTAATTTCTATCATCTGGGTATTTGAATAAATTACATATTTGGAAACTAGATTCAAAATACTAAATTTCATATAACTAATTTTTTTTAAGATTCATTGTATAAGTGCTTCAAATTTTCAGTCCAAGTGTGACAAATTCTGAAAAACAGTTAAAACACCTACTTTTTGAGCTTTTTGTGGACCCAAATTCTTGCATCAACCCGTATGCAAATAGATCTTGGATGTTATGATGTATGATTTCTATAATATGATGGATATGATATGCCAATGAGTTTTTTGATGCAATATGCATGCGATACTAATGACCTTGTGATGCAGGATGGAGATGTTAGTCAGATGAAATGTTAGTAGGATTAGAGGTAGAAGAAATGTTGATTTTGATCTAATTTTTGAAAATCTATGGATTATAATTAATTCATGATATAAATTGATGAATGATTGATATTTATTGATGATGTATGATAATGATGAGTTTCTTTTTCTTTCATGGAGAACTAAGTAGTTTTTAGCAATCCTTATTAATGTAGCAAATCGACATGATGCACCAGGGTATTAAAGACCAAGGTGGCTTTGTATCCATTGTGTGGACTTTGAATCCACAAAAAAGGAGTATTATTGCTCATACCAGAAATACAAAAACCTTTTTAGAGTGTATGGGTGAGTTTCAAAACATTTTGGACCAGTTAAATGAGAGGTATGAAGAACATAACATGCAACTGCTACACAAATTGCCCCAAGACAACTTCCACACACAAAAAAAAGAAAGTATTTGCCATGGTAGTATTGGAAAAAATCCAAAAATCAAAGAAAACAAAATCAATGATCAATTCCCCCATTCCTTCCTCTCTAAATCCTTATGGACATCCTCAAGAGATCCTAGGAATGAGACATTAAGATAAATCAAAATATAACATCACAAAAGATAAAACAATACTATAGTATCACTTTCCATAGATGTTTGATGCTTCAATTGTTATTCATCGATAATTTTTATTGTAGGAACGATTTATACGTTAATACATATGCTAGGATGTTAATGATGATTCCAATAGGTAGGTAGTTTAACACTTAGGGATTGTTTCAATCTAATAGCGATCAAGTCTTTATGATCTTTTGCTTGGAAATTTTGGATTTCTACATTTTATTTGCTTGTTGATTTATTTGTCAAAGAGTGAAGATTATTATTTTTTTATTATGGATGAAGAGTTTATTGCAGATATGTGATAGCAGAGATAGGATTTTTTGAGGTTATTTGATGTTTTCTGAATATTCAAAATTTTTAGTGTTTTTGAGAGATTTAGAGACCAAGAGGGGGACCTAAGGGGACTAACCTAATTCCTCGGGGGCTCATTGATTTATGACATTGCCTACGTTCAAGCTTAGAGACAACATAGTTCAACTGACACTATTTTTTGGAGTTTTTTTATTTTCTAGATGTTTTAGGGTTTTCAAGGATATTTTAATGTTTTTGGATTTTCCAATTGATATAGAGACCTAAAGGGACTGACCTAGTTCCTTAGGGGCTCATTGATTATGGCCTTGCCTACATTACACACATAGAGACAACATTGATTATTTGACTCAAAGCGTACAATGTTTTTGGGATTTTGATGTTTTACAACTATTTTTGGATTTTGATAGTTTTACAAATGTTTTTGGATTTTGGTAGTTTTTCATGAATAGATGGGATGAACAAGGATCCAATCCATCAACTAGGTCCAAGAAGCTTCCCCTAGTTTAGAATAGGATTATGTTTATTCGGGATAGGTGGATAAAGTGGATGCTAGATAAGGATAGTGCAACAAGGTTCAACACTTGATCGGTTATCGAGCCATGGTTGGGTGCACATTTTATTATGCGGTGGATGGAGCAGATGCAATGGATGGATGAAAAGTTTTTATAGATGAGGATGTAGGACTTGTACAAATGTAGCACTTGTTTAAACCAAATTTTCACTATGATACCTATCCTAGAAGTGCTACAAAGTGGTTTTCACTTGAATGACGGTTTATTTCTTTTTACTTTTTTTTATAAAAAATTTGCTTTTATTTTTTAATTTTTTTCCTTTTTTCCTGGGATATCCTAATGTGCTAGGTGTAGAACTTCTTGAGATGGTTGTTGTTAAGTGATTCCGCTAGAGGTTCTCCTTCTAGGGTTGCCAACTAATAGGCTCCAGAATAGCTTGCTGTGATGACATAAGTACCTAGCTAGTTCGACTCAAATTTACCTTTCCCATCTTGATTCAGCTAGATCTTCTAATTTTCCTTCAAGACCAAGTCACCAACCTAAAAGTTCATGTTTCTGATTTTCTTATTATAACTTCACTTGAGACAATTTTGATAATCCTGGAGATGGTTCAGTGCACTCAAACATCTTTCATCTAGCAATTCAAGCTCGTTGAGTCTAGATATCTGATATTCTTCATTGCCTAATAATATCTTTCAATGATACTCTCAAGGATGGAATCTCAACCTCTATAGGTAAGATAGCTTCAGATTTGTATACTAGGGAGAAAGGGGTTGCACCCATAGGTGTGCAAATGCTTGCTTTGTAAGCCCATAAGGTGGGATTTAGCTATAGATGCCAGTCATGACCAACATCATTAATAGTCTTTTTCAAGATTTTCAAGATTGTCTTATTAGATGCTTTCGCCTGACTGTTTCCATAGGGGTGATACGAGGTAGAGAAGAGATGTTCGATAGAGAATATGGAGAAAAGTTCATAGACATCTTGTTTTTTGAAGAGTACCATTATGATCTGTTATAATAGTTGGAGGGATACCATATCAACAGATCAAACAATTAAGAATAAACTTTGTTATTTGTTTAACTGTGATATAAGTTAGAGGTATAGCTTGTATCCGCTTTGTGAAATACTATGTGGCAGTTATCATGAATTTATGTATATTGGATGAGGTGGTAGATATCTTTCCTATTAGGTCAAGTCCCCACTAAGAGAAGGGCCATGGTGTGGTGATAGGGTGTATCTCTTGTGCAGGTGCATGAACAAGATCACCATGTTGTTGGAATTGACGACACTTCTTTGAATATTGTATGGCTTCTTGATCCATTGAGAGCCAATAATACCCTGTTCTTAGAAAATTTTGGGCTAGGTTAGGCCCGTCAACATGGGACCCGCAAACACCTTCATGTACCTCTTTCAAGGAAATTTCTGCTTCTTTCGTATTGAGACATCGAAGTAAATTACCATTGAGACTTTAGTGGTATACGGCATCTCTAAGGATGGTAAAGCATGGAGTTAAGTGGATAAAGGTTTTATTCTAGTTTCTTGTTAGGTGAGGTGGTAAAATTTTGTGTTGGATATAAGTGAATGTGTCTTGGTACCAAGGTGAATAAGGACCAGCAACATCACATATGATTTTGGATTATAGGATATCGTATGCTAGTATAAGTAATTGTTCCACAAGGAATTCAAACCTAGGAATGTTCTGAGGTATATCTAGAAGTGAACCAATAGTGGCCATAGCATCGACAACTTTATTGTTGATTCTGGGGATCTATCTAGATAGGATGACCCAAAATTATTCCTTGAAGCTATCTACCATTCTCTTATACGGCATGAGATTGTTACCCTTTGTCTAGTACTTATCATTCACCTATCTTATGACTAGCTGGGAGTCACCATAGACTTGTAGTTCTTTGATCTTCCATTCAATGACCATTCTTAACCCAATAATAAATGCTTCATACTTAGCTATATTATTTATACAAGGGAAGGCTAGTCTATACGCTTTGGGTATATTGTCTCCTTATGGTGTGAGAAACATGATACCATCTCTTGATCCATATTGGGTATGTGATCCGTAATAGTATAAATTTTAATAGGTTGATGGAGTTACAAAAAGGATGCCCTTGTTAGGAAACTTTGATATAAGTGGTTGATGACTCTATAGGTGCTTAAGCTAGTTGGTTCACTATCACTTTCCCTTTGATGGCTTTCCTATCAACATACTCTATGTCTAATTCACTCAGTATCATGATCCACTTTTCCACTATTCTTGTGAGAGTTGCTTTTGCCAAGAGATACTTGAGGGGATCAACTTTGGATATCAATTGGATCTTTCAGTTTAACATGTAATGCCCGAGCTTTTGAACTACAAAGAAAACTGATAAACATGCTCTTTTAATAAGTGTGTAGTTAAGCTCATAACCAACTAGGGTGTGGATGATGTAATACACTACTCTTTCCTTATTTTTCTCATCAAGTTGTGCCAATAGAGCTCCTAAAGCTGCTGATGGTGTTGATACATACAAGATCATGGCTTTATCCTCTATAGGTGGCATTAATATAGGAGGATTTCCCAAATATTCTTTCACCTATTGAAAATATTTTTCACACCTTCCATCCCATTTGAATGTTACATCTTTATGGAGCAAGTGCGTGAAGGGATGACATTTATCTACTAGTTGTGCTATAAATCTCCAGATTGATTGAATTTTTCCTTGCAAGCTGTGCAACTATTTCAATGTCCTCAAGGGAGGCATTTCCAGGATAGCCTTAACCTTAGAAAGATCTACCTTGATACCTCTTCTAGATACTATGTAGCCAAACAATTTCCTTGATGTTACACCAAATACACACTTCTTTGGATTTATGTGCAAGTTGTGTTCTTCTAACCTGTCAAAGATCTTGGAAAAGTTACCCAAATTCTCTTGTCTTGTGATGGATTTAGCTAACAGATCATCCACATAGTCCTCCATGGTAATTTGAAACATATCATGGAATATAGTTATCATTGCTCTTTGATATGTAGCTCATGCATTGTTTAAGCCGAATGACATGGAATTCTAGCAAAAAGTCCCTGAAGGGAAAGTAAATGTTGTTTTATGTCAATCATTAGAAGCTATTTTGATATGATTGTAACCAAAGAAACCATTCATAAGAGAAAGCATCTCATGACCAACTGTTAATTCCACTATTGTGTTGAAATATTTGGCAAGGGGAAGTCATCCTTAGGGAATGCCTTGTCAAGATTCTTGAAGTCTGTATAGATCCTTATGCCCTTGATAGTTTTTGACATTGGTACAAGGTTGGATATCCACTCATGATAATCTATAGGTCTTATGAATCCAATGTGAAGTAGTTTATGAAGTTCCACCTTGACTAGGAGCACTATTTGTGGATGCATCTTGTAAAGCTTTTGTTTGATCATTTTTGTTCCAAGGAACACCATTAGATGATGCACTACTAGTGTTGGATATAAACTTGGAATATCTACATAAGTCCAGGAAAATTTGATCTTTTATTCTTGGATAAATGTTGAGAAGTTGATTTGTTCCATAGTATCTAAATAAGTTGCATAGTATGTTATTTGTGGTGCATCGTTTGTTCCAACATTGATGGGTTCAGAATCTTCAATCAAAACTATTGATATTTCATAATACTTTGTGGTTGGGATATTGAATCCTCCATCTTTAGGTGCCTCAAGGAGGTTTTCACCTTTAGATGCATCCTTAATTTTTCCTTTTTCATGATTCGATAGTGCCATGTTGTAGTTTTCACCATTGGATCTTATTTTGATATTTAGATTTTCAATTTCATTTGTGTGACTAGAAGATGCAATCTCCCCTCCAAAGTATGCTCCTTGTTCAAGTTCAATTTAAAAACTATCCTTGTGGTCCCCAAATGGTACACCATTGTGAAGTCCCAAAAACTCAACTATAGCTTCATCGTTCTAGAATATATCCACAATAGGTGCACAATGTTGTTGATCCCAATTGATTAACTATGGGTAAATGATTTAGAGTTATCTTATTTGGGATGTAGGTTTAAAGGAATGAGTAGTGATGGTGTTTATGACATCTCTAAATAGGTATGTGATAGTTAGATCATCATCAATAAGATTGTACTCTTCTGATGTCTCAATCATTGAAGAAGAAGCCTTCTCCTCACAAAAGGTATTTTCAATGTATAGAGTAACAACATCCAACGAACCATAACCTAGCCCTAGATTATTCTTGTTTTTATCCATTGTGATAGGTTCTCTTATACCTTGCTCATTTAGACCAAGGCCACCTTTTCTAGTGAAGGCCATTCCTTTTGCTAGTTGGTAACCTTTTCTTTTACGATCAACGGGAATGGGAGGTAGTTGTTTCTCTTCCTCTGGTTCCTCTTTGTAAATTCATGATGAGAGATCTTCTTCACACACTACTTCATCCTTCATGTCTCCTCACTTTGTAAAAATAGTAGATTTCACTTCCATTGTGACAACTTGATTGTACTTGATTTCCTTTGGTCTCGCATTGGATCTTGGTGATGGGGGTAACTTGCCAATGTAGAAATATTGGTTGAAATGGTATTCTCCATAGCCCTTGTCAAGTATCTAGATCTTAAGGTCGATTTTAGGTGGATTGGTTGATATATAAGGAGTTGAGGATGAAGTTAGTGATGATGGATTGGCATAGGAAAATGAGTGAAGGATATGTCATTGCTAGGTATCTGAAGTATTTTCTTGTGTTTCTCCTCCAAGCTTTTGCAATAATGGAAGGGTTCTGGATCAACATATATGGTAACCTCCTTATCATTATAAGGAAATTTTAGGTATTGATGGAAGGTTTAAGGGATTGCTTTCATTGCATGGATCCACGGGCATCCAAAGAGAAGGTTATAGGGCAGCTCAAGATCTAGTGCCTGACACAAGTTGTTTCCACTATTTCTGGTCCTACTTGAACTGGAAGTCTGATTGTACCTTCAGAGTTTCTCTCTATATCATCATAGGCCCTTATTGTGATACTTTTGCTCTTGTCAATCACGTCATTAGAATATCCCAACTACTTTACTAATTTTAAGGTACATATGTTCAAGCCTACATCTCCATCTATAAGGACTCTCTTGATCTTGTGTTTATGGATGCAAACCTTGAGATATAGAGCTTGATTATGGAATGGTCTTTTTTCAGAAAAAGACCAAGTGATGGGTAGAAGTGATGGTACCAACCATAGCTTGAAATTAATTTTTATTGATATCATTAGGCACTGTAGATTCAATGAGAGCTTTCTCCAGAATCTCTTTATGCACAGGGGATAGCTTTAGAAGTTCCAGGATAGAGATTAGGGATGGAGTTTTCTTTAACTAGTCAACAATATTGTAGTCATTTGAAGGCTTGATGGTAAATTTCGATGGAGGAGAAGCTCCTTGGATCGTTACTTTCCCTCTTCGCGTAGTGATATTACACTCAGGTTTTTGTCCAACTATGGTTACTACATGGATGTTGTTGTCAGATTCATGGATGTTTCCTACAACATTGTCGTAGGTATAATTAGCTTTTCGATAATATTTTCCTTTACCATGGGTGTTTCCTTTTGAGCGATCAGGGATTGGATCCTTGTAGATTTCCATATCATTATTTCCAAATGGTCCAAGATAGTGTTCAATATCAACCTCTCTCTTATCTATCAAGTCTTGTATGATGTTCTTTAGCTTTTGACAATTGTTTGTTTTATGTCCTTTGATTCTATGTAACTCACATTTATCGTTCTCATTGTACCAAGGAGGTTTAATGTTTGGTTGTTCATAGTTTGTTTGATCAAGTAGCTTTATGAGATTCGTTTGGATCAACTCATGCATGACCACCTCCATGGGTTCCCCCAATGGTCTATATTTTTTGTTTGTTGTAAACCTTTGTCTTGGTGGCCCTCTTTGATTATTTTGATTTTGATTTTGATTTGTTTGTTGTTTGTTTTGAGGGTATGTAAGTTGATTGATTTGAACATTAGTTTGGGAATTATTCGGAGGTGGTTGTATGTTTGTAACAAACTTGGCATACACTACTTCATCTTTTGTAACATTTTTATTCTTCGCCCAAATCCTTGGTTTGTCATTTGATCTCGATGCTTGGTTGTCTTTATTCTTATTATTGTAGAGTTTTATGACACCTTTTTCTATAAGGGCTCTCTCAATAACTAGACCTTTCTCAATGATTTATTCAAAGTTGTTAGGATATAACATGGCTAGTTGATAGCTAATGTATGTTTTAAGTTTAGAGACAAAGATTTCAACTAGTTGCTTTTCAAGAACCCATCATTTGCATTTGCTAGCTTTGTGTCTCCACCTTTGCAAGTATGAAGCAAAGGATTCCCCTTGTTTTTTTTTATTTATAGAGATCGAGGACCATTTGTGACCGAAAAATTATTATGGGCCGACTACACTTGATCTATGAGGATACGAAGTGTAATGAAGCCACTAAATGTCAATCCCAATAGAGATCAATCAATAAAAACTAAACTAAGCATCCATTAAAAATAACATATTAAATCATGAAAGCTTTGAAAACACTCATTCTAATCCGCTGAAACTTATCCTATTGGGGGAGTTGTGCATTGATGTGGAATGACGACCCTTTTCCAATCTGGTGGGTAAATGAGCCTATTCTAATCGATTCTATTGAAGAGAATCAACGAAGCTGATGAAAGATGTGTGATGAAACATGATTTAAATGCTAAACTAACATTATGCAAGATATTTTAACATAATGTAGACTAAGATGATTGATATGGATGTATGTAAAGCTAATCTAAATGGATTTTAAGCTAAGAAGATTCAAACCCTAATTACCAAATAAGCTAAATGGGTGCATCTATGTTATCATGGAAGCCATTAATGGAAGCTAAGCTAATATGAGAGTAATTTAAGCTAAAATGGTGTTAAATGTGAGTGCAAATACAAGTGATTTTCATAGCATAAGTTTGTTGTTAAAAGATGGATGCATTTGTCTCCAAATAGTGATCTATTTATAGGAGGACAAATGAGAAATGAATGGTTAAGATAAAAAAGCTTAATCAATGGTCAAGGATGGAGGAAAGATGAAACATGGATCATGGATTCTCATCAATGGATGAGAATCAATGATCACATGGATCAAGGAAAGAATCAAGGGCTCACATTCCTTCAAACAAACACACTTTTAACTTGCACAAGAAGTCATGTAAGTTAACTTGCACATGAAGTCTTGTAAGTTTGTTGAAAAAAAGGAATATTTCCCTTTTCAAATGAGTGAGGAGAGAATATTCTTTGGAATATTCTCATGGGTGAGGAAAATAGATTATCTAGCAAATTAAAAAAAAAAAATTAATGTGCAAAAGGGGAAGGAATATTCCATGGGAATATTCCTTTTGGAAGAATATTCCCTTGCAAGTGGGGGGATTATATTTATTGGGTAATTCGATAGTTAAATAAAGTTTTAATTATGCATATTAGGGGAATTAGGATATTCATTAAATAATTTATTTATTTAATGAAAAGGGGGAAAGTGATATGATATTTAATAAATTACTTAGGGTTATTTAATTAAATAAAATGACTTAGGGATTTTAAATTAAATAAATTGATGTATTTAATTATATAGGATGAAATGTTAGCATGAAAATGGGTGGATTAACCTAATTAGATTAATTAGGTTAATAGATGAAAATGACATAATTAATTAAATAGGTAGGCTAATTTAATCAATTAAGCGAAAAGAGGATGGGTTTTAGGAGGAAATGATGTTCGTATATCTAATTCGAGTGCATGATATCATTCAAGACATTTTTAAGTGTTTATGTCATTATCTCTTGTTCGATATTGCAAGAGAAGTGGTTTGTGAATTTGTTTGATAGTTCATCAAAGGTTTTGATACCGTGTGGTAGATGAGAAAACCATTTGATGGTTGCACCTCCAATACTTCTTGGAAAGAGTCTCATTAGGTAGGAGTCATTGTTTGTGACATATATTCAAGCCACTAAAACTTCTCTTACATGTTCAATGGGATCACCTCTTCCTTTATATTTGTTGAATTTGGGAATTTCAAAGTCCTTAGGGAAGGGTATCATTGAGATGGTACGATCGAACAAATATGGACATATTTCTTGAAGTGCATAGCTTTTCTTTGGTTTTCCAAGTTGAATATCTGATATCCTTTGATTGAGAGTTTGAATTTTTAAGGTTAAGTCATCACTAGGTGCATTTATTTGAGGATTAGGAACACTATAGCCTTGCTTCCATGGAATGTATTGTGGCCATAGTGAGGTTTTTGTGTGTAGATAGTCCCTTGGGCCATGTTATGTGTGTATGATGGAGGAGGGGGTCCTTGAAAATTCATGTGTGTGTATTGAGGATTAGGCTTTTTGTGTTGTGGATTGAGATTTTGTGATGTGTAAGTTTGTTGAGTGAAGGTTTGTTGAAGTGGAGGTAAGTTTTGTTGAGGTGAAGGTAAATTCTATTGAGGGGTACATTTGATGGTGTTTTTTGATGGGTGTATGTTTGATGTTGCGAAGGTACATTTGATGGATGTTTTTGATGGGTGTATGTTTGATGTTGTAGAGGTATATTTGATGGATGTTGTTGATGGGTATATGTTTGATGTTGTCGATTAGGAGTTTGTTGTGTGCCCATGTTTTGTGATGAGGGATTAGGTGTTTTATTTTGAGGATGGGTATTGTGTGGTGATGGAATGGAAGCTTGATGTTGAGGGTTTTGGCTTGATGAAGATCCATAATAATATTTCTGATTTGAAGGATCATAGTATGATGGTTGTTTTTGGTATATGGGTGGTTGTTATGTTTGAGGAGGTGGATTTTTTTGTGTTGTGTAGATGGGTGATGTCATGTTTTGTGTTTGTGGTGGAATGTTAGTATGCAGTTGTTGTTATGGAGGAATATTATTTTGCTAATTTTCTACATGTTGTGGTGGTGGATTACTAATTGTTTGCATATTGATATTAGGGTCTTGTTGTCTTGAATTGAAAGATTTGTCATATAAAGTTCTTGATACATTTAGTCTTCATGTGTTTATTGCCACATCTTGTGTTAGAAGTGGTGTAGAAAATGGGTTTGTCGATTGAGGAGGTAGATTTTGAGCTACCATGGTGTTTATATTCCCTTGAACATGTTGGGTGACCAATGATTTTTTCACTTGTGAAAGAGGTCTATATAGCGGATTATCCATTTGTTGTCCGTAGGATTGATCATAGATGGGTACTTTTTGTTTTGAGAAGATAGGAGGTATCTTTGGTTCCAATTTTTTTTAGGGATTTGTCTCACAATAGATTGATCATCCATATGGATAAGAGATGGGTCTCTAAGTGTTTCAATGTTAAAGTTCATAGGTAACATTGCACCACCTTGTGCAAGTTTTAAGAAGTATGTGTTAGGATATAGCCCAAGTACTTTTCCCATGAGTTTTTGCATTCTTGGATCTGAGAGTGCTCTAAAATTTTATCTTCGATGAGTTCTTTGTCACTATGATTGTCTTCAATGATCATATCTTGGGGATTAGGAGGTTGATTTTGGTTTTGTGCAAGCATCTCTTGATGTTGAAGTAGTAGAGCTTGTTCACTTGGTGGTTGATTTTGAGTGGGTTGTTGTTGAGCTTTAAATGTTGGTGGAGTGGCTGAAAAGTTGTAGTTGCATTAGGATCATACCCCCATGGTTGAGGAGTAGAAGCTTCCACATTGGTGGTACTAGGTCCACTTGTACTACTCTTGTTAGCTTCCATATTCTTTCTATGTTGGGATCTCGTTGTTGTCATAAACATGCCCACTAGACCTTGGTGAATGGGAGTTTACAATCTATGAATGGGTGATGTTGTGATTTGGGATTTTGAGTGGTAAATGTTGGCAGATGGTCAGTGCTCCCCTTGAGATTTGTGACATGGACTAACCGCCTCCCATGGATCCATTAACTCTGACAGTTGTATCAAGCATTAATAGGTCGATCTTTTGGTGCAACGACAACTGTGGGCCAACAATTGGTATCAAAGCCAAAGGTGTCAGGTTCTAATCCCCTCGAGTAATGTTGAGGGAGAGTTTGTTGGCAGATGGTTAGCGCTCCCCTCAAGATTTGTGACATGGACTAACCGCCTCCCATGGATCCATTAACTCTGGTAGTTGTATCAGGCATTAGCAGGTCGATCTTTTGGTGCAACAACAACTATGGGACAATAGTAAAATGATGTACAAAGGGGATGTTTATAAACCTTTTGGAAAAAGGATAGTGATGGTTGATTTCTATGGATTGGTGTGGATGTTGGGATTTTTTAGTGATCAAGTTTGATGTGGCATGCTTGGATGTTTAGGAATGATGAGATTTTTCTACTCAACCCAATGATAATGAGATGAGTGGTTTTAGGATTATTTTTGAAAAATGATTCTATGTTTATGGATGCTCAAACTCTACAATGAGAGTGTGAGTGGATTGGAATGATGTTTTTGATATGATACTAGTCTAGGAACACAAGGATGAACAATATTTTGCTTGATGTTTGCTATGTTTTGAGGATGGTGATAGAGGATATGTTTATGATCTATTTGAACTAGCTTTGGAGTTGCAAGTAAAGGTTGGATTCTAATATTCTAGACACTTAGGGAAATGATGATGTCCACTAAATTTGACAAGACTACTAGATGATGTGGTGTGTTGATGGAAACACTAAAAAAATGATAGGATTTGATATCTTGTTTTGAATGTGAGTCCAAAAGCTAAGTGGATGTTTTTGATTGAATGATGGTGGATGCAAAAGTATGTCCAAGGATGGTGATAAGGTGATGCAACTTTTATTTTGTTGTTTTTTTTCCAAAAAGGTGATGGTTACAAGCTCTAAGTAGACCAAGGTTTGAGTTGTGTAGGATGGTGATGTTTGATGGTGCAAGATGAATGTATGGAAGTATAGGTCTAAGGATGACAGTGTTTTTTGATAGCTGAGTATGATGTTATGCCAATGTGGGAATCCAATTTTTTAATAGATTCTAAGATATGCCAAAAATTATGACAATAGTGACTGTTGTCCAAGATGATAACAAAAAAATTATGACAATAGCAGTTTTGTGTAAGGAATGACTATGGAAATCTTGACAAGAGCAGTTCTATTATGATAGTGACTAGTGCAAGCATATATTACAATAGTGGTCAAAATTTAGGATGACTACAGTTAAATTTTGGAACAAAATTAGTTGGATGCATAGTAGCGGCCCAGTTTTGACAGTTTCCAATTTGGTGATCGTTTTCGATGAGTTTTCCACTTTGAATGTTTTTGATCTGATGTTTTTTGGGATGTGTTTTATACATAGTGATACACATAGCAGACACAAATTATTGCAATAACTAACTCAATGGTAAAGGGGGATATTTCGTGGTCCTCCTTCCATAA
The DNA here is from genome assembly GCA_007258455.2 of Sequoia sempervirens. Taxonomy (NCBI): domain Eukaryota; kingdom Viridiplantae; phylum Streptophyta; class Pinopsida; order Cupressales; family Cupressaceae; genus Sequoia; species Sequoia sempervirens. The sequence continues at coordinate 498,056,329 of VDFB02047230.1, read as the reverse complement.
GATCCACTAGTATAGCTCGAACAAGATCAGACAATCACATCCTAAGAAATATAGGTATGTATCTTCGCAGTAGGCTTACCTCACCCCTGAAAGAGTAATGTAATTTATATCTATAGAGGGGTCAAATAGGATATTCCAAGGTAATTTACTATCTTGATACTCCTAGCTTTGTAAAAGAGAATAAACTCTTAAGCCTTATGCCTCAACTATAGACTGGACATGGTAAGTAACTTTTGGGAACGATGTCAATCCCATGCACTACTTTGAAGAAAATTTTAGAAAACTTGGATGGGTTTCTAAAACAAGGGTATTTAATGACACCATGAATAGGAGTATACATCTACCATGAGACACTAAAGTCTCTAGCTTCCCCTAAGTGACCCATTCATTCACATGAGAGTAGGAACATATAGGTATGGCATCCCAGATTTATGCTACTTTGGTTTTTGCATACTTTAAATAGATCGCCAGTAAATGTTCTTTAGGGTTGCTTATGAGTTCTCCATTTCATGATGTGTCTCATAAGTAGGCCCCTCTAATAAAAAATAGAGGCTTAGTGTTTTGATATTTCTCTTACACCTAGGATCATTGAATGACACAAGGGGAGGGGATATGTATCAAAATGACTTTGGTGACCAAAAAGTGCTAAACCCAAGATGTTTCTCTTATACCCAAGATCACCAAAATGATGTGAGGGGAGAGTATACACATCTAGTTTACAAATCACAAAAAACATGATGGAAATTTCATGGCAATTAGATTCTTAAGCCCAAAATGCGGTGTTATTTAATCTAGGAAATTCAAGTTTTAGAACACCAAACTTAAATTTTTCAAGATTGAGAAGACGAAGAAGAAAATATGCTTGAAATAAAGAAAGATTCTTAAAGAAGGTTTTGCAAGCAAGTTATTAGTAGTTTAAGCTTGAATGTCTTTGAATGTTCATCAACCCTACATGCAAATGGATTAGTAGATCAATGAAAGATATGCCTTCACCCTACAAGAGCTACACCAAAAAAGGTTAGATAATCTCAAAACACAACAAACAACAATTGAGTTATGGTTATGGTTAGATAAAAATTGAAAATCCAAGAAAGTTTGATGAACTAAAATTGAAGCAAAAAATAGTATGATAGTGGCTCTATCACCTACAATAGCGGCTCTGTAACAAGTACAACTGTGACTATGATAGAAAATAGTAGTAGAAAAATAGGATGATAGTGGATCTATCTTAGATGATAGTGGCTCTACAATGATAGTCAATAAAAATACACTCAAAAACCTTGATTAAAGAATACAATAGCGGCTTGTTCTAATGATAGCGACCAAAAAATAAGATGATCGCAACAGAAAATGAAATGATAGTGGATCAATTTTGTAAGGAAAGCTAAGGTGTGGAAGCAACTCTCCTAACGTCAAAACCTCAGGGAAGAATGCAGAGATACCTTTTAAATTTTACAATTACAGTCCAAATAAGATGCACATGAAAGAGATAACAGAAACAAAGTATTTGAAAAACACATATGAACACCAGATATACGTGGGAAAACCCTTACAGGAGAAAAACCCACCACACCAAGAGAAATCAATTTGTATTACAGTAATGGAGATTACATACAAATATCAGACTTATCTTTCTAATGTCATATTTCAGTAGCATTCACCATGAACAACCTTGTTACAGAACATTCACGATACATTCTTCACATAATAGAATTCATCCACTGATCATACAATCACACAACAATCCGTCGATTCAACCAACCCATCACAATATGTGATCATAGAGTATAACCATGTCGCCCCTGTTTGTCGAGCTTCCTCTCAGTAATGGCCACAACAGTCCAACTGCTAGTGGTTCCCATTCGGCTCCTCTTATTGGTCCACGAGATGCCACATAGGAAATTCAAACGGTCAACGAAACATTCAATTGAGTTCGCATGTCGGTGAGACACAAGAAGTGTCTCCCTGATGCTCAATAGTTTCATATCGATATCGACGTAAGTCCCAACAGTCGGCAAGACGTTATAGCAAAGGCCACAAGTCATACCGAAACCACCAACATCCATTGCATTCCTATCGGCAAGAGATTTATCATCGGCAAGACTCTTACCGATCCTCACAAGTCACAATGACTTCATTTTTCCTTTCGGCAAGACTATCGCTCTTCGGTGAGACCACATATCGATATCCTAAGTCACATCGAAGAGTCATTCTGTTGGCAGGACATACCACTCTCGCCAGGACCTCACGCCGAGCCTTCAAGTTAATCCGAGTGCATCCACCAGTCTGCGAGACTCATCACTTTTGCCAGGACTTCATACCGAGGTCCTAAGTCATACCGAAACATTAGCATTTCCATCGGCACCCATCTATCGCTAAGAAATTCAACTGTCGCCAAGAGGTTTCATCAAGATCTCTTATGTTACTCCGAAGCCATACTACTATCGATAAGACCCCATGAGTCGGTGAGACGTAATACCGAAAGACAAAGCTTCCACTGAATGGTCTACCACTTTCGCCAAGAGGTCATAGTGAATATCCCATGTCACCCTGAGTGTCACATACTATCGGCGAGACTCTCCATCGGTCGCCAAGGCTTCATACCTAAGTCTTTGAGTCACTGCGAAGACCCCAAGTGTATCCCTGTCGGCAAGACCTTCCATTGTCACTGGGACTTCATACTGAGACTTTTATGTTACCCCGATGAGCATCGGAAAGACAAACACATGTCACCAGGAGTTCATAGCGAAGTCACATGTCACACCGAAGACTCCAATGTGTAACCGTTTGGCAAGACTTCTGCAAGGTCAAAACGACCTGTACAAAACATAAGGCTACAAATCTGCTCGTCGGCCAGACATAGAATATGTCACACCGACTTGGCTCCAATAGAGGTTTCAGCCTGTGGGATTTAGATATATTTTTCTAACAAATTTTAGGATGACTACGGCTCTGTTCCTGCACATAATGAAAACCTCTATAAGAATGTGAGAAAACCAAAATGATAGTGACCAGATTGAAGCAATAGCGACTGGAAAATGTGACAATCGGGTTCAAATTTTAGGATGATAGCGACCAAATTTACAAAAGCAATTCCTGCAAAAGACAACAATGATCCAGAACCTACAACTAATCACAAAGCTTGATGAAAAAGTTAGATTCAAGGACCTATCACACCAGGCATTCCAATTAATGTAAGGGGAAAAAAATGATAAGGGTTAGCAACCATGTAATCAACCAAATGAAATCAAAACAAGGATTAGAACCCACCTACATCATGAAATACAATTTCCATAGCTATGAATTCAAACAACAAAGTTAGTTGAATCAATCAAAATTAAACACAAATGAACCGAAACTACAAACAACCTTACCATCCCATGGTGGAGTGTATTTGTGTTGATCTTGATATGTTGGATTGCTTCTTCAACACAAAGCCTCCATGACAACAAAATCTTGAAATGACAATGATCTAGAATGCAATGGTGTATGCTCAATTTTCTCAAGACTCATTTGGACATGATCTCTCCACAAATTATCTAGATGAATTATGAGAGGGGTCAAGGTTATTTTATAGATTTGGAGAAAATAGATCAATGGATGAGATTGAGTTTCAATGCCCATAGAGAAGGGTTGAGATTGATCCTCAACACCTACAAAGGAGAGATGCCTTTATGTATGTATGTATGTGTGTATGCTTGTATGTATGTATGTATGTATGTATGTGGTGCAGGAGCACCTGCCAAGGTGCCAAGGTGCATGCACTTTTTGAAGTCTTGTTTTAAAAATCTATTTCATTTTGTTGTGTAAGGTCTCAAATACCATTTAGATTGTGTTTGATGATCTTTTGGTGCTTAGGTTAAAATTTGAATAAGGTGGGAATCCTTTGTGAGGGTGATTCCTAAGTTTTTGTAAAGATTGCAAAACACACTATGTTTTACAACATGAGACTTTTAGCCGTTCTTAGGCTCAAATTGGAAACCTAACCATTTCAAAAAGATTGTAAAAGTGTTTTCTCGACCTTTGAACAGGTTGGAGGTTTTTGATGTTAGCAGTTTTTATGAGAACAAGCAAGAAACAATAATTTTTGTGTGGAAAAATCTATTTTTTCTGTTCTTGCGTGTGATAGCTGCAAGAAATGGATTGAGAAACATTTTTGTGGATTTGTATAGCATGTAGTGAAGTTCTTTGAAGCATTTTTCTAGCTCAGTAGTTTGTTTTTCCATCGCTTTCTTCCATTTTGTAATTACTGTGTTAGTTCTTTTTGCTGTTTTTGACTGGTAAAGTTCAGAAAATGGAGTTTTAGTTTTGTTTCCTGTCCGTACCAGGAAGTATGGAAATTGTGGAAACAAGGAAAAACTCCCTCTTTGTATATAGTGTAAATATAAGAGTCTTTGTGAGTCATGTAAGTAGGTTGATGATCTTTTCCTAAGCGAGCTTGTGATGCCCGGTTAGGAAAGACAGTGTAATAATTTCTTCCAACGTTGCAGGGGTGTTTGACCACTGGTAACCAGAGTGTGAAAAGTTTGTTGGAGACCTTACAAAGGTATGACAAGTGGCAGGAAACATCACTAAGTCATCTGGAGGCAGAAGGAAGAAGACAATCCTCCTTGTAACCAAGAAAAGGCTCAAAAAGCCCTAAAATTCTCAAAATCAGCAATAACCCTGTGTACGGCCTGAGAAGGGCTAAAACCTCTAAAATCTTGAAGAGTTAAAAATTTGAACTAGGGTTCCTTCTTTGAGATTATGGTGTTCTTTTAGCTGGGAGAAGTAGTAAACATTTTACTTGTTGGAGGAGGCCTAATTCTAGTAGCCCTCCCCAAACCCTAGACTAGGGTTTTAAGAAAGCGTTAGGGAAGAGGGGTATGGAGGTGGAACAAGATCCCTCTCTAGACTGTGTTTGAAGTTTTGAAACCTTATACACACCCCTGAAATGAGGTTAGAAAGAATTTAGTGATTAACTGGTCTTTAAGCTAATTAAGGGCTAGTTGGTGAAGAGAGGAAAAGCACCAAGAAATGCTTGGTTAAGGCATTGTGAATGTTTTAGAACTTGATAGCAGGGTTGGCAGAAAGGACCAGGGGTGCCTAATTACTTTAGGGACCTATAGGTTGAGTGGTGGAGAGAAACACCAAGGGTTATCAATTGAAGACCCAGAGCATTGAGCCAGTGATTGACTCATTCCAACCTTGTTTCTATCAGTATGTATGTATGTATGTATGTACGTATGTATGTATGTATGTATGTTTGTATGTATGTATATATGTATGCATGCTTGTATGTATGTATGTATGTAAGTATGTAAGGGTTTTTGGTTTAGGGTATATAAAGGTGAGGGTATAGGTTATAGGGATTAGAGTTTAAGGGTTTAGGGTTTAAGGGTCAAGTGTTTAGGGTATAAGGGTTGAGGGTTTAAGGTATTAGGGTTTAAGGGTTGAGGGTTAAGAGATTAGTGTTTAAGGTATAGGGTTGACTTATTAGGGTTGGGGGTTTAATGTATAGGGTAGAAGGGTGAGGGTTGAGGGTTGAGGGATTAGGAATGAGGCTTGAGAGTTTAACATATACGGTTGAGGGATTAGGGTTAAGTGTCTAATGTATAGGGTAGAGGGTTTAAGGGTTGAGGGTTTAGGGTTTAAGGGTTGAGGGTCCAATGTATAGGGTAGAGGGTTGAGGTTTAATGTATGAGGTAGAGGGTTGATGGATTAAGTGTTTAAGGGTTGAGGGTTTAAGGGTTGAGGGATTAATGCATTAAGAGTTTAAGGTATAGGGATGAGGGATTACTGTTGATAGTTTAATGTATAGGGTAGAGGTTAGAGGGTAGAGGCTTGAGGGTTGAAGGGATTAAGGGTTTAAGGGTTGAGGGATTAGGGTTGAGGTTCCAATGTATAGGATAGAGGGTTGAGAATTAAGGGTTGAGAGTTTAATGTATAGGGTAGAGGGTTGAGGGATTAAGGGTTTAAGGGTTGAGAGTTTAAGGGTTTAAGGGTTTAAGGGTTGAGGGATGAAGGTTGAGGGATGATAGTTTATGGTTTAAGGGATTAAGGTTGAGGGATTAGGGGTTCATGAATTAGGGTTGAGGGTTGACGGATTAGGGTTGACAGATTATGGTTTTAGGGTTGAGGGATTAGGGTTGAGAGCTTAAGGGTTTAATGGTTGAGGGTATAAGGTTGAGGCATTATGGTTGAGGTTTTAGGGTGTTTGGTTGAGGGTAGAGGGTTGAGAGTATAGGGTTGAGGTATTAGGGTTGAGGGTCCAAAGTATAGGGTAGAGGGTTCAAAATTGAGGGTTGAGGGATAAAGGGTTTAAGGGTTGAGGGTTTAAAGGTTGAGGTTTTAAGGGTTTAGGGTTGAGGTTTGATGGTATAGGGTTGAGTGTATAGGTTTTATGGTATAGGGTTGAGGTATTATGGTTGAGGATCTAATGCATAGGGTAGAGGGTCAAGAATTGAGGGTTGAGGGTTTAATGTATAGGGTAGAGGGTATAGGGTATAGGGTATAGGGTAGAGGGTAGAGGGTAGAGGGTAGAGGGTAGAGGGTAGAGGGTTAAGGGTTGAGGGTTGAGGGTTGAGGGTTTAAGGGTTTAAGGGTTGAGGGTATAGGGTTGAGAGAATAGGGTTGAGGGAATAAGGTTGAGGGTATAGGGTTGAGGGATTAGGGTTGAGGGTTTAAGAGTTTAAGGGTTTAAGGGTTGAGGGTTAAAGGATTAGGGTTGAGGTTTGAGGGTATAGGTTTTATAGATTAGGGTTGAGGGTCCAATATATAGGGTAGATGGTTAAGAATTTAGGGTTGATGGTTTAATGTATAGGGTAGAGGGTAGAGGGTATAGGTATTAAGGGTTAAGGGCTGAGGGTATAGGGTTGAGGGATTAGGGTTGAGGATCCAATGTCTAGGGTAGAGGGTTGAGAATTGAGGGTTGAGGGTTTAATGTATATGGCAGAGGGTTGAGGGATTAATGTTTTAAGGGTTGCAGGTTTAAGGGTTGAGGGTTGAGGGTTGATGGTTTATGGGTTTAGGGTTGAGGGTCAAATATATAGGGTAGAGGGTTGAGAATTAAGGGTTGCAGGTTTAATGTATAGGGTAGATGGTAGACGGTTAAGGATTTAAGGGTTGAGGGTATAGGGTTGAGGGATTAGGGTTGAGGGTCCAATGTATAAGGTAGAGGGATGAGAATTGAGGGTGGATGGTTTAGTGTATAGGGTAGAAGATTGAGGGGTTAGGGGTTTAAGGGTTGAGGATTTAGGGGTTTAAGGTTTTGAGGGATGAGGTTTGAGGGTTTAAGTGTTTAATTGTTGAGGGTTGAGGGTTGAAGGTTTAAGGGTTTAGGGTTGAGGGATTAGGGTATAGGGTTGAGGATCCAATGTATAGGGTTGAGGGTTTAATGTATAGGGTAGAGGATAGAGGGTAGAGGGTTTAAGGGTTGAGGGTATAGAGATGAGGATTAGGGTTGAGGGTCCAATTTATAGGGTAGAGGTTTGAGAATTGAGGGTTTAGGGTTTAATGTATAGGGTAGAGGGTTGAGGTATTAAGTTTTAAGGGTTGAAGGTTTAAGGGTTGAGGGTTGAGGGTTTAAGGGTTTATGGTTGAGGGATTAGGGTTGAGGGTTTAAGGGTTTAAGGGTTGAGGGTTGAGGGTTGAGGGTTTAAGGGTTGAGGGATTATGGTATAGGGTTGAGGGTATAGGTTTTATGGTATAGGGTTGAGGATCCAATGTATATGGTAGATGGTTGAGAATTAAAGGTTGAGGGTTTAATGTATAGGTTAGAGGGTAGAGGGTAGAGGGTAGAGGGTTTAAGGGTTTAATAGTTTAAGGGTTGAGGGTATAGGGTTCATGGATTAGGGTTGAGGGTATAGGGTTGAGGGATTAGGGTTGAGGGTTTAAGGGTTGAGGGATGAAGGTATAGGGTTGAGGGTTAAGGGTTCAAGGGTTGAGGGTTTAAGGGTTGATGGATTAATGTGTTAAGGGTTTAAGGGTTGAGGGATTAGGGTTGAGGGATTAGGGTTGAATGTATAATGTATAGGGTAGAGGGTTGAGGGTTTAGGGATTAATGGTTTAATGTTTGATGGATTAATGGTTTAAGGTATAGGGTCAAGGGATTAGGGTTGAGGGTTTAATGTATAAGGTAGAGGGTAGAGGGTTGTGGGTTTAAGGGTTTAAGGGGGTTGATGGATTAGGGTTTAAGGGTTGAGGGTTTAAGGGATTAGGGTTGAGATTAGGGTTGAGGGATTAGGGTATAGGATTGAGGGTATAGGGTTGTAGGATTAGGTTTGAGGGATTAGGGTAAAGGGTTGAGGGTATAGGGTTGAGGGATTAGGGCTGAGAGATTAGGGTTTAAGGGTTGAGGGTTGAGGGTTGAGGGTTGATGGTTAAGGGATTAGGGTTTAATGGTTGAGGGTTTAAGGTTTTAGGGTTTAGGGTTTAAGGGTTTAGGGTTTGGGGTTTTAAGATATATGGTAGAGGGTTGAGGTTGTAGGGTATAAGGAAAAATGTTTAGGGTTTAGGATTTAAGACACGGGGTTGAGGGTTAATGTACAAGCTTGAGCATATAGGGAATTATGGTGAAACTTCAAATCACACACAAAACGTGACATACATAGAACTTAGAAGATGTCATAATTGGTCAAAGATAGGTCTCATTATTTACCTCAACGCAAGCCCCTATTAACACATGATAAGAGTTAGGAGAACTTTACAAAATAAACTTTTACAAAATGTGAGCACGCTTTGGAAAAGTTGAAATATGGCCATCTAAAACATGCTCATGTTATAACATGGGCACATTTTGTCTTGCTCTAAAATGGTAAAATAAGTAGGACACCTATGATCCAGGGCCACATGCTCTGTTATTCTCTTGCTTCTGTGTGTGATCCAACAAAATAACACTTTTTTATGTTGTTTGGAACAACACATGCAATTTTTACACATTCCACTACCTTTGCATCAACTTTCCACCACCTTTTTTTGGTTTTCCAACTTAGGAAGGAGGAAATAATAGAGTTTTTGTATCAAATTTGATTATATCAACTAAAGTTTCAATGTTTGTAGTGTTGCAATGTTAATTATGATTGAATTGTTATAATTTAACAATATGCATTGGTTAATTGTATAGTTTTTAGTGATTCTATTAGAGTTATATACAATTGAATAATGAAAATAAATCAAGTTTGTGAAAAGATCAAATTGTTGAGGAGTTTGATGCAAGAAGAAAAAAAGACTACACATAACTAGGTAGTTTCTCCAATCGGATCTCCAATTTTAAGGTATCCCAAGTCTTTAAACATGTTCTTTACATTTTCCTTCATTCTCTTATGGGATTAGATTTTTCTAAGTATTGAAAATTATGACTACTCAACATACACAAACTTAATCAAATGCATTATATTTTGCTAAGGGATTAGATTAGATTTTGTTAAAATTTATATTCCATGTTCATCATTGTTTATTTTTTACTTTTTGACATCTATGAGAATTCAAGGGTGGTTCCTTTGAAATTTCTCATTATAACCTTAGCCCCTCTTGGCACATTTAACCTAGAAAATTCTTCACTCTTTGTAGTGGTTTGGCTTCTCTAAACTTAATCTCTTCCTTTACAATATCCTCCACTAATCTCTTCCTTTGCATTTGTGGTTCCACTAGGGTTTGTACTTCTCTTCATCTCTTGACTAAAATTTAATAGTGAAGATAAATCATCCCACTTTCCACAAAGACCACAAAAACACTTTTTAACCTCCTTGAAGGCTCCACAAATTCCACTTTTATTGCCACAACTCATCTTTTCCCTTCATGGATTGGGTTCTTGTTCCTTAGGTGTCCATTGGAATAGTTAAAACATCAAATCTTGTCTAGGTTTTTCTCTCCCTTTGCCAAAACCTCTTGCTTAATCTTCAATTGCTCTTATTATAGTTTTAAGTTTTGTATCTCAACATTTTATTCTTTCTCATTTAGTGATGCTCTAATTGCAAGTAGCAATCCATACATAAACCAATTTATCCTTTGTTTCTCTAATACGGGTTCCTCCAATTTCCTAACAAACCCTTTGAACCAATAATAAAATTCCCTTATTGACTCTCCCTTTATTGCAACATTTCCTTTGTCTTCCCCATAGTCTAGATAAAACAATCATTGCAAACGTGTTGTCAAACCCTCTATGGCTGGGACACAACTTCAACTTCACCCCAAACTAGCAAAATTAACTTATATATGACAAATAATCCAAATGAAAATGTTCATTAAGGTCTGATATGGTGAATATATAGCAATTTTGGTGGTTAGAGATGAAAGGAAATATGCCACAAAGGTTGCACAATGTGCATCCTTCATTCTTATGTATTAGGATTGATGACATTAACTATGTGTAATTGATTATAAGGTTTTTATGTCAATCATCTAATACCATGCATGATATTTAGTCTTATGGTGTGTCCTAGTGCACTTATGCATTATGAATAATGTCATTATTTATATGGATAATATACATGAAACTATCATGTCATGCCTAGTGTGTTTGCACATTCACCATGGTTAAGTGACAAAAAATCTAGTGTGTAATGGGTCTAACTGAATATGTCATATATGGTGTGCATTAAGGTTAAATTATATATTATCCTTTGATTTCCATGCATTTTGAGTGAAGCTTCCATCATGAATTATGTGCATCAAACTCCTACATTATGTGTCTAGTGTGCTTAACCATGCATAGTGGTTAGTAATATTTATGATAATGTGTTTTGATTGTATGAGTGCATCAAACTCCTACATTTTTTTATTGTCTAGTATGTTTTTATTGTATGAGTTTTATGCACATGTTTTGATGGTGTGTTTTGATTGTATGAGTTTCATACCATTTTTTTCCCCTCCTCTTTTCATGCTACAAATAAAATTCTTCATCATTTTGAGGAAACGATCAAAGATTAAACCAACACAAGAAGAGCAAGAAGCTAATAATGCAAAGAAAGAAGCAAATATAAGGGAACTTCATGAGAAGAGGATGTGCCAATTGAAGAGGAACCTCAACCATCAATGAGAGATATGGTATTGGTGGCACAAAGGGAATGAATGCAAAATCTTCATGCTATGAGATATTTGAATACCATATTTGGAGACACGTCCACTATCGCAAGTCAAGATGGAGGGGCATTATCTAGCATATCTCAAGTTGAAAGTACATCATCACTCACATGTGAAGGAGGTACGCCATCGTTCCCATCTCAACTTCAAGGTACATCATCTATTCCATCTCTGATTGAAGGTATGCCATCTATCCCATCTCATTTAAATATTGATGAAAATCCTAATGTTGAGATGAATTTACCTTTGAGAATACCTCCTATAAATTTGTGTAGAAAGCCCAAGTATTTGATTGATATTGATGAGAATATTTTGTAGCCGATGGAAGATAAGATTCCAAAACGTAATTGTAGAAGATATGCTCATAATATTTGGAGTGTATTCTTTGAATAAATTAAATGAGATCGAAAGATTTCAAATATTTGTTGAAATGATGATAAATCTAAAGTATAGGTCCATTGTGAAGACTCTTGGGTTGATAACATCAGAGACTTCAAGTGAAAAATCTATTATGAAGAATCTAATGAGCGCATATGAGAGTGTGGGTAACACCTCACGTACAAAAGATAGTAATGTCACATGACGTGTCATTACATTGACAATAGTAAGTAATCAAATGAAGAAATATCATCTCATTAGAAAGACAATTCAAGCATTGAGAATAAACAAGTTTTTTTTATCAAGAGCCATTGGAAGGTGTCATAGAATTAAGGACACTAATGACAATGAATTATGGGCATTCTCCGAAAGACTACCACAAAAAGATAAACCAATTGTTGAAGCACTAAGATCACTAATTGAATACTTTTGGAAGAATTACACAAGGGTACCTTTGAATCAAAGGGATGTGGTAAGAAAGAGAATTGGTAGTTGAAATCGTGAGCCACATTCAAAGCATTTTTTGGATATGACTCAAACACAATTTTTTGGTAAATTTTTAGAGATGTATCCTCAAGTTAAAATTTTTCAAAGATGTTTTGAAATGCTAAATTCTTTCTATGTCAAAATAAATCACACACACAATACTTGTTGTTGTAGAGTACATATTGAATTTTCTAACTATTTTTATGTTTATCAGTCTATATGTTTAGATTTATATACTAAAAATGTTTTGCATGATTTTGGAATACGTGCCCCACCTACATCTTCAAGAGATTCATATCAACAATTTTATGTGAAAGAGAGGAAGATCAATTATTCTACATGAAATTGTGCTTGGATGGCACATGTCAGCATTGTGGTGGCTTGCAACGTATGCCAATATGTGAACATATGGAAAGTACACATGCGGTTGGAAATGAACTAGTAGAGTTCAAAAAGTATAAGACAATGGAATACAATACAAAAGATGGTAAAGAAACAAAAAGGTTTGATTTGGTTATTCAAAAGATTCAAGTGTATCAGTTTATGTCTATATTTCGTGACAGTATAGTGTATGAGTATGCAAGGAATACCCATAGAGTTCGATGGTTGGACTTGCAATTCAAGTTATGCAAGGACACATTTCCACTTGGTAGCATTATTTCAGTCATTGACTTTGCAGAGAACTACAGTCTACAACCACAGTGCGAGGTGCAATCACAATATTACAACTCCATATAGGTTTCTATATTTGTACACATAGCATTCATTCATTCAAATGATAGTAGAAATGATGATAGAAAGATCATAAGGGAGTATGATTTTTATATTAGTGATGATCGCACACATTGTATAGAGTTCATGCAAGGTTTCTTTCAGGTGTTCTACCATGATTTGGCTAGAAAGGGCATATCATTTCGTCAACATATCATATGGTTAGATAGTTTTGTATCACAATTCAAGAACTTGTGGATGTTCTATTGGTTGAGCAAAATGCATAATATTACAGGTGTTCAACATATGTGGAACTTTTGTGAGGTTAGGAATGGAAAGGGGGAGCATGATGGTGTATGAGCATGTATCAAAAGAGCCATAGCATGAGAAGAGTTAAAGTATAAAGATAATACAAAGTTGACAAATGCAAAATCAATCATCGAGTGGTGTAATGCTTCGATGGGTCCAGGTAATGAAGGTAAGTCTTTAGTTCATAGATTTTTTTGGTTGATAGATGATACTAACATTGCACAATATGAGGATTGTTGTACATTGATAGGATCAAGTGAGCTACACTCTTTCAAAATCTCTAATGTAGGTTCATGGAGTATCCATATGCGGAAGATGGCATGCTTTTGTTCTTCATGTACAATTCAAGCCTAGAATGAGCATGAGTCAAAGGAGTGGATTGATAAATGATGGTTAAGTTTTCTTAGCCCACTTGACACATATCGGCTCTCGATAGTACTAAAACTGACATAGATGGAATCATCAATTGACTTTGATCACATATCATATCTAGTTCAACAAGGTAATATATATACTTATATATTTTTTGAAATTCCTAATGTTATCTTACTTTGTAGTGTTTTTGTAATGCTGACTAATTTCATCTAATTTACTACACATATCAATGTAGGGAATGTTTATGCAATTATTGCAGATGAAGACAATGAAGATGGAATGGATTGTTACTTGTGTTGTTGTGTTGAGACCAAAAATAAGTTTGGAGGCCTTGGTTATAGATGGAGAAAACATTGATTACCCTACAGGCTCGGTGGTTGTCACTAGAATATGGCTTAGAAGGTACCCACATAAGAGTGTTAATGTTTGGTTGTTTCAGGAATTTGACATGCATCATAAGATTCTTCATTTCTCAAACCTTTTCATGGAATCCAATGTTCATTTGATCAAATATGGGGGTAGACCTTTGAACAAGAACTTGTGGAAGGTGCATGAGTCTAATGATGAGGTAATACTTGACACAATAAAGAGTAGAGCGAAATTGAATGGTTTGTTGGATTAATTTGTAAATATGCACATTGAATTTGTAAAGTAATGTTATTGATATTAATGTACACAATTGATAGTTAGACCTTTCGTTTCTATATTTCAACTTTACTTATGTTTTGGTTCCAAATTTCAAATGGCATAGGAAGGACTTACTGCCCCTCTTTAACTTAAAGTTTCTCTTTTTTGTTTGCTGAATTTTTACACATATACAATGAATATTAGGTAGATTATACACATATTTATGGTATTTCTATTTAAAATGGCACATAGTGGACTTTGTTGTGATAAAAATTACATTCACCATCTTTTGTTGTGTTTCACTATCAAGTCATAATGACATGATGTGGTTCCCTTAGTGGTGGTAAATGGACCATCTTCTTAGGTGTAACAATTTGATATGACCTATTTAATATGACCATGCAATTTTGTTCAACTTTGTGTGGTAAGTATGATCTACACTCTGGTGTACTCATAAAAAGTAATGCAAAAAGCATCATGTAACAATGAATATATATTGAATGATAACTATGAAAATCATATAGAAAATATATAATCATCAAGACATAGAAGATTTCTCCCAATAAGGGTAAAAAAGTATGATATAATGTGTAGGTACATAGGAGATTAGCATCAAGGTACATTCACATATTTAGAAAAAGATGAATCATTTGCAATAACAATATTATTTTCTGTCTTTATTTTATTCTTGATATTTTTAAGATTCTGCTCTAAGATAGGGTAATCATGTGCTTATATTTATTTAGTGTCAATTTTAAAGTTCATATTTAGGTTATGGTCAAGTTGATCAGTAATAGTAAATAAAATCATAACCTTCAACAACTAAGTAATTTAAGCTTTCATTTACAAAAACTGATTAGAATTTGTAAACCCTACATTTGAATGTCTTATTGGTGTTCACAAAAGAAATTTCATTAACTAATCATTCTTACAAAGCATTCACCACTCTCCATACTCTTTGACCAGCTCAAATATAGTAGTTTGCACCCAACCATGCCAAAACAATCCAAGCTATATTGCATTGACGATATCTCTTAAGAGACCAAAGTGCAAAAGGGCTGCAAACTTTGACGAGTTACTCAAAAACTGTGGCACTTAGAATTTTTTTTCTAAATGTACAAGATCATGTAGGGCCCCTCTATAATAACCTCTCTCAATTTTTGATATCTCCAAGTCATTTTCCAATGGTGTTGATGTTTTAGTTGATGGAAAAGACATCAAATGCATGCAGTGTAAAGTTGCAAGGTGGTGTAATTTTCGTTATGTTTATCGTGCGACCGAAATGACAGTTCCAACATGTATAGATAGGTAGGTTTACACTAGGAAAGGCTCTTTTCCACACCCAAACATACCAGAATGGTCCGAGCTACATTGCATCGGTGATATCTCTTAAGAGACCAAAGTGCAAAAAAACAACAAAATTTGACGAGATGTTACTCAAAAACCATGGCACTTAGAAACATTTTGTATGAAGGTACAAGATAACATGGGGCTCCTCTACAATAACTTCTCTTATTTTTTGATATTCCAATTCATTTTCCCATGGTGTCGAGTTTTCAATTGATGGAAAAAGCATCAAATGCATGTAGTGTAAAGTTGCAAGGTGGTTTAATTTTTGTTTTGTTCATCGTGTGACCAAACTGACAATTCCAACATGTCTAGATGGGTAGGTTTATGCTAGGAAAGGTCCTATTTCACACCCAAACATGTCAGAATAGTCCAAGCTACATTGTACCATCGATATCTCTTAAGAGACCAAAGTGCAAAAACGCATCAAACTTTGACGAGATGTTACTTGGAAACCATGGCATTTAGAAACAATTCATTTAAAGGTATAGGATTATTTAGGGACCCTCTATAATAACCTCTCTCAATTTTTTATATCTCCTAGTCTTTTTCCAGTGGTGTTGAGTTTTTAGTTGATGGATAAAATGTCAAATGCATGCAATGTAAAGTTGCAAGGTGGTGTAATTTTTGGTATGCTTGTCGTGTGACCAAACCAGTAGTTCCAACATGTCTTGATGGGTGTTTCTATGCTAGGCAAGGTCCTATTTCACACCCAAACATGTTGGAACAGTTCAAGCTACATTCTACTGGCAATATCTCTTAAGAGACCAAAGTGCAAAAGGGCAGAAAAATTTGACGAGTTGTTACTCAAAAATTGTGGCACTTAGAAATATCTTTTTTGAGGTTACATGATCAAATAGGGCCCCTCTAAAATAACCTCTCTCAGTTTCTGATATCTCTGAGCCATTTGCTCGTGGTGTCGAGTTTTCAGTTGATGGAAAAAGCATCAAATGCATGCAGTGTAAAGTTGCTAGGTGGTGTAAATTTTGTTTTGTTCATTGTGTGACCAAAATGATAGGTCCAACACATCCATATGGGTAGGTTTACACTAGGAAAGGTCCATTTTTTCACCCAAACATGCTAGAACAGTCCAAGTTACATTGCAGCAATGATATCTCTTAAGAGACCAAAGTGCAAAAAGGCAACAAACTTTGATGAGTTGTTACTCAGAAATCGTGGAACTTAGAAACATTTTTTCTAAAGGTACATGATCATGTAGGGCCCCTCTACAATAAAATCTTGATTTTTGATATCTTTGAGTTGTTTTCCCATGGTGTCAGTTTTCAGTTGATGAAAAGGGCATCAAATGCATGTAGTGTAAAGTTGCAAGGTGGTGTAATTTTCTTTTTATTCGTCGTGTGACCAAACCAACAGTTCTAACACATCTTGATGGGTAGGTTTATGCTAGTCAAGGTCCTATTTTACACTCTAGCATGTTGAATCATTTTGGGCTACATTGCACCAATGATTTCCCTAAGAGACCAAAGTGCAAAAGGGAAAAAAAATTTGACGAGTTGTTACTCATAAATCATGGCACTTAGAAACATTATGTTTGAAGGTATAGGAACATATTGGGTCCTTATATAATAATGTCTCTCATATTTTCATACATCCAAGCTGTTTGGCCATGGTGAAATTTTTTTTTATGCCCCAAAAATTGTTAGATGCATGTAGTGTAAAGTTGCAAGGTAGGATACTTTTTGTTTTGTTCTTCATGGGGCCAAACCATTAGCGCCAACACGTCTAGGTGGGAAAATTTATGCTAGGAATGGTCATCACCCTTTGTTATTTGTTATAAAAGGGTCATAGTCTTTCTTATTCGAAGGGTCACAAATTTTTTCCTTTGAAAAGTCACAACCTAAATCATATCATCACTATTCATGAGAACCTAAATTAATTTATTTGCAATATTTCCTAAGGTTCTATTCTTAATTGAATTCTTCAATGATGTTATGGGTGTCTTTGTCAAATGAAATTCTCTCCCTTTTATGTTAGTACTTATCAACCTAGAAAGCATTTTGATAGACAACATTTTTAATATTTTCATAATTTTTAAGCATAAGGTAATCATAAATAAACATGGAGTAATCTTGTTGAAGCTACATCTAATCATGAAGCAAAAAAAAAAGATATACATAATACAAAAAGTATGAGGCATACACATGAATACATGTAATACATGGAGTATAGACAAGAAGCATGAAACATACACGTGAATACACATAATACATGAAGTATACACATGAAGCATGAAGAATACACACAAACACATGAAGTATACATAGGAAGCATGAAGCATACACGTGAATACATGTAATATGTGAAGTATACATAGGAATCATGAAGCATACACATGAACACATGAAGTATACACATAAATCATGAAGCATACACATGAACACTTGAAGTATACACAAGAAGCATGAAATATACACATGAATACACATAATACATGAAGTATACATAAGAAGCATGAAGCATACACATGAATAGACATAATACATGAAGTGTACACAAGAATCATGAAGCATACATGTGAATACATGAAGTATACATAGGAAGCATGAAGCATACATGTGAATACATGAAGTATGCATAGGAAGCATGAATCATACATGTGAATACACATAATACGTGAAGTATACACATAATATGTAAAGTATACACAAGAAGAATGAAGCATACATGTGAATACACGTAATACATGAAGTATTCACAGGAAGCATGCTATTTTGTCTTATAATTTAGACTTGTTAAGGTCAAAATATTATATTTTGATTCATAACATTCACTATTGGGGTTTTGAATGGTAGATGTCTTCCAAGAATTGTATCACAAACTTTTAGAGGTATGGGGTCACAT
Source organism: Sequoia sempervirens (assembly GCA_007258455.2). NCBI lineage: Eukaryota > Viridiplantae > Streptophyta > Pinopsida > Cupressales > Cupressaceae > Sequoia > Sequoia sempervirens. The sequence continues at coordinate 498,038,173 of VDFB02047230.1, read as the reverse complement.
GTAATAATGTCTTGCTCATTTTTAGTTGCATAATTGAAAGTGCATTATATAATTACATTAATTTCCTTACCATGCCACAATGATCCTAGAGAGTATGGGCTTAGATGTGTAGTGGTAGAGAGACCTAGATGTTAGATTGTATCATGCATTATTATATTCATATGATTGATGATGTCAATGATGACATGGCTATGTTTTCAATTCACCCAATAGTTCATGTGGAAGAGATATATTCCTTTGAAATCATTAGTGGTCACAACACTATTGTTATGGAATTGCACCTCTTGATTAGCATCCTCAATAGATTTAGTGTCATTTTGAGAGTTAGTGTGGTGATCATGTCACCGTATATCACCTTGTTATAGTTTCTTACCCTTGTCTCAATCTAGAGAAGATAATGGAAACATATTAGGGTTTTGGGTGCTTGATGTGTAGTATGTTGAGCATTCTTACATGAAAGAATGTTGCTTCTATATGGGAGGTTTGTAGCTATTTTCCTACATGGATTATTCTTATGCGGGAAAATTTTTCCTAATATTTTCATTAGCCTCAATCTCTGATGCATTGCATAATGTTTTTCTCAAGTTTTTTAATGTTAATAACTCTATTTAAGGTTAACAAGTGTTTTGAGAACTTAGAATTGAAAGGAAGAAAGGTATGCAAAAACACTTCCTAAAATAATCTTGGAGGAGAATAATGTTCATGTTGCAATTATGAAGGTGTTGTAATTGATGTCAAAAATAATTCTACTGACTGGTGTTTTCATTGATGTCAACTATGTGTTAAGGAAATTGTTGCATGATGAAGATGTCAAGGATATTGAGAAAATTGTAAAAAAGAGGAAAATAGGTTTATGTAGGTTGTGCATGTATAGTTGAGATATTGAGGAAGTGTTGTGAGTACATGGAGCTATATTTTTGTTGCAATATATAAAGATGAGTTAGAATGAAGTAATGAGCTAAGATGATATCTCTGGTACTTGGTTTCCAAGTGCTTTTGAGAAAGTTTGATAAACATAGTAAATTGTGTTGTATAAGTGGCCAGAGTGTGCTTCGGTATTGTGATTCGTGTTTCTTCTATATAAATACTATACCTATGCAAATATGATATGTTGTTCATGTTTGTTAGAGGTTGTTATATTTAGAATTTGGGTTTCTAGATCATTGTACAGAGCGAGATATTTTCACCAGTGTGTGAACCAGTTTTTAGTGATGTTTTATGTGGCCTGGGAGAAATGTATTTTCTCTGTGTCTCTCCATTGTTTGGCTTTAGGTTGTGTGGATTTTGGAAGTTTCTTATAATGTTTGTATCTTTCCGTATTCAAGGTTTTACTTGATTTGGTTTAGTATAGAGTGATTTTCATTTGTCAATATGCAAATAAGGTTTACTAGTTGTTCTGAGTTAAAGTATTTGTATGATACGAGCTTGGATGAAGTATTTGATAAATCTCAAGTAGTTCATGGATTATTCTAGATTGTGTTAAAGTGAATTATGTTGTTTGGAAGTTTTAGATTGATTTAAGGAAGCATGTACTCAATGATTATGGTTTTTAACATGGGTATTGGTCGACCTTGTGTTAGCACTACATGTGAGGCTTATAAAAGTGTGTTGACATGTGTTGGGATATATTTGGGTCCTAATTAAGGATTAATATAGGCAACCTTCATTCCTATTCACCATGGGAATGCTTAGGTGTCAACCTATTTTGAATTTGTATGTATAACGGCTAGTTGCCAACATTGGAGAAGGTTTTTTGCGTTGATATTGATATAAATAAGTGTGGTATTGTTGTGATTTCGATGTATGAAAGAAGGAAGAAGCAATATAGATGTGATATTGATGCGAGTAATGTGTGTGATGCAAATTTGAGCAGAGCAGTGCAAATTTCAAGTGTTAGGGTTCCTAAAGGTAGTGAGCTGAAGGCATCTGAAATCATTCAAGCAAGGTTGCGAGATTGTTGGATCATTGTGTTGGATTCCTTGTTGCATTGAGAAAGTGTTTTCTATATAAATTTCTTCTTCTATCTTCTTGTATTTCTTTTTGTAGCAATGAGCCTTGGCTGTGAGCCATTTTGAACAATGTGTCCTATTCTGGAAGTGACCCTTGTATCAGTTTTGTAATTACTTATATTGTGATCTAATCCTCACTGTGGTTTTTCTCTCATTGGGTTTTCCACATAAATTCAGTGTTCTCTTGTGTATGGTGTTGCTATTTTAGTTTATGTTATCTGCATTCCATGTTTAATCACAGTAACAAAATAAGGGTTTAATTAATGCTTGTGGATCTGATTACTATTGAAGGTTTTGAAGGTTTAATTTGCTACAATTGATTCACCCCCCTCTCATTTGTCTTGTTCATTCAAAAATTGGTATCAAAGCTCAGTTCCTTGGAGAAGAGCTTAACCACCTAAGATAGCTCTAGGATGGAAAACATGATTCCTTTGGAATGCTCTAGATTTGATGGCATAGATTATGCATTCTAGAAGACAAAGATGGAAGGATATCTGGAAGCTTAGGGATTTGAGGTTGAAAAATCTTATCAGATTGCATATACTCCACCTACAAATGGTCCAAGTACAAGTGCAAAGATCAAGGCGCATGAGATCAATGCTAAGGAAAGATTTATTATTGTGAATAGTCTTTCAAATACTTAATTAGTAAAAGTTATGAGTTTGAAGACTAATAAAGAGGTTTAGGATAAGTTAGAAAGCATTTATGAAGGAGATGAAAAATTCAAACAAGAAAAGTTGCAAAATTTGAAGGCACAATTTGAGACCTTACATATATTTGAAAATGAAACAATCAAAATATACATGCAGAGAGTTGATGAGCTGGTGAGTGCAATGAGAGGTCTTGGTGCACAAGTCAAAGAATCTAAAGTGGTAAATAAAGTTATCAAATCTTTTCCTGATTCTTATAGTGAAAAGGTATCTACTATTGAGGAATTGCAAATATTGATACTCATTCTAGAGATCAGATGACTAGTACACTAACTTCTTTTGAAATGAGGAAAAAAGGCTTGAAAAAGGGTGTAACTATAGAGACTACTTTCAAGGCTAGAGTATAAGAAAAAGTTGAAGATTCAGATAAGGAAGATCTTGATGATGTGGAAGCTAACTTTGTAAGAAGAATGAAGGACACCAGTAATTACAAAGGAAATTATCTTTGAAATGTTTTAGTTGTGGAGAAATAGGTCATTATGATTCAAGATTTCTAAGAAGAGCTATAAACAATAAGGACAAGGAAAATAAAGGAAAAATGATTAAGAAAGCTTACTATGTGAGAGAAGATGTTGGAATTTCTGATGATGAATCTAACTATGGAGACTTTGATGACAATGAATGCTTGTTCTTGGCTATTAAAGAAGAATGTAGTTCTACTAACTTTGAAAGTTGTTATTGCATAAATTTTTTGGATTAGATTGTGTCTGAATTTTTTGCATCAACGTTTCAAATCACACTCCATGATTCATCATTAGGATGAATCACGAAGTGTGATTCGAAACGTTGATGCAAAAAATTTAGACACAATCTAATCCAAAAATTTTATGCAATAACCTACATGGATTGTGGAAATCTACTATCACTAATCTGAAAGTTGTGTAAAGTCGTTTAGAGAAGGAGAAAATTGAAGGTACTTTGGTATCTACTTTTCATGTTAAAGAAGATAAGAATTATTGGGTTATTGATAGTGGCTACTCTAATCACATGACTGGAGACAAGAGTAAGTTTGATAAACTTGAAAAATACAATGGAGGACTAGTTAAATTTGGAGATGATTCAGGAGCTGAAATTTGTGAAATAGGTTCAATTAGTTTTGATGGAAAGCATAACACTAATAATTTTTAATATGTTAAGGTTTTAAGGCATAAGATTTTGAGTGTTGGAAAAATGTGTAGCAAGGGATACAATCTTTTGTTTAAGGATGAAACATGTGAGATCAAAAAGGGTCCAAAACTTTGATTGTTGTTGGTAAGAGAACATATGGAAACATTTATCAACTTAAGGGTGTTGATGGACATTGCTTTATGTCTTGAATTAGTGACAGTTAGTTATGGCACTAGAGGATGTGTCACATGAACTTTGATAATTTGGAAAGAATTAGTTCAATTCATGCAATGAGAGACCTACCAAGAATCACAAAGGCTATCAATGTTGTTTGTGAGAGTTATCAATTTGGAAAACAAACAAGGAGTAGCTTCAAGGGAAAGGAACAATTTGCTACCTGACTACTGGAATTAGTACATACAAATCTCTGTGGTCCTACAAGGGTGAGAAGTCTTTAAGGTGATAGGAATTTTATGCTTTTAATTGAAGATTATTCTAGAATGACATGGGTTACTTGTCTTAGAGAAAAATATGATGTATTAGATAAATTCAAGGAATTTAAAGCTATGGTTGAGAATGAAATGGATCTTAAAATCAAATGTTTGAGGTTTGACAGAGGTGGTGAATTCATCTCCAATGAGTTTAACATGTTTTGTGAAGTTCATGGAATAAAGAGGAATCTATCTGCTCCTAGAACTCCTTAGTAGAATGGAGTCATTGAAAGGAAAAATCAAATGGTTCAAGAGGCCACTAGGACTATGATGAAAGAGGAAAATCTACCAAAATTCTACTGGAGAGAAGATATTCATACTACTATTTACATACTTAATAGTGTTCAAGCTAAAGTTAATAGCACAAAGACTCTCTATGAGCTATAGTAAGGAAGGATTCCTGTTGTTAAGTACTTTAGAGTATTTGGAAGCAAATATTATATCAAAAGAGAAGAAGAAAGTTTAGGAAAGTTTGATGCAAGGTATGATTAAGGTATCTTCCTTGGATATTCTATTAAAATCAAAGCTTACAAATGTTACAAAAAAGGCTAAGAAATATTGTTGAAAGTGCAAATGTTAAGGTTGATGAAAACTTATAAAATTCAGTTGCAGTGGATGGATATGTGTCAAATGAACCTAGTTGTAGAATAGAAGAAGAAAAATTTGATGAAGAAGAAGTGCAGAATGAAGAAGAAGAAGCTCTGGAGAGGACCCCTAATACCCCTAAGTATGTGCAAAAGAATCATTTTGAAGATCAAATTATTGGATACAAAATGAAAGGTGTATTGACAAGAAGAAAAGCTACTGAAGTTGAGGTAAATATGTGTTTAATTTCTAAAGTTGAACCTAAACAGTGAGTGAAGCATGCAAGGATGAACATTGGATGAAGGAAATGAAAGAACTTATGCAAATAGAGAAGAAATAGACTTGGGAATTGGTTCCTAGACTAGAAAACAAGAACATAATTGGAACTAAGTGGGTATTCAGAAAAAAAGTTGAATGAGAATGGAGAAGTAGTAAGAAACAAGGCAAGACTTGTGTGTAAGGGTAACTCACAAGTGGAAGGAATAGAATTTGAGGAGACATTTTCTCATGTGGCTAGGATGGAAGCTATCAAAATGTTTCTAGCATTTGTAGCACATAAGGACTTTAAAGTTTATCAAATGGATGTGAAGTCTTCTTTTATGAATTTCAATTGTTAGATCAACCAGATATGGTATGTTAATTTAAAAGAAGGAACTATATGGATTAAAGCAAGCTCCTAGAGCTTGGTATGCAAGATTGGATGGGTATTTGTTGACAACAAGGATTCAGTAAAGGCACCGCAGATAGTAATCTTTACTTCAAAATTGAGGAAGAAAAAATCTTAATAGTAGATTTATATGTGGATGATATTATCTATGGAGGAAATTAAACTATGTGTAAGAATTTTTTTGAAGAGATGCAAAAAGAATTTGAAATTTCAATGTTTTGGGAGATGAATTTCTTCCTTGGGCTACAAATCAATCAAATAGATAAAGGGATTTTCATTTCATAGTCTAAGTATGTCAAAGAGATGTTGAAGAAGTTTGGAATGGATGAATCCATACCAATATGCACTCCTATGGTGACTAGTTGTAAATTGAGAAAAGATGATTCACCTAAGGCTAAGCAGAGCAAATATAGATATATGATTAGTGGACTGTTATATCTAACTACTACTAGATCGGATATCATGCATGCAATTTATCTTGTGGCTAGATTTCAAGAAGATCCTAAAGAAACAAATGTTGCAGAAATGAAGAGGATATTCAAATATTTAAGAGGCACTCTAGATTATGGTTTGTGGTATCCTAAGGCTATTGATTTCACACTAAGTGCTTATACAGATACAAATTGGGTTGGTTGTGTTGATGGCAGGAAAAGTACTAGTGGTGGTGCACTCTTTCTTGGATGTAGATTGGTGTCATGGTTGAGCAAGAAATAGGATTCAATTTCATTATCTACTACAAAGGTTGAGTATATTGCAGCAACATCATGTTGTACACAAGTTTTGTGGATGATTCAAACATTGAAGGATATTAGAGTTGTATATGATGTTCCTATTTCTATCTTTTGTGATAATACAAGTGCAATTAACATTTCAAAGAATCCAGTGATGCACTCAAGGATAAAGCATATATCTATTAGGTATCACTTTTTGAGAGAAAAGGTTATGGAGAATGAAGTGAAGCTTCAGTATGTTCCTACAAAGGATCAGATTGCTGATATATTTACTAAGGCTATTCTTAAGGATACTTTTGAGTATCATTGGGAGAAGTTGGGGGTTATTTCCCCTCCCTATTTGAACTATATGCATATAGAGATGCATCAATCCAATGGATATATGGATCTATCTCTTTTCTAGACTGATGTTGGTGGCTACCTCTTAGGGAGAGTAGGTAGTGTCATATTTTTTCATTGAGTTGCTAAATCATTTGGGTGTACTCCTACGGGGGTATTCTGGTTCAGTGCCAAAGGGGGAGAATAATGAATTTTTTTTATCCTTTTCCATTGATGTCAAAGTGGGAGAGAGAATCATGTGTAAAAGCTTATCTACTAAGGGAAAGAGAGAAAGTTGTGTGTGTTGTCTAATCATTATTGTCAAAGTGAGAGATAATCCTTTAAGGAGGAGTGAGTTTAGGAATGTTGTGTAGGCTATCTAATATGAAAAAAAAAGAGGAGAATGTGTATGTTGTCTTTGATGGTTTTTCACATATTTTGCTTCCATAAATGACAAAGGGGAGATTTTTTCAAGTATGAAGGTGTTGTCATTGATGTCAATAGAAAGTCTACTGAATAGTTTTGTCATTGATGTTAATTGTGTGTTAATGTAATGTCCCCTCCAAAGTGAGACATCTGTATTTAGTATATTATCCTATCATTATGACCCTCGTAGGCTAATGAACATGATGAGAGGGTCTTTTGAGGATTGTATCACCTCCAACATTCAGTGATGATTATCTCTAGCTTTCAGTTGAGGCTTTCGGGACTCAGTTTGCTCAACTTACTATTTATAGTAAGTCAGACATGGATAGAGTGGGACCCTTACTATTTTTAGTAGGGCACATGATCATATGGAGAATCATCAGATGAGTTCCCAGTTCAAATGGCGTGTTGAGAAATGATGCATTTAATAAGTTATTAATGTTATTTGGTTAAAATAACATTAATTAATTAAAAGGTGATATTTTAATGTTATAACTTGAGGGTCAAAACGTCATTAAAAGGGGCCAAATTAATGAATTTATTTATTGGGTGCCAACTCCTAAGTTTTGAGTGAAATATTAAATGATGCACATAAATAACATTTTAATGTTATTTAATGGCCTTTTTGGAGAAGTTCGACTTTCTCATGAAGGCATACATATTTTCACTTTGGAGTTATTTGGGATTCATTAGATGGAGATTGTTGTTGATGAATTTTGTGTCTGAGAGAGAAAGCTAAGGGTTTTCAATCCTCATGCCATTGGAGAATGTTTCTTCTTCAGTGTTTGCAGCCATTTGAAGTAGTGAAATACCTGTTGAATTTGGCATTCTGGAGGGCATCATTCAGATGTTCTATTATGCTGATTGGAAAGAAAAAAAGGGTTTGATTTAATTGTTCAGAGATTGCAATAATTAGAGTAGGCGATTGTAGATTATCTATAGCCATAATAAATCAGATTTCAAGAGGTACAGTTTGGGGTTTCAACAAATTTCTATTGTAGCAGGTCGGCCTTTCAAGGAGAGGGGCGATTTTGGTCTTGAGGCTTCAAAAAATCAAATAAAAATTACTAAGAGGGGCACCCAAGCTTGAGGAATAAATCCACACCATCTGCGATAAAAAAATGCAACTTGGAGAGGGAGAATCGAACCATTATTGAGTTGCTTTTTGGCTGAAAGTGGTGATCAACAACTGCATGTTTTCCAATTAATTTGGGTATGGCTGTAATAACCTATTCTATTGAATATTGATCAAATAAATATATATTGGAAGAGTTAGTATCATAGTTGCTTGTATTCCTTTATGTTTTCGCATTTTATTTCCTTGCAAATATTTCAAAAAAACACAAAAAAGTAGAAACCCTCATTAAACATCAAACACACAAAACAAAAAAATACAACATCAGAAATAAGGGCACGAAGCATTACTAAATTGGTATCAGAGCCTTAATCCTGACATCCTAGAGGGTTGAAGGCACATGAGAAGTCACCAAAAATATTTCACTCGCAGTAAAGGGGAATTAGATGCAGATTGGAAAAGGGATAATCTATTTGCAAAGGAACCATTGACGGATATGGGTGACAGGTCAGAAGAGAGTCCACATAGGAATGAAAGGAGAGATGATGATAGGGATGGTGAAAGAGACATGAGAGAGACCTTGAGGGACTTACGGGTTGGTCAACAATAGGTAGCTAGTGTACAATAACATCTAGCAAATACACTACAATAGTTGAATCTACCTAGGAGACAACCTCATAATCAAGATGATGACAAGAGTGTAGTAGGGTCACAGAGAGTACAAAGGGAACCTTCCCACACTGTAGATAGGTCGACTTGACCCACTCTTCTGAGGGAAGAGTGAGTGGAGGAGAATATTGAAGAGGTTGAAGAACCAACCTTTGCAGATGCATATATGGCTGCACACGATGAGTGGTGACAACTGACACCAGAGGCACGTGAGCTCATGCACTTTGATCAATTTGTTCAATCGAGGATGGAATATTATAGGGCTCGATAGGGGAATAGGCCTCAGAACCAAAATAGGGACTTGAAGTATGTGTCCAACAAGATCACCCTACCTTACTTTGATGGTAGTGGTAAGGTGACAACACAGTCTTGGATTCATAGGTTGGACACTTTCTTGACGCTTCAACCTATGTCTGAGGAAGAAGATATCAAATTTTCCACGTTACATCTAGAGGGAGCAGCCCATGACTAGTGGTATTAGGGAATGGTTACACTACAACACGATTGTATCACCACCTACCAGGAGTTTGTGGATAGGTTGATTGCTTTGATAAAAAAGATCCAGAAGTCTATTTCAGGGAATTGACACAACTTAGGTAGACTGGCAACTTAGAGGGCTATATCAACGATTTTTAGAAGTTATCTATAATGGTGACAAACATTTCAAAGAGGAGGTTGGTTGTGCTCTTCATAGAGGGATTACTGGAGCCATTATGTGGGTGGGTTAAGGCTTTCGAACCACCAACGTTACAGGAAGCAATGAAGAAGGAAATGAGTATGAAACTTGCAACCCCATCCAACAAGTTCAGATCATCAAGAAAGTTTGTCACAAAGGGCTCTTCTTCATTCAGAGATAATAAATTTTTTCCCAAGAACAAAGAAAAATCTGATTTTAAGGGAGAGAAAAAAGGAAAATAAGCAGCCCCATTTGACTGTGAAACATTAAATGATTTACATAAAAAGAAGCTTTGTTTCTACTGCAAGGATCCATATGATGAAAATCATGATTGCACCTTAAGACCAAAGGGAAAAACTAACCGTGTTATGTGGGATTTTTATGAAGATTTAGAATCTAAAAATTCTGACCAGCAAGCTGGTCAAGAAGAATCAGATGATGAAAATTCAAAAAAAGAGGAGGAAAAGGAAGGGGAAATCCATCTATAGGAGGCACAAATTACTAGTATCTAGTAGGAAGGGTATTTTAGAATGTGTGGTGTCCTACCAGGTCAAAAGGTCATCACTCTTTTGGATATAGGTGCCACTCATAATTTTATTGATGCACGCTTTGTGGAGAAGCGTGGGATCATGACAGAGGAGTTTGAAGGTATAAGGGTGAAAGTAGCGGATGGATATACTCTTAAGTGAGAAATAATGGTCAAAGATCTCCCTATGCACCTTAATAACTATAATTTTAAGGCTGATTACTATGTGGTAAACATGGGAGACATAGATGTAGTTTTGGGGATGAGATGGCTCCATGCTATTGGCAAGTTCACTCTTGATCTTTGTGAGATGGAGATGAGTTTTGAGGTAGAGGGAAAAAATCAGATATTAAAGGCCATCAAAGATAGCAGCTTCAGGATGTTGTCACTCAGGAGGATGGAGATCCTCATGCAACACAATATGGTGGATTGGGCAACTGAATGTGTGTTAATGCTGACTCAGGAGGGGCAGCATAAAAAAAAATCACCCGGATATACAAGAGATCAAAATTAAACATGGGAAGGTTTTCAACGACATCCCACCAAGTAGACCTCTTGATAGGGGTATTGAGCATATTATAGAGCTAGAGGAGGGCGTTAAGCCTGTGATGATTACTCCATATAGGAATAAAAAATGACTTAAGGATGAGATAGGAAAAACCATTAAGGATTTGCTCGCCATGGGTCACATTAGGCCGAGCAAGTCACCATTTGCCTCCTTAGTGGTTTTTGTTAAGAAAAAAGATGGTACTCTTCACATGTGCATTAACTACAGAGTTCTAAACAAGAGGACCATTAAAAACAAATACCCCATCCCACAGATCGATGAGTTGAGTGATGAGCTACATGGTGCTTGTTTCTTTTCAAAAATTGATTTGAGATCCAACTATCATCAAATAAAGGTGTGTGAGTAGGACATAGAGAAAATGACATTCAGATGCCATTGTGGGAATTTTGAGTTTGTGGTTATGCCATTTGGGCTAACCAATGCTCCAGCCACGTTCTAGGCCACAATGAATAGAATCTTCTAGCCACAGTTGAGGAAGTTTGTACTTGTATTCTTTGATGATATACTGGTGTATAGTAGAACATGGGAGGAACACCTTGCTCACTTGGATTCGGTGTTGGGGATTTTGGATAGGGAGTCTTTGTATGCGAAGGAATCAAAGTGCGACCTCAACATGACAAAATTGTTATATTTGGGACATATCATTAGTGCAGAGGGTGTGAGGATGGATCCTGACAAGATTCGTGCTATCATAGACTGGCCCACTCCAGAGAATCTCACATAGTTGCGCAAATTTTTAGGGTTATGTGGTTTCTACCACTGGATTGTCAGTAGTTATTTGTGTCATGTAGTGCCTCTCACGGACTTGATGAAGAAAGGTGCTTTTATTTGGACCCCAGAGGCACAGGAGTGCTTTATGAGATTCAAATAGATTATGACCACTTGTCCCATTCTTGCCTTGCCAGATTTCATGAAGCCATTTGAGCTTCAGTGTGACGCCTCGGGTGAGTGGATTGGTGTTATGCTTATGCAAGAGAAGCACCCGATTGATTTTGAGAGCAGGAAGCTCAGGGGACCAGAGAGAGGGTATAGTATCTATGATAAAGAGATGTTGGCCATTATGCACGCTTTGGCCAAATTCAGACAATATCTCATTGGCAGTAAATTCTATATAAAAATTGACCATAATAGTCTTAGACACTTTTTGGGGCAGCGAGATCTTAATGACCACCAGTAGAAATGGGTTAGTGAGATTTAGTCGTATGACTTCGACATTACATACTTCAATGGTACTCAGAATGTCATCGCCGAAGCTCTATCTCACAGACCACACTTGAACACTATGGTTCAGATCTCAGAGGATTGGAGGCACCTGATTGTGGTAGAATACGCCAAGGATACATGGGCATCTGGGATCATTGAGGGGTCAGTTCAGGACAGTAGATATGCAGTTTTCAATGAGCTCATCATATATAAGGGAAAGATATATTTGACGCCAAGGTCAGAGATGAAGAGCATCATACTGAGAGCTTTCCATGATGTGCTACTGTAGGACACCCAGGATACTTCAAAACCTACAGGCAGATCAGGGAGAGGTTTACATAGAAAGGTCTCAAGGCCGATGTTCTTCAGTGTGTTAGGGAGTGTCCAATTTGTCAGCAAAACAAATAGGAGCACACCTACCCGACAGGTCTATTACAACCACTTTTGATTCCTAATAGGAAGTGGGAATGCCTTCCCATGGACTTTATTACGGGCTTGCCTAAAGCCCAGGGGAGAGACTGTATATATGTAGTTGTGGATTGGTTAACAAAATATGCCCACTTCTTTCCGATCACAGCTACATACACGGCTACACAGGGGGCATAATTGTTCTTCTGAGAGGTTTTCAGACTACATGGGTTACCTCAGACCATAGTTAGTGACAGGGACAACTAGTTTATGAGTCATTTTTGGTAGGAGGTATTTAGACTCTGTGGGACCGAGCTACCCCTGAGTACCAGCTATCACCTGTAGACAGACGGGAAAACAAAGATAGTTAATAAATGGGTGGAAGGTTATCTCATAAATTACATAGCTAGGCAACAAAAGGCTTGGGTAAAGTGGATGTAACTCTATGATTTTTGTTATAATTCCACTTTCCACATGTCTATACAGATGACACCTTTCATGGCGTTATACGGGTACGAAGCTCCGAGCTTCATCGACCTTCTGTTTAGTGATAGTAGAGTGCCTAGTGTAGGAGAATTGTTCTAGGAGAGTCAGGACATTATGAAGGCTCTCAAGGAGAATATCACTAAGGCACAAAATCAGTAGAAACAATATGCTAATTAGAGGAGGACAAAGAGATCATTTGAGGTTGGGAGATATGGTCTATCTAATGTTGGAGTTGTACCGATAGTCTACACTCAGGAAAAGTGGTGTTGAAAAGTTGAAACCACACTACTATGGGCCTTTTTGGATTATCAGGCAAGTGGGTGAAGTAGTTTATGAGTTAGAACTCCCAGCAGATAGCCGAGTTCACAATGTCTTTCATGTATCACGCCTCAAGAAGGTGTTGGGACATCATGTGACTCCATCAACAATGTTGCCACCCCTGGATGATGAGGGGAAACTGATTCTCGAGCCAGGGGCTATCTTGGATTTTTGAGAGAGGTGGGTATAGAAATGGACTATCACAAAATATTTGGTCAAATGGAAGGATTTCTAGTTGAGGATGCCACTTGGGAAGGTGAGGAGATCTTACAGTACCCAGCGTTGAGATTGCTTGAGGTCAAGCAATTTCAGGGAGGGAGGACTATAATGTCCCCTCCAAAGTGAGACATTTGTATTTAGTAGATTAGCCTATCATTATGACCCTCGTAGGCTAATGAAGGTGATGAGAGTTTCTTCTGGGGATTGTATCACCTCCAACATTCAGTGATGATTAGCTCTGGATTTTAGTTGAGGCTTCTGGGACTCAATTTTCTCAACTTACTATTTATAGTAAGTCAGACATGGACATAGTGAGACCCTTACTATTTTTAGTAAGGCACATGATCATATGGAGAATCATCAGAGGAGTTCCTAGTTCAGATGGTGTGTTGAGAAATGATGCATTTAATAAGTTATTAATGTTATTTGGTTAAAATAACATTAATTAATTAAAAGGTGATATTTTAATGTTATAACTTGAGGGTCAAAACATCATTAAAGGGGGCCAAATTAATGAATTTATTTATTGGGTGCCAACTCCTAAGTTTTGAGTGAAATATTAAATGATGCACATAAATAACATTTTAATGTTATTTAATTGCCTTTTTGGAGAAATTTGACTTTCTCATGAAGGCATATATATTTTCACTTTGGAGTTATTTGGGATTCATTAGATGGAGATTGTTGTTGATGAATTTTGTGTCTGAGAGAGAAAGCTAAGGGTTTTCAATGCTCGTGCCATTGGAGAACGTTTCTTCAATAGTGTTTACAACCATTTGAAGTAGTGAAATACCTGTTGAATTTGGCATTCTGGAGGGCATCATTCAAATGTTCTATTGTGCTGATTGGAAAGACAAAAAGACATTTGATTTAATTGTTCAGAGATTGCAATAATCAGAGTAGGCAATTGCAGATTATCTACAACCATAATAAATCATATTTCAAGAGGTATAGTTTGAGGTTTCAACAAATTTATATTGCATAAGGTCGGCCTTTCAAGGAGAGGGGCGATTTTGGTCTTGAGGCTTCAAAAGTTTCAATAAAAATTACTAAGAGGGGCACCCAAGCTTGAGGAATACATCCACACCATGTACAATAAAAAAGGTAGCCTACAGAGGGAGAATCGAACCATTATTGAGTTGCTTTTTGGTTGAAAGTGGTGATCAACAACTGCATTTTTTCCAATTAATTAAGGTATGGCTGTAATAACCTGTTCTATTGAATATTGATCAAATAAATATATATTGGAAGAGTTAGTATCATAGTTGCTTGTATTCCTTTATGTATTTGCATTTTATTTCCTTGCAAATATTTCAAAAACACACAAAAAAGATGAAATCCTCATTAAACATCAAACACACAAAAAAAAAAAAATAGCATCAGAAATAAGGGCACAAAGCATTACTATAGTTAAGGAAGTTGTTGAATGATGAAGATGTCAAAGATATTAATAAAATTGTGAAAAAGAGGAAAATAGGTTGATGCAGGTTGCACATGTATAGTTGAGATATTGAGGAAGTTTTGCGAGTACATGGAAATATCTTTTTGTTACAGTATCTGAAGATGAGTTGGAATGAATTAATGAGCTCAGATGATGTCTCTAGTGCTTGTGTATTGAGTGCTTTTGAGAAAATTTGATAAACAAAGTAAATTGTCTTGTGCAAGTGGTCAAAGTGTGCTTTGGTATTATGCTTTGCATTTATTCTGTATTGATCGTATGCCTTTGTGGATCTAATATTTTTTTCATGGTTGTTAGAGGTTGCTATATTAAAATTGGGTTTGTGGATCGTTGTACAGAGCAATATATTTTCACCAATGTGTGAACTATTTTTGAGTGATGTTTTTCTTGGCCTGGGAGAAATGTATTTGCTCCATGTTTCTTCATTGTTTGGCTTCAGGTCGTGTGGATTTTGGAAGTTTCCTATAATGTTTGTATCTTTTTGTATTCAAGGTTTTACTTTATTTGGTGCAGTATAGAGTGAGTTTTATTTGTTAGTATGTGAATAAAGTTTACCAATTTTTATGAGTTGAGGTATTTGTATGATGCGAGCTTGGATTAAGTATTTGATGGATCTCAAGTATTTCATGGATTATTCTAGATCATGTTCAAGTGAATTTTTTCATCTAGAAGTTTCAGATTGATTTAAGGAAGCATGTACTTAATGATTATGGTGTTTAACACGAGTATTAGTTGACCTTGTGCTAACACTACATATGAGGCTTATAAAAGTTTGTTGATGTGTTTTGGGATCTATTTGGGTTCTAATTAAGTATTTATGTAGGTCTCCTTCATTCCTATCCACCACGAAAATTCTTAGGTGCTAACCTATTTTGAATTTGTATGTATAATAGCTAGTTGTCAACATTGGAGAAGGTTTTTGAGGTTGAGGTTGATATAAATAAGTGTGGTGTTGTTGTGAGTTGGATGTATGAAAGAAGGATGAAGCAAGATAGATGCAATATCGATGCGAGTGATGTGTGTGATGTGAATTTGAGCATAGCAGTCTGAATTTCAGTGTTAGGGTTCTTGAAGGTAGTGAGCTGAAGGCATCCAAAATCATTCAAGAAAGGCTACAAGATTGTTGGGGCATTGGGGTGGATTCTTTGTTGCATTGAGAAAGTGTTCTTTGTGTAACATTCTTCTTCTATCTTCTTGTATTTCTTTCTGTGATAGTGAGCCCTGGTTGTGAGCCTTTTTGGACAGTGTGTCCTATTCCGAAAATGAGCCCTTGTAACGATTTTGAAATTACTTATATTGTGAGCTAATTCTCACTATGGTTTTTCCCTCATTCGGTTTTCCACGTAAATCTAGTGTTCTCTTGTGTATGGTGTTATTATTTTAGTTTTTGTTATCTACATTCTATGTTTAATTACATTAACAAAATAAGGGTTTAATGAATGCTTGTGGATCTGATTACTGTTGAAGGTTTTGAAGGTTTAATTTGCTACAATTGAGTCAACCCCCTCTCAGTTTTCTTGTTGATTCAATGGTTCAAACTTTATATATTTACAATTATATAAAGGAAGAGTGCATGTAATACACTTGGATTTTAAATATTTGAAGTAAACCATCTACAAATATCCATTGAAGTGTGGATTTATAATGCAAATATGGACACCATCAATAAAAAAATATGTGTATTAACCAAATAGTTGTTGAATAGGACAACTAAGAGGGGGGTTGAATCAGTTGTCACAAAATTAAACCTTTAAATCATTCACCGAAACTAATTCTTAACACTGTTTAACTGATTAAACACTAAGTGCAAGTGTAGAAACTAAAAACCATCACACAAATACAATAACATCAGATTTACGTGGAAAAACCAATAAGGGAAAAACCACGGTGAGGATTAACTCACACTATAGAGAATATCAAAATCGATTACAAAAGACTCACTAACTAGGAAATAAGGCTCACTTCCAAAACAAGGGCTCATTTTCTGGATCAGGACTCACTATCTAATAGGGCTAACAACTTGGAGGGCTCATTTCCATAGAGATAAAAAGAAGATAGAAGAGATATGTTACAGAGAGAAGACAATCTCAATGCAATAGAGAAATTCACCACAATTTTCTCAACCACTCGCAAACATGCATGAATGATAGAGTACACCTTTTTCTCACTACATCCAAAAACTCAGCATTTAGGCTTCACACTGATCTAACACACTCTCATCACACACACTCACTAATTATCATCAATCTCACATCTATTTTCTCTATTTCTTTGCACTTATCTCTCTTTTTTCTTACTTCATTTCACCACTAACTCATTCTGCATTTATACCATCTTCAAATTTGAAACACATCCAAAGTTAGCCATCCAACATTAAATTCAAATTAGGTCAGCACCAAAACATTCTATGGTGGAATTAGAATGAGGGCGACCAAAACACACACTTGATAAGAACCCAAATAGATCCAACATGCTTCATCAACTCTGAAGATAGTGTTCAACACAAGATCAGCCAAACCAGTGTAAAACACAGAAAAATTAAGCACAAACCTTCCAGATACTAAAATTATCTTCAATACAATTAAAAAAACTCAACTCTAGAACCGCAAGTCACAAGACTTTAACAAAGAGAAATCTGGACCAACAACATTTCTTCTGAACCTCAACCAGAAACACAAAAAACCACAGTTCACAACTGGTGAATATAACTCACACTATACAATGAATCAACAACCAAAAATATGGATCTAGAAACTTCCAACAATGATGATCAACATATCTGAGCCATGCAAACATAGGAGCAAATCCCAGAGAAAAATTTGGAGCAACCACTAAACACTTGCAATCTTTCTTCAATACATTTTTCTCAATATCCTTAATATATATAGCCAATAACCTGCAACCATGAAATTAATGATAACAACAACCTGTTGATAACCATTTGACTAGTTGACATCAATGACAACACCTCCATTCTTTCCATTCTTGCAACAATCCTCCCCTTTTTCATTGATGGCAACACATGATGTGAAAAACCATCAAAGAAAACATACTAGCTCTAAATACACTTCTCAAGATTTTTTTTGTTTCTCCCCCTTAGTAGATACTTTTATATTCTTCCTCTTTTATTTTTTTCTCACATTCTTTCTCTCCTCTCTTTTTGTTTTTTTTCACATTCTTCCTTTCTTCATTTGAGATCAATTGCAAAGGCAAAAGATATTTTATATTGATTTCCCATTTGACATTAAAACAAAATATTCACAATGACAACACTTGATACTACCTGCTCCCCTTGAGAGGTAGCCACCAAAATATCATTCCAAAAGAAATATAGATCCATAGATCCACTGGACTGATGCATCTCCATATGCATCTAGTTCAAGAAAGGAGGGGCAATGACCCCTAAAATCTCTTGGAGATACTCAAAAGTATCTTTAGGAAGAGCCTTTGTAAATATATTAGCATTTTGATCCTTCGTCAAAACATATTCAATATTTACTTGACTCTCCACAACCTTCTCTCTCAAGAAATGATAACTGATAGGTATATGCTTCATCCTTAAGTGCATCACTATATTATTTGAAATGTTAATTTCACTTTTATTATCACAAAAGATAGAAATAGGATCATCATATACCACTGTGATATCTGTCAACATCTGTTTCATCCATAGAACTTGTGTACAACAAGATGCAGTAGCAATTTACTCAGATTCAGTAGTAGACAAGGAAACTGAATCTTGCTTTTTACTCAACCATGCCACCAATCTGCAACCAAGAAAGAATGCACCACGACTTGTACTCTTTTTATCATCTACACATCCAACCCAATCTACATCTGTATAGGCACTTAGTGTAAAGTCAATATCTCTATGATACCATAACCCGTAATCTAGAGTACCATTCAAATATCTAAATATTTGTTTAGCAATAGCAACATGTGTTTCCTTAGGATCTTCTTGAAATCTAGCCACAAGATAGAAATCATGCATAATATCTAGTCTAGTAGCAGTCAAATACAATAGTCCACCAATCATAGATCTATACTTGCTCTAATCAACCTTAGGTGAATCATCATCTTTACCCAATTGCAACCAGTCACCATAGGAGTACATACCAGTTTGGAGCCATCCATCTGAAACTTCTTCAACATCTCTTTCACATACTTAGACTATGAAATAAAAATTCATTCTTTGTTTAATTAATCTATAGCCCAAGAAAGAAATTCATCTTTCTAAACATAGAAATTTCAAATTCTTTCTGCATCTCTTTCGCAAACATCTTACACATTTTCATTTCCTTCAATAATAATGTCATCAACATATACAACTACAGTCAATTTTTTTCATTTTCAATCTTACAATACAAATTACTATCTGTCGTACCTTTGTTGAAACTTTGTTGAATGAAATACCTATCTAACCTTGCATACCAAGCTCTAGGAGCTTGCTTCAATCCATATAAGGCTTTCTTCAATCTACACACCATATCCAGTTTATTTGACAACTGAAATCCTTCCGATTATTCCATGTAGACCTCTTCCTCTAGCTCACAATTTGAAAATGTTGACTTGACATCCATTTGATAGACCTTAAAATCTTTATAAGGAGTAAATGCTAAGAACATCCTTATAGCTTCCATTCTTGCTACGAGAGAAAAAGTCTCCTGAAAATCTATGCCTTCTACTTGCGAGTAACCTTTACACACAATACTTACTTTGTTTCTAACCACTTCTTCATTCTCATTCAACTTATTTTTGAACACCCATTTTGATCCAATAATATTTTTATCTGCAGATCTTGGGACCAATTCCCAAATTTGATTCTTCTCAATTTGTATAATTTTTCTTTCATAGATTCCATCCAATGTTCATCTTTACATGCTTCACTTACAGTCTTTGGTTCAACCTCAAAAAGTAAACATAGATTTACTTCAACGACAGCTTTGCTTCTTGTCAATACTCCTTTAGTCTTATCTCCAATAATTTGACTTTTTGAATGATTCTTCTGTACATATCTAGGTGTCTTAGGGGACACCATCGAAGCTTCTTCTTCTCTTTCATCTTGTTCATTCTACTTCTCTTGCTCATCCTTTTTCTGTTCTTCCACAATTTCTTCAATTCTTACACAATCAGGTTCTTCAGATACATATCCATCAATGTCAATTGAATTCTTCATTTTTTCATCAACCTTGACATTTACACTTTCTACAATCTTTCTCAATATTTTATTGAAACATCTATATGCTTTTATTTTAGTATAATATCCAAGAAAAATTCCTTCATCACTTCTTGCATCAAACTTTCCTAAAGTTTCTTCATCTCTTCTAATATAAAATTTGCTTTCAAATACCTTGAAATACTTAACAGTAGGAATTATTCCATGCCATAGCTCATAGGGGGTCTTTGTACCATTTTCTCTTGCTTGAACTCAATTGAATACATAAACAACAATATGAATAGCTTCTCTCAAGTAAACTTGTGGTAAACCAACCTTAGTAATCATTGATCTAGCGGCCTCTTGAATTGTTATGTTCTTTCTTTCAACAATTCCATTCTACTAAGGAGTTCTTGAAGAAGATAAATGTCTCTTTATTCCATGCACTTCACAAAACATATTAAACTCATGGGAGGTTAATTCTCCACCTCTGTTAGACCTTAATAATTTTATCCTCAAGTTCACTTCATTTTCAACCATAGCTTTGAATGTCTTGAATCTATCTAATGCATCTAATTTCTCTTTAAGAAATGTAACCCATGTATATCTAGAATAATCATTAATAAAAAGCATAAATTAACTTTCACCTTGTATACTTTTCACTGTTGTAGGACCAAAGAGATCTATATGAATTAAATCTAGTAGTCCAATAGTAGATTGTTCCTTTGATCTATAATGACTTCTTGCTTTCTTTCCAAACTGATAATTCATGCAAATAGCATTAACAAGCTTTGTAATCCTTGGTAAATCTCTCATGATCTGAACTGCACTAATCCTTTCCAAGTTATCAAAATTCATGTGACACATTCTCTGATGCCATAACCAACTGTCATTAATTTTATCCATAAAGCATTGTCCATCAACACCTTTGAGTTGATAGATATTTCCTTCAGATTTCTTTCCTGTAGCAATCACTGTTTTGGATCATTTTTGGATCACATCTCTCATCCTTAAACACAAGATCATATCCCTTACTGCACATCTATTCAACACTCAAAATATTATGCCTTAAACCCTTAACATAGTAGAAAACATCAGTATTATGCTTGCCATCAAAACTTAATGAACCCATCCCACAAATTTTAGCACTAGTATCATCTCCAAACATAACCAAGCCTCCATTTTTTCAAGTTTAACAAGCTTACTCTTATCACCAGTCATGTGATGTGAACAACCACTATCAACAACTCAATAGTTCTTTTCTTGTGTAGCATGTAGGGAAGAGATAACAATACCTTCATTTTTCTCCTTCTCCAGAGGGCTTTCCTTCATCTATTTTTTAGAATTAGTAGAAGTAGGTTCATCCTTTATAGGCAGGAACAGGCATTCATTTTCATCAAGATCCTCATAATCAAAATCCTCATCAGATATACTAGCATTCTCATTCACATAATATGCTTTGTTGATCTTCTTTCCTTTCTTTTATTTTGCATATCTTTGTTTATTCCTCTTAGCTCTTTCCAGACATTTTGCAGCATAATGACCTCTTTCTCCACAACTAAAGAATTTAAAGGGTAACTTACCTTCATACTTTCTAGAGCCTTTCCTCATCCTTCTCACAAATTTAGCTTCTATTTCATCAAGATTTTATTCATCCAGATCTTCAATTTTCATGGCCTTAAAAGCAGTCTTTGATTTGCATCCATTCCTTAGATTCAGATTCCTCATCTCATAAGATGTCAAAGATCCCAACAACAGATCTTTAGTGTAGGTCTTATAATCTATACTATGTTCAATAGCACACACCTTCTCGTTGTAAGCATCATGGAGAGTTCTAAGAATCTTCTTTAAAATCCTGGTTTCATCTATAATAGCACCAAGTCCTCGCATTCTAGCTACCATCTCATCCAATCTATGTATGTAAGCTTTAACATTCTCATCTTCAAACATATGTAGAAGCTCAAACTGTGTCTCCAAATTCTACAATTTTTCCTCTTTGACTCTTTCATCACCTTCATGCGTCCTTTCCAAAGCATCCCAAACTTCCTTAACAAACTTCAAATTTTGATCCTTAATCAACTCAGAATGTACAAGACTGTTCTTCAAAAATGTACTTCACCTTATCGTTCGCTTAATGTGCTTTTATCTCATCATCCATACTCAGATTGTAAGCTTTCTCCACATCATATCCACAATACTCCAGATATTCTTCCATCAATATTTCTAGATAGCATAATTAGTTCCATTGAACCTAGGATAATCATAAGTCATTTTGCTAGCCATCTGGTGTGAGTGTTCCTTGGTTTGCTTGCACAACTAGCTAGGAAGACTTTTCCCTGTCTTCATCCAAGAACTTGATAGCTTCTAGGTCCTGGTTAGGCTTAGGTCATTAACTAAGCCCTGTTCCAACTCCTCTCCAAGAGTTTCTCACTTGTGCTTCACCTTGGAAGACTGACACCACTTTGAACTGGCAAGCTCTTCCCAACACCTAGAAGACTCTAAGTGCCAACATCACTCAAAATATTGAACTGATTGTAGGGGTATCCAAGATACTGAAAACGTGCCATACACATCCAATTGGATTCATCTTGGATGGTCTCCAATCTTCTTTCTTACCGATTCCAAGATTTTGTCTAAATGAGGCCTAATTCCTTGTAGCCCTTGACAGTGACCTTTTTGTATTTCTTGCTCAAATTTTCCAAACAACCTAGAAAAAAAATTTCACTTTCAGACACCCTTTTGGATCCTTTAAAATATTTATAGGGTTTCAAACCCCTAACTCCTCTGTACACTGGTCTCCTATAATCTAGGTCAAATAGGGCTAAAAGGCATAATTACTAGGAATCTACTGATTTCTTGTTCCTTATCTCAAAAAATGGATTGACAAACCTTCAATCCTCTTAGCATGCTATAATGTGACTGTACCCTACCTAGAACTATACTTGTTCCGTACTGTACCTTAAATCCCCTGCTTATATTTTCCTATTCTTCACTACCAAACCTCTAACCGGACTCTCTAAGCTCGCCTAGGGTTTGATCTTAAAAATATTTGCTTGACTCTTCTTGACTCCTAACCCTAAATATGTACAGACTAGTGGCTCCCCTAACATTTCTATCTATTCTTAGGAAGATCCTGTGGTTAGATTTCATGGGGGAGCCATGAAAAGGAAAACTGGTCAGGACAGGACCAGAATAAACCCTTAGACCTTAACTTATGAATTCAAAACACCAAATCAACTCAAATTAACTTGCTTACAAAATGAAAAAGACTTGGAACTATACTGTGAACATGAATGCAATGCTAAATCAGAACATACAATCCACTTGATATCACTGTCTCTTCAAAACATACAGAAAACTCAGAAATTGCAGACTTCTCTCTATTCCCACAAAAAAAAACTTGATTACAAAAGACTAACTGCTTGCATTCGAGCCACCTCCTTTCTTAGATGCCATTTACCATGATTTTTGGGATGTTGGTCGATCCCACACTCCTACCCTTTAGGGGATCCAAGATAACCGAGTTGCATACAACATGACAAATGTTGTCATGCAACTTTGTAACAACCTCTTGCAACTAATCATTATGTCCTCTTCCTAACTCCTAGGACCTCTAACTCCTATATTTAGAGCATCCAACTCCCTTAATTTCCTCATGGCATCTTTCTAACAACATTCATGTGTTTAGAACACATTTAAGGCTCCAATCCCATCTTAAGCTATTAAGGCTAATTAAACAAAGGTAATCAACAAAGACTAAACTATGGTGATCTTAGTCCTAATGACTAATTCACCTAGCCATAACTATGACCTTCTAAGGTCCAAAATAAACACACACCTACTCTGACTTGGCTAATGTCAGATACAAGCCAAAAATGACCTAAACTATGGAGGTTAGCCTAGGTGCTCCTGCACCATCCTCCCCAAAACAAAAGAGTTCAATCCACCCTTGGATTGAGTAAGTTGAGATCAATGCCCAAATTCTTGAATTCTGATTCTTTGATCCACGCTGCATCAGCATTAGATTGATCATGCCATTTTATCAGATGTTCCTTGTATTCCTTGGTTCTAGTCTTCTTATAGACCCTGGTATCCAGTACACTGTCAGCTTGTTTGATTGTAGCAGAAGGTAGTTTTAGCTCCTCCACATCTTGGATGACTTCATTGAGACTTTTATCCATGTCTGGTGGTGGTCCTTTGTAATGAACCAGGTCAGAAATGTTAAAAATAGGGGACAGTCCACTGTCTTCCGGTAGCTCCACTCTAAAAGTATTGTTTCCATACTTTGCTAAGATAGGATAGGGACCTATCCTCTTCATCTGCAACTTGTGAGGAACTCCTTTTTGTAACCTAGACTTGTTTAGATGCACCATCACCAAGTCTCCCATATTAAACTGAACTTCTCTTCTATGCTCATCCACCTTGGTCTTATGCTTCATGTTGTTTTCTTCCAATGTCTTCCTGACTGTATCATGAATCTCCTGCATGGCATAAGAAAAATCATCAGCATATCCACTTCCCTTGACTCCATCATTTAAGTCTCTTAGCTCATATACTCCTCTAGGGTGTAGACCATAGACAATTTCAAAGGGACTCTTCCCTGTTGATCTGTTCACAATGTCATTATAAGCATATTCAACTTGTCCTATCAACTGATCCCATTGTTGACCATACTCCTTGGTACCTTAAAAGATTTCCAAGACTTCTATTAACAACTTTGGTCTGACCATCAGTTTGGGGATGGTATGCAGATCCAAAAGATAAATTAGTCCCCAATCTCTGCCAAAGAGTCTTCCAAAAATGGCTCATAAACTTAGTGTCTCTGTCTGACACAATGCTTATAGGTAACCCATGTATCCTTACTATCTCTTTGAAGAAGAGAGAGGCTATTTGACTGGCATCATTGGTTGTTTTACATGGCACAAAGTGAGCCATCTTGCTGAATCTGTCCACAACTACATAAACACTGTCCATGCCTTGTCTTGTCTTGGGTAATCCAACTACAAAATCCATACTCAAGCATTCCCATGGCTTGGTAGGAATAGGCAGTGGTTGGTATAGGCCTGCATTTGAAGAAGTACCCTTGGCCTTTTGACACACTATACAACTCTCCACATACCTCCTAACATCTAGGTTCATCCTTGGCCAATAATAGAACCTTTGAACAAGTTCTTGAGTCTTTGTGATCCCAAAGTGACCACTTAATGCACCATTATGCTTTTCTTGTATCAAATTCTCTCTAATAGAGCCTCTAGGGACACATAACTGATTCGCTTTAAACAAGAGATCACTTTGCAAAGTATACTCAGCATATTTACTATAAAAATGATTCTTGTATTCAACACATACCTTGTAAATGTCTGCAAAATCTTCATCATCTGCATATAGATCCTTGAAATGATCTATTCCCATGCTCTTCAACTGAATTTCTTGTATGGTGAGGACTCTTCTACTCAAGGCATCTGCCACCTTGTTGAGTACTCCTTTCTTATGCTTGATATTGAAAGTGTAAGCTTGCAGGTATTCAACCCATTTCATGTGTCTGTGACTCAATTTCTCTTGTGAATTCAGGAAACTAAGTGCTTGGTTGTTTGAATACACTATGAATTCCTTGGGAAGCAAGTAGTGCCTCCATTTCCTTAAAGCCTGGACCAATGCATACATCTCAAGGTCATAAGAAGAATACTTCTTCTTGGCTTCACTTAACTTTTCTGAATGGAATGCCACTGGTCTGCCCTCTTGGCTGAGAACAACTCCAATAGCCACATTGCTTGCATCACACTCAATAGTGAATAGCTTCTCAAAGCTTGGTAACGCCAAAATAGGTTGGGTAGCTATCTTTTCTTTCAACAACTCAAAACTTTTGTTAGCTTGTTCATTCGATACAAACTTAGTCTTCATCCCTCCTTTAATGGTATCCAACATCGGAGCACAAATAGCACTAAATTTTCTTATGAACTTCCTATAGTATTGATCAAGGCCATGAAAACTTCTTACCTCTGTTGCTGTCTTTGGAGTAGGCCAATTGAGGATGGCTTCCGCTTTGCTGCTATCCATCTTCAAGTTACCACGTGATAGTACAAATCCAAGGTACACCAGCTCTGTCTTGATGAATTCACATTTTTCTAAATTGATCATCAATTTCTCTTCCTGTAGCTTCTTGAAAATCAACTCTATCTGTTGGAGGTGCTCTTCTCTTGTTTTGCTATAAATCAATATATCATCAAGATACACCACTACAAATTTACCAATGTAGTCCTTGAGGATTTCATTCATGAGTCTCATGAATGTGGAGGGGGCATTAGACAACCCAAATGGCATAACCAGCCACTCATATAAACCCTCATTGGTTTTGAAAGCTGTTTTCCACTCATCTCCCTCATGTATTCTAATTTGGTGATAACCACTCTTTAGGTCTATCTTGGTATAGTACCTAGCTTCACCTAGACAATCCATGAGGTCTTCAATCCTAGGGATAGGGAACCTATACCTAATGGTTATCTTATTTATGGCCCTTGAATCAGTACAAAGCCTCCATTCTCCTCCCTTTTTAGGTGCTAAGACAGTGGGTACTGCACATGGGCTGATGCTCTTCCTAATGAGACCTTGGTTTAGGAGTTCTTGTATTTGCCTAGCTATTTCCTCATTTTGTTGAGGGGTCATCTTGTAGGCTGCCTTATTTGGTAGGGTAGCCCCTGGTATCAAGTCTATCCTATGACTTATGGCTCTCTTAGGGGGTAATGTTGCTGGTTGTCCACTACTCACAATGCCTTCATAGATCTGCAACATTTTCTATATTTCCTTAGGTAACTCTGGCTTCTCAGCTGTTTTCTCATTACTTATCTCTCTTGGCCTTAGCATTATTGCATAACCAACTCCTTCTCCTTCTTCCAAGGCTTCTAAGAACTCTTTTTCACCAACCATGAGCATTTTAGGACCTACTGACTGCACCTCTGCATCTTCTAACAGTGACTGAATCCTAAATGTTACCTTATCCTTCTTGAAAGTATAAGAGTTCTTCACTCCATCATGCATAGCTTGGTGATCAAATTTCCATGGTCTACCTAGGAGCAAGTGACATGCATCCATAGGTAACACATCACACAAGACTTTGTCCTTGTACCTACCAATTGAGAATTCCACCCATGCTTGTTCATTTACCAAGACATGTTGGCCTTTATTGAGCCATGTGACCTTGTAAGGATTGGTGTGGGGTATCCTTGTCAACTTCAGCTTGCTGACTGTCTCCTTTGACACAATATTGTCAGTAGACCCTAAGTCAATGATGACTCTACATACCTTCCCCATCATTTTACACTTTATCCTAAACAGGGACCTCCTTTGGCTTGATTCTTCTTTAACCGGCTCTTTGATCAAAGTCCTCATCATGAGGTTCTCACCTTCCTCAAAATTCAATGGTACCTCAAGATGTTTCTCTATTGCATTTGTCTCATCATGAACTAGATTAGTTCTCTTGTCACCCCCATGAGAAGTACTACCCTTCTCTGGACATCTATAGGCCGGGTGTCCCATTTGATTGCAGTGGTAACACTTCATATTGGCAAAGTAACTGCCCCTTCCTTGTCCACCACTTCTTCCTCTAGAGCTAGAGCCTCTTCCTCTACCACCTCTACTAGAACTTCCTTATTGCTACTCAGAGTACTTGACTTCTCCTTGAGTCCTTGATTCTAAACTTCTTCCACCATAGCCACCTCTTTGTCCTCTACTGTCTTTTCCTTTACCTCTACTCTTGGAGGTTTTCTCTTGCTTCTTTTTGCCTTTCTCCTCTATCTTTAAGGCCATTTGATAACATTGGCGAATGGTTTTGAAGTTCACTAGGCTCATGTCTTCTTGAATAGACCACTTGAGTCCATTCAAATACCTTGCTAGCTTGATGCTTTCATCTTCAACCACCTTGGATTTGAGGCACAAATTTTGGAACTCCTCGGTGTATGTTTGGACATCCATATCTTTTTGTCTAAGATTATGTCTCCTCCCATGCAACTGGACTTCATAGTCATCAGGTAAGTAGGTCTGCTTGATCTTGGTTACCATGCCTCTCCATGTAACTATAGGACCCTTTCCTTCTTTCTCTCTTTCACCTTGCACAAACTTCCACCATGTGAGAGTTGAACCTCTCAACCTTGACTTGGCCACCTTAACCTTTTGGGCTTCTGTTATGCCATCACATTCAAAGTGATTCTCTATGCTTTCAATCCAGTCCATGATTGAATAAGGATCCATTTGTCCACTAAATAGTGGCACTCCTTCCAAAGCTTTGCCACTTAAGGCCTGCAGTGCCTTCAAGAAGGGTTCTTCAGCAAGGACAGGGTCAGGTTTTGGAGCTTCCTCCTCCAAGTCCAATTCTTTTTCCTTTGCTTCCTGCTCTTCCTTCAGATCTATCTTATCCTTTACTTTGTCTGTTGTTTCTTGGACTTCATCCAAGAGCTTCTCCATTCGGGACAACCTTTCTCTTAGCAGCCGGTTATCCTCTTCTTGCTCTTCTACCTTCTTGGCCAACTCAGCATTAGTCACCATGGTTCTTTCTTCCTCTGGTGTATTCTCTCCTACTAATTCAGTGGGTTGCAACATCAATCACAAGCCTGATCAAACTTTGCTCTAATACCAATATGGTGTGAGTGTTCCTTGGTTTTCTTGCACAACTAGCTAGGAAGACTTTTCCCTGTCTTCATCTAGGAACCTGATAGCTTCTAGGTCCTAGTTAGGCTTAGGTCATTAACTAAGCCCTGTTCCAACTCCTCTCCAAGAGTTTCTCACTTGTGCTTCACCTTGGAAGACCGACACCACTTTGAACTGGCAAGCTCTTCCCAACACCTAGAAGACTCTAAGTGCCAACATCACTCAAAATATTGAACTGCTTGCAGGGGTATCCAAGATACTGAAAACGTGCCATACACATCCAATTGGATTCATCTTGGATGGTCTCGAATCTTCTTTCTTACCGATTCCAAGATTTTGTCTAAATGAGGCCTAATTCCTTGTAGCCCTTGACAGTGACCTTTTTGTATTTCTTGCTCAAATTTTCCAAACAACCTAGAAAAAAAATTTCACTTTCAGACACCCTTTTGGATCCTTTAAAATATTTATAGGGTTTCAGACCCCTGACTCCTCCGTACACTGGTCTCCTATAATCTAGGTCAAATAGGGCTAAAAGGCCTAATTACTAGGAATCTATTGATTTCTTGTTCCTTATCTCAACAAATGGATTGACAAACCTTCAATCCTCTTAGCATGCTATAATGTGACTGTACCCTACCTAGAACTATACTTGTTCCGTACTGTACCTTAAATCCCCTGCTTATATTTTCCTATTCTTCACTACCAAACCTCTAATCGGACTCTCTAAGCTCGCCTAGGGTTTGATCTTAAAAATATCTACTTGACTCTTCTTGACTCCTAACCCTAAATATGTACAGACTAGTGGCTCCCCTAACATTTCCATCTATTCTCAGGAAGATACTGTGGTTAGATTTCATGGGGGAGCCATGAAAAGGCAAACTGGTCAGGACAGGACCAGAATAAACCCTTAGACCTTAACTTATGAATTCAAAACACCAAATCAACTCAAATTAACTTGCTTACAAAATGAAAAAGACTTGGAACTATACTATGAACACGAATGCAATGCTAAATCAGAACATACAATCCACTTGATATCACTGTCTCTTCAAAACATATGGAAAACTCATAAATTGCAGACTTCTCTCTATTCCCACAAAAAAAAAACTTGATTACAAAAGACTAACTGCTTGCATTCAAGCCACCTCCTTTCTTAGATGCCATTTACCATGATTTTTGGGATGTTGGTTGATCCCACACTCCTACCCTTTAGGGGATCCAAGATAACCGAGTTGCATGCAACATGACAAATGTTGTCATGCAACTTTGTAACAACCTCTTGTAACTAATCATTATGTCCTCTTCCTAACTCCTAGGACCTCTAACTCATGTATTTCGAGCATCCAACTCCCTTAATTTCCTCATGGCATCTTTCTAACAACATTCATGTGTTTAGAACACATTTAAGGCTCCAATCCCATCTTAAGCTATTAAGGCTAATTAAAGCAAAGGTAATTAACAAAGACTAAACTATGGTGATCTTAGTCCTAATGACTAATTCACCTAGCCATAACTATGACCTTCTAAGGTCCAAAATAAACACACACCTACTCTGACTTGGCTAATGTCAGATACAAGCCAAAAATGACCTAAACTATGGAGGTTAGCCTAGGTGCTCCTGCACCACCATCCTAAACCTTCCTTAAATGGTTAATCTCTTCTCCAAGGAACCAAGCTCTGATACCAATTTTTGAATAAGACAACTAAGAGGAGGGGGTGAATCAGTTGTCACAAAATTAAACCTTTAAATTATTTGCTAGAACTAATTCTTAATATTGCTTAATTGATTAAACATTAAGTGCAAGTGCAAAAAATGAAAACCATCACACAAATACAATAACGCCATATTTATGTGGAAAACCCAATAAGGGGAAAACCACAATGAGGATTAACTCACACTGTAGAGAATATCAAAACCAATTACAAAAGGCTCACTGCTTGAGAAACAAGGTTCACTACCAAAACAAGGACTCACTGTCCAACAGGGTTAACAACCCAGATGACTCATTGCCATAGAGATACAAAGAAGATAGAAGAGATATGTTATAGAGAGAAGACAATCTCAATGCAACTGAGAAATATGCCACAATTTGATCAACCACTCACAGATATGCATGAATGATAGAGTACACTTTCTACCCACTGCATTTGGAAACTCAACATTTAGGCTTTGCACTGATCTGCCACACTTGCATCACACACACTCACTAATTATCATCAATCTCACATCTATCAACTCTATTTCTTTGCACTTATCTCTCTTTTCTCTTGCTTCATTTAACCACTAACTCATTCTGCATTTATATCATCTTCAACTTTGAAAGTCATCCAAAGTCAAGCATCCAACATTAAATTCAAATTAGGTTGGCACCAAAACATCCTAGGGTAGAATTAGAATGAGGGTGACCCAAACACATGCTCGATAAGGACCTAAATAGATCCAACATGCTTCATCAACTCCGAAGATAGTGTTCAACACAAGGTCAACCAAACTAGTGTAAAACACATAGAACAATTAAGCACAAACCTTCCAGATACTAAAATTATCTTCAATACAATCAAAACAACTCAAATCTAGAACTACAAGTCATAAGATTAAAAGAGAGAAATCCAGACCAATAACATTTCTCCCAGACCTCAACCAGAAACACAAAAACCACAGTTCACAACTGGTGAACATAACTCGCACTATACAATGAATCAACGGCCAAAAATTTGGATTTAGAAACTTCCAACAATCACGATCAAAATATATAAGCCACACAAACATAGGAGAAAATCCTGGAGAAAAACCCAGAGCAACCATTGAACACCTACAATCTTTCTTCAATATAATTTTCTCAATATCCTCAATATATACAGCCAATGACCTGTAACCATGACATTAATGACAACAACTAGTTGATAACCAATTGACCATCTGACATCAATGACAACACCTTCATTCTTTCTATTCTTGAACAATAGCCATATAGGCATACATCAATATATGTCGATATAAGTATAACATATGTACAAAATAGCCATATAGGCTTACAAGAATGTCATATAGGCATACAATGTCAAGTATATGCAATACAAAATATGTCCACAAATGCCATATAAGAATACAACAAAGGACCCCAATAAAAATTCATTCCCCTCTGGGTGAATATAAAGGTTTTTTAGTATTTTAATACCTTTTATTAAAATAATTTTTTGAAAAACTAATAATACATAGGCGATATTCAAAAAATTATTTTCAATTTGAAAATAAAAATAAAAAAATGATAATTTTAGGTCATCTTATGTGTGATGTACATAACAATTTTTCAAAACAACAAATATGACCAATAAAAAAAAAAAAAAAATCAAAGAAAAAATTGCAAAAAAATATCATGAGAATTCTTTAGTTTGTTACAAATCTGTTCCCAAAAGGATTAAGACAAATATGATTATTTAGGTCAAAATATGGATGATGTACTTGTGCATGGTATGGTAAAAAAAAGTGACTTTTAAACAATGGTTTTTAAACATGCCTATTCAAAATTAGTTTGTATCATCTAGGTATTAAATTAAATTACATATTTGGAAACTAGACTCTGAGTACTACATTTTATGATTAGTGACTCTTTTTAAGATTCCACTTCTAAGTGCTTCAAATTTTAAAGTCAAATATTACAAATTCTAAAAATCAAGGAAAACACTTCCACTTTTTGGCCAAAAAGTGGACTCAACTTCTTGCACATACCTAAGGGTTTGATGTAGGTGTGATAATATCTAATGTGTTACAAATAGGTTGTAATGTTCATTTCTTTGTTGCATATGGGTTATTATACTTTTGAGATCAGGGAAAACTTTAGTGGTGAATCTTTGCCAATTGGCGAATTCTAGGAATCGGCCAAGTCAAAATTGGCGAATTCTCGCTTCTAACACGGTGTCCAAATCGCCTGGATTTTACGAAGTATAGGTCTAATGCATTTCCATTCACCAATGAGTTTTTTATGAGGCATATTTAATTAACAAATTCACCATTGTCAAACTACGCTTTTCAATTGGACTGACTAATATTTTCACCTAGAATCCCAAAAGCATTTAATAAACACCTACATATTCGCCAATACTATTAAAACAACATTGTATCATGACCCATTTCGCCAATTAAAATTTACAAATAGTTGCTTGTGAAGACCCATTTCACCAATTAAAATTTATAAATAGTTGCTCATGAGGACCTATTTCGCCAATAACATTAACAAATAATTACATTTGAGGACATATTTCGCCTTGAAAATTACAATGTATCGTTGTATATGTTGAAGTGATCAACCCAAGATCTTCAATCTGCAACACCAAAGAACCTCCATAAGAGATAGAGAGAAGCAACAATGGAAGATGCTATTCCACCAAACAAGGATTGCAATATGATACAATATGATCAATGCAATACAATACAATGCTATGCAATACAAAATATGCTAGAGATGCCTTGCTTATAAAGGCAAGGATGAGAGATAGGATAAGACAAGATCATGAAAAGTGTCTTATTCCTATCACATGAGACAACTAACTCATAATTACCTAGGAAAGTGTAACTTCTAGATGAGACAACTAATGCTTATCTAGATAAGACAACTAATATCCTAAGTAAACTTAACATGTGAATTAAGTCCCCTAAGTCCCTAGTAAAGGAATAAAATAGGTACAAGACTTATTCACACCAACACCCCCCCTTAAGTGCAACTTAGGGAGGAACAAACCAATGCAAACATGCAAAAGATGGGTCCCAGAAACAAGGCCTGATGATGTACCCATGTACAAAACAAAAAAACTCTCATAAGCGGAGAAAAGGAGAAAAACCCTGTGGGAGAAAACTCCTCTCCAAAAGAGAGAAAAAGCTACAAAGAAAGCTAAAAACTAATGAAGGAAGGAGGACTCCTCAAGACCTCCCAAGGACAACTTCCTTCACCCCAAGCATCGATCGCAATTGAAGATAAAGAGGCGATGCCAAAGGTTTAGTGAAGATGTCTGCAACCTGTTGATCTGTAGGCAAATACTCCAAGCTGAGAACACCATCCTGGATGAGCTGCCTAATGAAGTGCATGTGGATCTCAATATGCTTAGTATGTTGATGCTCCACTGGGTTGTGAGAGATATGAATGGCACTCTGATTGTCACACCAAAGAGTAGTGGGCTGAGTGGAAGGGAATCCAAACTCAGTCATCAACTGACGAAGCCACAGAACCTCCTGACTAGCCAACACTGCACCTTGATACTCAACCTCTGTTGATGATAATGCAATAGCAGTCTAATTCTTGCATGACCATGCAATCAGACCAAAACCAAGGCAAAAGACAAAGCCAGAAGTATACTTTCGATCATTGACATCACCAGCCCAATATGAGTCAGTGAAGCCCACTATCTGAGATGCACCTGAACTGTAGTGAATGCAAAAATGAGTAGTGCCCTGAATGTATCTCAAGATATGCTTGGCGGCCTTCCAATGACTCTCATGAGGCTCCTGTGAGAAGCGAGAGACAAGTCCAACCATAAAGGAAATATTAGGATGACTATGTGTCAAGTACAAAAGACTGCCAACCAACTGCCGATACAAGGTAGGATCAACTGTAGGAGTAGTGCAACTGGTAGACAATACAACACCTGACTGGAATGGAGTAGGGGAAGGCTTGCAATCAACCATGCCAAATCTCTGAAGAAAATCAAGAGCATACTTTTCCTGGAAAATGAGGATCCCCTCTGAAGTCTGATGAACCTAAAGACCAAGGAAGTAATGCAAAAGACCAAGGTTGGTCATATCAAATCGCTCCATCAATGCTCGCTGAGTACTCTGAATCATGGAAGTAGAACTCCCTGTGAGAATCAAATCATCCACATAGAGTACAAGTATAAGAATATCCTCTCCATGTCTCTGAGTATAAACTGTGGGATTGGAATGGCAACGAGTGTAGCCAAAAGCAAGCAAGAAACTATCCATCTTCTCATACCAAGCCCGAGGGGCCTGTTTGAGACCATACAATGAACGTCAAAGCCTACAAACAAGTGAAGAGTCTTGCACAAAACCTGGTGGCTGCACCATATAGATCTCCTCATGAAGATCCCCATGCAAGAAAGCACTCTTTACATCCATCTGATATACTGACCATCCCTATGATGCAGCTATAGCAAGGATAAGGCGAATAGAATCCATCTTGGAAACATGAGCAAAGGTCTCAGAATAGTCAATTCCTTCAACCTGAGAAAACCCCTTTGCAACAAGAAGAGCCTTGTACTTTTCAATGGAACCATCTGCTACATACTTGGTACGATACACCCACTTGCACCAAACCAACTTTCTTCCCTTAGGAAGAGGCACAAGATCCCAAGTATTATTCTTCATCAAAGAAGAATACTCATCAGCCATAGCACTATCCCACTCTGGAATACCTAAAGCATCTAAAAACTTCTGAGGATCATTTGAAACAACATGACTCAAAAGACTAATTCCTGAAGTTTGAGAACGAGTGCGGCAAGTGTCTATGGGATCACCAACAAGAGGACCAACCTCCTCAAGAGTAACTCAAGCCCATCGTGGCCTAGTGGGTGAATGAGGAGGAGGTGCATCAAGACCATCATCAAAATCTTCCTCAAGTAGCAAAGCATCATCAACTGAAGAAGACTGAGTAGGTTGTGATGAAGAAGAAGTCAAAGGAGGATCTGACTGGGTGAAGGTCTTAGCAAACTGAACATCACATTGGAAGTGAACCTCTCGTGTGTCAGGATCAAACAATCTGTATGCCTTCACATCCTCACAATAGCCAACAAAGATGTACCACTAACTCTTCTTCTCCACGGATTTACATCGACCATTCAGAATGAATGCCCAAGCCTCACTACCAAATAATCTGAAGAAGGATACATTAGGCTTGTGATGAGACCAAGCCTCCTCAGGGGTCATATTCCGCACTGCCTTGTGGGGCATACGGTTTTGAATATAGTTGGCACAATTGAAAACTTTGGCCCAAAATGCTTGTGCCATGGACCTAGACTGAATCATACAATTGGCCATTTCCCTGAGAGTCCCGTTCTTTCTCTCCGCCACACCATTTTGTTGAGGAGTGTAAGGAACTATGTGCTGATGAAGAATACCATGCTCACTGCAAAAATCCTGAAATGCCTGATTGACATACTCCCCCCCATTATCTGTGCATATCTGTCAAAGAGAAAAACCTGACTGCTTCTCCACAAATGTTTTGAAGGTCTTGAAGTTGGTGAGGACTTCACTCTTGAGCTTTAGAAAGTAGACCCATGTTCGACGGGAAAAATCATCAATGAATGTTAGCACATACTTAGCCCCTGAAAATGAAGGAGTTGGGAATGACATGAGATCACTATGGACCAACTCAAGGGGTGTGGTTGCACGAGTAGCTTGACCCTTAGGAAAAGGATCTTTATGTTGCTTGCCAAGAACACAACCTTGACAAACACCATCTGTGCAAGTGATCTTTGGAAGACCAACCACTGAGTTATGCGCTTGCATTTGCTGAAGATATCTATAATTCAAGTTCCCAAATCTGTCATGCCAAGGCTTGCTCATTGAATCAGCATGAGCAACAAAAAATGAACCCGATGAAGACTCAAATCCATCAAATTGATACAAATGATTCTCATCATCAACTATCCCTGTAGCCACAACCTTCTCAGGATCCTGCAACTGTCTAATAGTCACATTCTATGGAGTAAACTCAACTGACTTCCCATCTCCAGAATGACAAATCTGATAAATGGAAAGTAGATTCGCTGAAATATCAGGAACAAGAAGAACATCCTCAATGCACCCATCTAGCATCTGAATGGAGCTTGTCCCCAAAACTAGAATCTGTGAAGAGTTCCCAACTGCAATCTAAGAAGTAGAAGTGTGAACAATGGAATCAAGAAGATCACGTGAATTGGTCATGTGATGTGAAGCACCTGAATCAAGAATCCAACTATTTGAAGATGAAAGAATAGCTCGTGCTG
Source organism: Sequoia sempervirens (assembly GCA_007258455.2). Taxonomy (NCBI): domain Eukaryota; kingdom Viridiplantae; phylum Streptophyta; class Pinopsida; order Cupressales; family Cupressaceae; genus Sequoia; species Sequoia sempervirens. Next base: position 498,001,732 of record VDFB02047230.1, on the reverse strand, counting down.
AAAGAGCTTGCCCTTTGCCCATGGAAGAAGGCTTAGCCACTGAAATGTCATGCTTCTTCATAGCTTCCTCCAAGGCTTCTAATCTCTTAAAGCAACGAGTTGCATCATGCCCAGTTTTTCCACAAAATGAACAAGGTTCTCCTTTCTTTTTCTTGGACTTGGAAGAAGAATCTCCAAAGGTAGAAGGAGAAGGAGATGGAGTGGACTTTTGATTATTCTTTGGCTTCGGTTTGGAGGAACTCTCACTACCTTAAGATGATTCTGCTTTGGGCTTCTTCTTGTTCTTTCCTTTACCCTTGGATGATTGAGCCATGAGAGCATGATTCTTAGAATTAGGTAAGGCATCCAACTAAATTAACTTGGCCTCCTCCCTAGTAAGACGCTCACAAAACAACTCAAATGTAGGAATTTTGTAATCTTTCCCCATTGCATCCATAGTTGAATAGAAAGTAGAAGAAAACACTTGATAAGGCCCCTTTAACTTAGACAGAATCAAGAAGATACATTCATCACTAGATACATCATGTCCACATGCTTTCAACTGTGACAAAATCATCTTGAATTGTGCAAGGAAATCTTGAATTGAAGGAAATGCATCTGGAGAGAGGGATTGTAGTTCTGCTTGAAGTTGCAAGGCTCTGAAATGATTTTTTTTACCATACAATTCTTCAAGTTTATCCCAAACATTCTTAGGTGTTTTACACTTTGAAATATGAAACAAGTTATCATATACATGTAAGCCAATGAGCCCTTTTGCTTCATCCATTTTACATCTATGGAAAAAAATTTCATAATCCCTTGTGAATTCAGGTTGTTTTGCATCTAACATTGGCCATAGACCCTTAGATTGTAACAATTGAGTCATTTTTAGCTTCCATGTATGATAATTGTGTGGAGTGAGTGGTTCAATTTGCCTTGGATCCGCCATGAACACCAAAAGAAAGAAGACAATGTGGCACTTAAATTGTGCCTTTCACCCCCCCAGAATGTATTAAAACTGATTTTGCAACCCCCCCAGCAAATTACAATGAAGAAATTTTGCAATTTTTACAAGTGACAAGCTCAAATCAACCATTTATAACACATGGTGATTTTACAATTTTTAGAAAAAAGAGCTTGCCAAAACTGAAAATTGAGGTTACAAACAGATTCCTTGCAATTTTCTAAGCAATTTCAAAAAAAGTTTTCCAAATTTTGACTTTGTTTGCAAAAGTTACGCCAAGAACAAGCAATAAATGCACTTGTACCTTCAAGCTGAAAAAACTAGCATAAAATGTCAAAATCTAGAAAAATAACCTATACCACTATGAAGTTCATCGAATCAGATTTCCGACGATATCTCGTTTGCGAAAATCCGACTCCATGGCAAAAAGTTATGCAAAATTGAAAAAAATGCCTGTTTTAGGCACCTTGAACACTAAACAAGAGCAAAAAAGAACGCTAACCAGGCGCAAAAGTTAAGCCCCCTGGCGCTGGCTCCTAGTCACCCACGTGACCGTGTCGGTGGCTGAGGCAAAACTCCAACGGCTATGAAAACTGCTAGCAGTCAGAGGTTGTGGTGGTCACACGTGGCGGTCTCCTTCCTGGCGGTCTGAGAACTTAACTGCTGGCAGCCACTGTTCACATGTTGGCGGTTCCCTTAGGTTGGCGGTTAATGCTTGCGGGTGGTCACAGCAAATGCTGGAGGTGACAGAGGTTGGCGGGTAGAGGACTGCCGCCCACCTGGCGGTTACAGTAGCCGCTGGTGGCTTACAGCCCAGCGGCGACTTCCTCCAAAGCCGGACCCAAAGTCCATAGACTTTTGAAAAGTCTGCGGCTATTAAAATAGCCGATAGCGCTTAAAATAAAAAAATTATTTTTTGAAAAATTTTGAAATAAAAAATACCGCCGATAAAATAAAGAATCCAAGAATTTTAAAATATATTTTTTTTAATGATGACGACGCGTACCTTCGACCTACAAGGCCGTACAACCTCTCGGGTAAATTTTTTTTGCCCCTAAAACAACTTTTGCCTAATATAGGAAAATTATATATCAAAAAACTTAGAAATGGCCAGCCGGACGCAATGGAAGGCTTATTTTTTTCCCAAAATGCTCCTGTAAAACGCTGTTAACCAGATATGAGCTCCAAACCCTTCTTTGCCAAAGTTGCAAATGGTGATGAAATTGAGTGAAACAAAAGCCAAATCTAACTTTTTCGACCTCTTGGACGCAATGGGACAGCCTAAAATACTACCACTATAGCCAAAAGCGCTGCAATCACCAGATCTCACCAAAATGCATGCATGTAATATAGGATACAAGAAACTCAAATCACAATAGAAATTGATGGAAACTCTCTAATACAAAGAATGGAAGGGGCTTGCCAGATTCAAAGCTTTGATACCATGTTGAAGTGATCAACCCAAGATCTTCAATCTACAACACCAAAGAACCTCCACAAGAGATAGAGAGAAGCAACAATGGAAGATGCTATTCCACCAAACAAGGATTGCAATATGATACAATATGATCAATGCAATACAATACAATGCTATGCAATACAAAATATGCTAGAGATGCCTTGCTTATAAAGGCAAGGATGAGAGATAGGATAAGACAAGATCATGACAAGTGTCTTAATCCTATCACATGAGACAACTAACTCATAACTACCTAGGAAAGTGTAACTTCTAGATGAGACAACTAATGCTTATCTAGATAAGACAACTAATACCCTAAGTAAACTTAACATGTGAATTAAGTCCCCTAAGTCCCTAGTAAGGGAATAAAATAGGTACAATACTTATTCACACCAACAGTATAAGCAAGCAAGATTTTCCAAATATTTAATATACCATTTAAAAATCCTGCGAAATTTGCCAAATATGGAATCATGGATTGATATAAATACAATCGAAAGTGTCATTTATTCTTTATTTTTTACACATTTTGTTCGGTTCTGAGGTTCTACTTCTCCATTCAAAACTAGAAGTTAGCGAATTGTGAAGCCGAAAATGTAGACTTAAAAGGTGAGTGATCATTTCTTCATAGTGTTATTAGTTATAATAATACGTTTTCTTTATCTCTTTTCCATTCTTGCTTCAACAAAGTGAACCTTAGAACCAAACTCTGAAGTTTTGAAGTTTTCGAAACCTCCAACCCACCGACTAGAAAAGGTGAGTGATCATTTCTTCATAGTGTTATTAGTTATAATAATAAGTTTTATTTATCTCTTTTCCATTCTTTCTTCAACAAAGTGAACCTTAGAACCAAACTCTGAAGTTTTGAAACCTCTGACCCACAGAGTAGAAAGATGACTAGGAAAGACTTGCAACTCAACAAAGTGAACCATCAAAAAATTCAGAGAATTGGTAATTTATGAAAATTTAGAACTCCACGACAAGGTTATAAAACTTTGAGGACTAGCGACTAAGGTTAGGAAAAGCCAATTTTTTTATATTGTATTCCATGGTATTGAATTTGATATTATCACACTACTTATAAATTCCTATTGCATTTCCATTCACACAATCTTTGATAAATAATTGAAAGGAATATTATTAATCCATTCCTTGAACAGAAGCTAACAGTTCAACATCTATAACTTATAAGTTATAAGCTAAAAAAAGCTAATAGTTCAACATAAATAACTTATAAAGGCATCTAGTGTCCACCCAACTTAAACAATAAAAGCTTAAACTACCAAATCATGTAAATTATACTAAGAAATCCTTACGCATCCATCACCATAAAATATTTATTCACAGATAAACATTCCATAGCAATGAAACTATCCAAAAATCTATCAATCTCATGTAAATAGAAATAGAACTTCTGAAAGAAAGATAACAACTAAACCAATATCACTGCACTCTGCAAAAAATTTATTCACAGATAATAACAGCACAACAATATAGAAAAATTATATCATCTGTCATCCCAATAATAGATATCACACTAGCAAAAATTCAATATAAAAAGAATAAATCTATACACCATAACTCAAAGATTATGCATGCATAAACTCCACCAATGTCTTCTATATCAAAATAACAAATAATAGCCAAAATAACAAAGTTTTCCCTAATGAGTAAATCAAATTTTTCTCAAAAGAGCCTAATCACATCAATCGAACCAATATTTAAACATAGCCAATGTATTTGGTAACAGTTTCTTGAAAGTAACTGTACCAAAAATTAAAAGAAGTCATTAACTTAAAATTGCCAACTTTAAAGAAAGTATATGAAAATGCTAAAAATAAACTATGCATCATTCCCAGCAGCTTCAACTTCATCAGCTTCCGGCTCCTCGTTCTCTCCTTGTCGCAACAAATTCTCCTACATCTTCATTCTAGCTTTATATTCCCTGTACCTGGTAATGATTGCAAAAATCTCCCTGCTGCCTGGCGTCAATGTGATCTGAAGCCCAGTTCTCCATTTTTTGAGAGCAACTTCAGACTCGTTCAATGTGTCAGACCTCCTTTCTACTTCAGCTTTAAATTTTTTGAGATAAAGCTCCAGCCTCCCAAGCTTTGAGAAAGATTCTTTAGTCATCGTAGCAGGATGTGCTACTTCTCTGTTGAAGACTTCTCTAAAATTTGAGTAAATTTCTTTTGTGTCCAGAATTTTCTCATCAAAATCATCTATTATCTTCACCTAAAGATCATGAAAGTTCCCCTTGATTTCTCCTAACATATCCAAATACTTCTCCAGCACATCTATGATTTCCTTTACCAGGTCATCATATATGTTTAGTTTCCATTTAAGTGAATCAAACCATGAAGGATCTAATTCCTTTAGATCACTAACAATCTATTCATTTACCAACTTCAATCAATCCATGGAAATTAACTCTTTCATTTCTTCTGAAACTACATACAACTTGGTTTGATCATTTCTAACCTGTTGTAGTTTTGCTATTAATCCTTTTCTTTTATCAACTATGCCAGTGTAGGAAATCACAGATTTACTAATAAAAAATATAGCTTCCTAAGACAATTGTTCAATCCCCTCACTAGTAGCCTTGGAATAATTTAGATTTTTCTTAATCAACTGCATCGCAAAATCATCAATAACTCTTTCTTGGGAACTAGAAGCCTCAGTATACAAAAAGGGAGAAACAATGGAAGAGATAAATTTTTTGAAATCCAAAATTTGAGACTACAATTTTACCCTTTCTTTCCTTTCTTCGTTTACCCACTTGGCTAAAGCATTGACTAAGTAACTCGTGTGATATACATCACCTTCAAGTGTCTGGGGACCCATGTCAACATGTATGATTTTATAATCATCCGTGGTTATCTTATCATCATCTACATCTTTTAAAGGTTCTACAATTTCTAACACCTGATTACCAGAGACAACATCATTCAAAATTCTTGACATTTTCTGGGCTTTCTTGGGCCTTAAGGAAGATTGGAGTTATTTTGTCATTGTATCTACTCCAGCCCCAATGAATGTCGTAGGAGTGTATTTCCTCTTCTTTTCTACCACTTTCCTCAACCATATTGGAGAGTTTTCTATTAGACTGTGGGCTTTATCACTTTGACCAACCTCTCTAGACTCGCTAGGAATAATTGATATGTTTTCTATAGGAGGAGATTGAAAAGATTCTTTAGACAAGGGCGGGAAAGTACTATCTTGAATAATATGCTTAAAGATGCTCTTTGAATCTTCTGACACAGATTTTGTTTGGACTTTTTTCTTTTTAAGAGTAGGGGTGGATGGGCTGTCTTATTCACATATTGATTTTGATTTAATTGATTTCTTTGGCTTTTCACCATCACCCCTAGATTGTGAATTGGCGCTAGAAGACTTGATGACTATCCTCACCAATGATGTACCTCTAGGGACTACTTGGCTAGATCCTTGCTCAATTTTTTGGGACGATTTTGGTTCATGAACAGAACCAACAACCCTACGCCATTTTCCCTTCAACCAATCCTGAGTCCTTTTGAGTACTGGTTTGGCCCATTTACTCATATATAAAACTTCATCTTTATCCCAATCAACTCTGGGATGTGATTTATCATGCAACTTCTCGTATTCAGGATCAAGAACCATCGAATCTTCAGACACATTTTCAGGAATTTGGAAAGAGAGACCAAAAATTTGTATCTGCTCAAGGGTTAACCTCATATGGTCCCTCCTGAAAACTTCATTTTCATAGGCACAATCTTCCTAGAAATCTTTGATTGAAGGTTGGTGTTGATACAAGCCAGAGGCATACTGATTTTTTCTCACAAAGCCCTTTCTATCAAAATTAGTTCTTACAAACAAGTACTAGAGATTGTATTCTTTGAGAATCCTTTCAACATTCCTAGCCATCTAATTACTTTTTCAAGAGAAAGAATGAGTAACTAACGGGAAGGTATACCCTCGCTTTCCCATATTCATGTATTTTATATTTAATATGGCCATTTGTTTGTAGACCTCCAAAAATACCAGTAAATCCTCAGGTTACTTAGGCAATTTAAGTGGAGCCTTCTCGTAACCTCCAATTATCAAATAAGAAAAACTATCAAACTGGATATAAAAACTTCCAAACTTCAACACCAAAGATTTTAATTCAAGGGAAAAATGCATTTCAGGGTTTCCATCCAACTTTCTCGTAGCTTCCATTAAAAAGACATCATTAACAAGACAATATTCTCCCATCCCAACCTTCCTAGTAAATTGCGCATAACACTTATACACAGGTGTGCCAGGACTTGGTGGTACTTGTGGTTTCAACCCTGGCCAATAAGCTCTTTGACTAGAAATGATATATATCAAACAAGAACACAGATGAAAGGTAGCAGTCTTCTGAAAGTTAACTAATTTCTCATGCAAGCGAAAGAAAATTATCTCGGCTCAATCGATAAACACATTATCATCACAAATAACTAAAATGAACTGACACATCCAGTCTTCAAATAATTCAACTTGTGCATTCCCGACGATATGATGAAGTAAAGCAATAACATCAACAATTTCTGCTTTAAAATGTGTCCTCTTAAGTTTATTGGGCAATTGAGACTTACCTTTCTTCTCTGATTTTAACCACCCTTTGGCCATAGAATTTTTACACCAAGTTTCATTAGTCCTAAAATATTCGTTAGTTGTTACAACAGACATCTCCTTTACGAGTGCCTTCTCTGAAATTCCCAGTGCTTGAGAAATGACCTCGGGAAAATTTTTAGATACAATAGTTTCGTCCGCGGCCTTGATTTCCCAGGTTTCAGGAATGTACCTTCTTGCACATGCAACAATTAGGTCAACACTCAACACTGCTTCTAGAAAACCTTTGGCCTGAGCTCGTCCACTTTAGAACACTTTCACATCTATAAAAAAAAATTCTTTACTTTCCAGATGTGCCCAAAATTCTTCCAATTTAAAAAGTCCTAGCTCCGTATCCCTCACACCGAGCCAAAGATTTTCAATTTCAGCTTGCATGAGCTCACTATGCCTAATAAGATGCTTGAATTCCTGAAGAAATAACAACAATAGGTATGCTTGAATATATGAGAAAAACTACGCCACCCACGTATGTCGTTATTGTTGATAGGACGTGCTTTAAATGTGGCATTCAATTTCATACCTCGAAAAGATAGCCTTTAAACCTGCATGCTTTTGGAAATTCCTGAAAAGACAACTCAAGTTCATTCCATACATAGCATTCAATGAGATGTTAGACGATGATGCCTTTGAAAGGAAATGTCTGAGAAAAAATACGACACCTTCAAGGCCAAGCCATATAAAATGACAAGACGTGCAATCAATGTGGAGTAAAACGAGAATGCAGGCTAAATGTCTGAGAAAAACTACGCCACCCACGTATGTCATTATTGTTGATAGGATGTGCTTTAAATGCGACATTCAATTTCATACCTCGAAAAGATAGCCTTTAAACCTATATGCTTTTTGGAAATTCCTGAAAAGACAACTCAAGTTCATTCCTTACATAGCGTTCACTGAGATGTCAGGCAAGATAAGTCCATCATGTCGCGTGGTCATTGAAACTTGGAACCTCAAAACCAAAGTATGAAGTTTCAATGTTTTTGAAACCTCTGACCCATCGAATTCGACTAAATCCACACACCGTAACTCAAAGGTTACGTATGCATGAACTTAAGTTACTCAACAAAGTGAACCAAGTTGGGGAATTGGGTAGCTATGAAAATTTAGAACTCTGCGACAATGCGACATGTCAAATGGTTATAAAACTCAAAGGCCTAGCAACTAAGCTTGCTTTGCTCCCTTGAAGTTGAGTCTACAACGATACATCAAATGTTCTATCGAACTGTTGAGTAATTTATGATATAAATATTAAACATGTGTTTTGAAGTTTTTTTACTTTTAACCATTAATAGCACTAAGCACAATAACACTTAATGTTGTAATTGCAAAGGACTTAATAAAAGGAATTACAATGTCACGTTAATATAATAATAGCACAACCATTAATAGAACAGTAACACTTAACATTGCAAAGGACTTAATAAAAGGAATTACAATGTCAAATTAATAGCACAACCATTTACTTTATTAAATCTGCATGCAATTATTATTTTTTGCTAGGTAAAACACTGCTAGGGGTAGCACCCTGTATTGATTATCAAAAAAGGATTACATGAGTATCTATTTTTCAAAAAACCACCTTGAAGGCCTTTTTTATCAAGTGACCTTCCTTGATCAGCTAGCCCACCCATATTTTCATGCATTACAAAATTCATTACAAAATTGGCCTGAATTTAAGTACAGGCACACCAAGACTCGGGACTGACTCAATTACCCTATTACTGTTACTATTTATATTCAACAACAAAAAGTTGAAATCATACCCAACCAGACTTTATCATTCATCATCATCCTCTTCATCATCATCATCCTCTGACTCTATGCATTTCAAGTATGCCTTGCAATTTGCAATCACTAGGCAGTCTGCTCCACATTTCTGGCATGCTGGGCTTTTGGCCTTTTCCTCTGGGTCCTTGGGATCATTTGTAAGCCATTCTTCCCCATCTCCAAGGTCCCAATCATCATCATCAACTGCTACAATTTCCTCTGCCAGACCTTTGCCCTCTGCATATCTCATTGCCCACCCACGCGGGAGATTGGTCATCAGCTTTGATGCCCTGAGGAGAAAGAAAATGCTACGGTCCCTTTCTGCCCACAATTTTTCAAATCCTTTTGGGTCGATGGTTCAGACCAAAGGAAACTTCATTACCTCTCTCCCTCTCATCCACATCATGTAGTAGTTTTGTGGCATGGGGATTTTCCTATTCTCATCGACATTATCTAGCGTCGCGTCAATGTCACCTAGCAATGCATGCATGAAGACCATTTGGGTCAATTTTTTGCTTATCTCTTTCGAGACTCCCATATGCAAAAGGATTGCTAAGAACATTGTCAGAATCTTCGTATTTGTTCTGGCTCTATGATAAGCCTTCAGAAATTCTGGCTCAACCACCTACTTGGTTTCCCAGAGAATGAGTTGATGGGTTGAATTCGTCAGCCCCTGCAGTCGCTTATCGGTTATTTCCCCTCTGAAGGCCTGCAGTTGCTTCTTTGTGTCCAATGCAAGCGGCGTTTCCATTTTACTCCTCACCCACAACTCACCTTTCTGGGATTTTCTACCACTACTTCAAATTTTGCAAATGGAATGTGATAAATGTCTACTTACTCCACCTTTGCATGCAATTAATACTTAATTTCTCAAAGGAAAAAAAACTGATTTGAATAACTCTTTACTGTAAATTTATAACCATTTATTTATTACAACTGAATTACAATGTCACATTATTACTATAACTATTACCTACCCTATTTAATAAATTATGGGCCACTAGTGCCACTACCAGCCTGATTCGTGCAAACCAAAAAACCAACTTAGTCAATTCGTGTATCTTAAGCATTACATGTACAATTAAATATTAAAATGTTTAATTTGATTGACATCTGGCTACATGCAAATTGTACCTCAATCTAACAAGCTGTCAAAATCACCAGACTCCAGTCAGCACTACTAGTGCCACTCAAACAATATGAAATCATTACAAATCTTGTTTCATTAAAGCTATAACAACTATAGCCATCCCTCGAAAATTCATCGAATGGTAGTGGTCCATAATGTCGCGTGGTCACTGAAACTTAGAACCTTAGAACCAAAGTCTGAAGTTTCAAAGTTGTCAAAACTTCTGACCCACTGACTACATAGATGACCACAAAAGACTTGTAACTAAGGTTAGGAAAAGCACTAAAACCTTGACTTTGGTGAATTAAGATAGGAAAGATGGCAAGGACGGTGCATTTATGAAGTGAAGATTGTAGGCAGATTTTAGCAAGTGGACATGATTGGAGGATCGATGGTTAATTAAGATCGGTACGTGTGGAGTTTGGAAAATTATTATCTCTCGGCAAGGCCTGGAATTTGACGACCACCCCTACCTATCATATGAAAATTTTGTGACGTTTTTATTCATTTAAATGCCCATCACTTTACATTTTATGAAAAAATTTAACTGTCAAAAAATATTTAATTTATATTTTTTTATATAAAATATTTTATATTAAAATATTATTGATTTTATTAATCATACATATTAAATAAATTCTATAAAACAAATGTTGTTGAATTTTTTTTATAGTTTAATCCTTAAACTCATCTATCTAAAAACATAAATTACTTGTAGAAGGAAAATAAAATTTCAACATGCTCACCAATAAAACCAAGTTACCAAATGTTGTATTATCTTGAAAAAAATAAAAGTTGAGAATCACTGTAAACAAAATGCTATTATATACTTTAGATTTATCTTCATCCATCAACTACCAAAAATATTCAAATTTTAAACTAATGCTATAAAATATGCTTTAAATTTATGTTCATCCATCAGACCATCAACTACCAAAAAAGTTGATTAACCAACACAATTTCCATTTCCAACATATCAAATTGTCCCTAATCTACTCGCCTGAAATCCAGGCATAACCCCCAAAAATAAAAATCACAAACAAGATTTAGTACAATAATCTATTTTTTTTTAAACTTGTACTACTCAGACGGCTTCAATGAATTACCCATCTTCATCTTCTTCCTCGGACATAGACCCTTCTTTTCACGCATCTATGCTCTGCGATGTCTTTGAGATTCTCTATGACCTCCTTGACCTCCATTAGCTCGACGCAGATTTTGAGTACTTTCCACCCACGCTCCACACCTTCTCACCACAAATCTTTGGTGCGTCCTTCTAGCCACCTGATAAAGAAATGATTTAAATCTATGAGCTTCGGGCCTCCACCATCCATGCCTTCAACCTTAACAAGCCCCACCCCTGGTATCGCTTGTTCTAGAATGCCTTCCATATCCTCTAAAAAATCTTTGTGAACTAGAGTTTTCATGACTTTCCTCACTACATTCACTGATTCTCCTAGGTCCAGACCCCAAGCCATGACCAACGAATAAATATCCATTTTGGTCCTATATATGTGCTTTAATTTTTCAAATCCATTACCAAAAATAAATTAAACTACTTGTGCCACCTACACATCCTTGAAGAGAAATAAACCTCGTTGCTGCTTCACAAACGCTTTTCCAATCAAAGGGTCTAGCTTCCTTTGTGATGTCAAGGGAAACTGGCCTCCATTGTTTCTTTGGTTCACTTTCTATGGAAAATTCCACACCTCCTTCACTTACTAAACAATGTTTAATTCTCCAATGTTTTTTTCTGGCTATTCATATGGTATAAATCCACGCCACCGCCCAGTACCACAGCCAAATTGAGAATTTCAATAGAATAAATGAAAGGTAGAGTACTTTGATGCATTTAAAAGAGAGAATTAAATGTCTCAACCACTAATTTCTGAAAATCTAATGGTTCTAGTGTTATTCTAGAGGTTTCAGTTCTCAATTCTAGTGCTTCAAGGATTTACTTCCATAATGCATCTATAGTCGTCCATCAAAAATTCATCGAATGGGCCCTCTTTTAAAAAAAAAAAATTATGCACGTGCATAATTTAAAATGGGGACATCGCTAGGTTGATGAGACTCGACCCTCAGGATTAAAGAGTTAATATTTAAGGCTTTGTCATAAAATATTATGGTCTGACTTAGGCAATATTAAATGGTAAACAAGAGCGGGATGACCGACAGACCTAAATAATTAATAAAATCTCAACCATTGATTTATGGAAATCTAATGGTTCTAGTGTAATTCCACAGGTTTCAATTCACAATTCTATTGCTTGAGAGATATACTTCTAGAATGCAACTACAACCATCCATCAAAAATTCATCGAACGGTCCCTCTTTTAAAACAAACTTTATGCACGTGCATAATTTAAAATGGGGCCATCACTAGGTTGATGCGACACGACCCTCAGGATTAAAGAGTTAAGATTTAAGGTTTTGTCATAAAATATTTTGGTCTGACTTAGGCAATATTAAATGGTAAACAAGAACAGGATTACGATAGACCTAAATAATTAATAAAATCTCAACCATTGATTTATGGAAATCTAACGGTTCTAGTGTAATTCCGCAGGTTTCAATTCACAATTCTAGTGCTTGAGAGATATACTTCTGGAATGCAACTACAACCGTCCATCAAAAATTCATCAAACGGTCATGGTCCATAATGTCACATGGTCACTGAAACTTGGAACCTTAGAACCAAAGTCTGAATTTTCGAGGTTTTCAAAACCTCTGACCCACCGACTACAAAGATGACCAAGAAAGACTTGCAACTAAGGTTAGGAAAATTTGCACCGACACTTCGCCAATGCATTTTTTTATTAGTTTCATATTATGTTTAATTTTCCAATGTGTTTTTCTTAATCATTTGAAAATAGGTTTAATTCACCAATCGAAATATTTTATTGGTTTGAAAATAGATTTTAATCGCCAATGGGAAAAAATTAGTGGTTTTAAAAAATTTGCATTTCACCAGGATTTTCCACAGAATTCTAGCAATTAGAAAAGATTCGCCAATGGACATTATTTTTTTTCACAAAACCCGAAAAAATTTGCCACTAATATTAATATTTTATTCAGGAAGCACACAAGATTCGCCAGGATTTTACACCTTCGCTGAGGGGGGGGTTTCTTAAAGTTTTCCCTGTTTGAGATGGATTATTAAGTATGTCCATAATATGGAAGGTCGTTTCCTTGATTTACATGCAAATAAAATATGATTTTATTGATATTTTGACTATTGAAACTTGATATTTCTTTCCTCTTTATAGTTTTGTAGAGGAAATTTTCTACCCTTAAGATGACGAGATCTCAAGGAGTAAACAGTCCATCCACTACCTCAGTTGACATGGCTCAAGTGAACTGGAAATAGAGGAATGTGAGATTTAATAGAGTGCTTAAATTATCTAGACCTTTTGAACATCAAGAATCAAAATTACATGGTACAAAGGTCTTTTGGGCATACTAATGAGCTCTTTGTCCTAGACTGTACAACACGGCGTGCAAACATTCACACAGTGTTCTTTTGTATCATACAAATGAAAAGTAGAATCTATTAGTAGAAAGACAACAATACAACCTATGCAATTTTTGAAGGTTAAGATAATAAAATGCAATAAAATAATAGATTGTAACAATAATATAGTTAATTGCTCAAATGACAAAATGAAAAGAAAAAGGATAGAAACCATGAAGAATTCTCAATGAAGCTCCAACATAGCAATATTTTTCCTCAAAAACCTACACACATAAGACCAAAGAGAAATGTTTGGGGTTTTTAAGGGACTTTCCTTAGTCAAGTACCTGCTTTGGTGTTTCCACCTCCACAATAACTAGATAGACAATGTAGCCATGTAAAATTGACCTAATGCATATCACACATCCTAAATGACATTTTCTCATCATTGGTATTATTATCACCTAATATCACTACATTTCACATCAAAAACATCAAAAACCCTAATTTTCATATTAATTGAATAATAAATCAATTATTTAATTAATTCACTTTTTTATCATTTTCGACTAATTAAATAAATATCATTTATTTAATGAAGTCCTAATCTAACTTCATTCTTCCTGATTAATTAAATAACATCAATTATTTAATTATGTTGCTAATTCATCCTATTTCTGTAAGTTAACTAAATTATTAAAACATAATAGTTTAATTAAATCACTTTCCCTTGAACATGAATAATTGAATAAATTATTCAAAACATCATCAAAAATCAAATAAAACAAATACAACTTTGTTTGCAAAAGTCAAACATGATTTTGCACGTTCAACTCAAAAATAGTAATTAATTAAATCAATTAATTAATTATCCTCACCCACTTTCATGATTGAGCAAATTACAATCCCCAATTGCTCACTCTGATTGGTTGACTGATCCATCCTTTTCCTAACAAATCAATCTATTCTTCAATCCCACTGAACACTCAAAATGATTTTTTCAATCACACCAATTACGTAATCAAAATGCATAGATTATGCCCATCTAAATCCTCTTAACAATTTTCAATCGTTGATCAGGATATTCTACTATGCGATCTCAAGCATTCATTTCGAAACACAAAATCTATATAACAACCATCTTTCTTTTCAAAAACGATCAGAGAATCAACAACATTTGCACAATGAAGTAATGCAAAAATCACATTAGATCCTTTGAAGCTTTGCATACATCTTTGATCAACACACACACATTCTTGAAGCTTTTTGCTACGCACAATGGAGGCTTCACATTGATACGAACAACCCATCATATTTGTGAACACACTCTGACATGGGAAGGAAAAACTATATTGTTTGGATTTCATTGTCATTGCTTCATTTCAATTTCGTTCTTGAATTTCTTAATTTTGTAGTTTCATTTCATGAGTAATGGGCATGACTCATCTTCTAGTTTGTTTAGATTAGTTTCCATTCATCCAATTTGATTATTGTATTGTGATCCTGATTTCCCCCTTACACATTCTAGCACACCTGGTGGGACCTCAATCCTTAGCACTAATTGTTTTATGAGAAAAAATTGAAGTTGCAGGTTTTGGAAACACACTGGAAAAGTTTTCATGCACAGGCTACATAAATTTTTCGTAGCCGATTTCACGTTTCTACTACATCTGACATTTTTCTGGCTACTTTTGATTTTTTTTGCACTTTTACAAAAATGATAGGGGCACACTTGATTTCTCAGCCACTTGTGCTTAAAAACAGAGGCCGCTTTTGAGTTTTTCATTCACACTTGCTTTTTTGACAAGGCTACTTTTGCTAAAAAAATTCACTTTTGCTCTTTCAAACTTTTATCTGAAATTTGAAAATCACGTTCTCAATTTCTAACACTAATGGTCATTTGATTTGGATGTTTGACAGGTGCTAACATTGTTTGTGTAGGAGTTGCAGAAGCATGACATAATTTTATTCAAGAAATGACTAACACATTTATAGCAGAGAAGGTGAACAGTCAAAGCTTTTGCTTTTTTAAAGCTTTCATAGTTAGAAAACCTCAATTTGGTGCAATAAAAAGAACCCCACAAATGAAAATTTCAATTTGGTGCTCTTAAATGAACTATTTCAAAGCTTTCATAGTTAGAAAACTTTGATTTGGTGCAATAAAAAGAACCCCACAAATGAACATTTCAATTTGGTGCTCTAAAAAAAACTTTTAAAAGCTTTCTAGCTTAGCAAATACTTCAATTTGGTGCTCTAAAATGAACTTTTTCAAAGCTTTCATAGTTAGAAAACCTCAATTTGGTGCAATAAAAATAACCCCACAAACAAAAAATTCAATTTGGTGCTCTAAAACAAACAGTTTCAAAGCTTTCATAGTTAGAAAAATTTGATTTGGTGCAATAAAAAGAACCTCAAAAATGTGTTGGAAGAATGAAGAAGAAGCCCTCTGGTGTGTTTTCATTGATGCCAACATTGGTTGGTAACAATTTTGTCAATCTAGAAAATATATGTTTATGCTATTTTGATCTGGGAATTTGGTCTGTAAATTCTCTTAGTAGAAGATCGCTTCATGATATTTTAATATGATGATCAAGACTATTTGTTGCATCTTTGAATAAGTTTTCAATGGTTTTTGATGAAAGGGTTGGAAGATATGAATGACAAAGTTCAAATTACAATATTTTGCTCAATAATTGTGCAAATGGTATGAGTTTTCTTCTAGATGACACATATAAGAGGTGTGCACTTCATTGGTGACTTAAAGTGTTCCTTATTAGGTCTGGGCTGACCTAATTTATGCTTTTCACATTTTGTCTTGATGAAAAGGTGTTTCAAGTTGAGCCAACAAGCTTCATTTTAAATTAAGTATGTGTACATCTAATTAGGCTGACCTAATTGATGTATGAAGTTGTAATAGTGTATATATATGAAACATCATTTTGTATTGAAGGAGACAAAAGTAAGTGTGTGTGACATGCAAAAACATAATAAGCAGTGATGTGCGACTATTGTGCGAAGTTGTATACACTTGATGTATTTGCTATGTACCTACAAACTAGTGAGGGATTTTATATTCTAGATCCTAATTGGAACTGAGCTCAGCACACAGAAGGTGTATTTCATTAGTTCATTATTTTGGAAGTGAACCACACTCCCTTTTGTATTTACTTCAGGCTGTGAGCCTTTCAAGGGCAATGAGTCTTGGCAGTGTGCACTGTAATATCTTATAACTAGTTATAACATATTGTGAGCTAATCCTCACCATGGTTTTTCTCATTTTGGTTTTTCCACTTAAAAATATTGGTGTTCATTTGTTATGTGGTGTTATACTTCCTTCCATGTTCTTTTTTACAGTTGCAGCTAGATATGTTTTAATTATTGGATGGTTAGCAATTAAATGGTTCAATAGAATATTGATTCACCCCCCCTCTCGGTATTTTGGGTGTTCAACAATTGGTATAAGAGCTTGGTTCCTTTTGAAAAGTTTGACAACTTAAGGAAGATCTTGAAGTTTGAACACATGGTCGATATAAGGTATCATGTTCCTCTAGAAGAAATTTCTGCTACTGAGGAACTCCATGCTGCTCTTGAAGACCTGGATAAAAGTGAAAATGAGAAAGAAACTATGAAGGAAAACTTGAAAGAAGCAAATGAATGCATTAGAAAGTTAAGAGAGAAAATCAAGAAGTTCAAAGAAAGGCATAGAGAAGTCAATGATCAATTGAAGAAAGCTAATGAAGACATCACCGAACTAAAAGTGCAAGTGGAAGAAAAGAAAAGAATTGAAGAATTTCAAAAATCTGAAATTTAGAACAAAATTGATGAATGTACAAAGCTTGAACAAGAAGTGGTAACTCTAAGATTTGGCTTAGAGAAAGCAAGATCTCATGAGGAAAAAATCAAAACAAGTAATGTAATGCTTGATGAATTGATTGCATTCTAGAAACCTTCTAAAGACAAAGGTGGTTTAGGACTTGAAGAAGGACAAAGTTCAAAGGAAAATCAAATTCCCAACAAAGTTGGCAATCAAAGGAAAACTCAAGGCAATAATAGACAAATCAAGAACCAAAGAAGCAATACTGGAAGGATTCTTATTCGACAAACTAATGCTCAAAGGTACCCATATTTTAATGGTGTTTGTTTTTTATGCAATAAATTTGGTCATAGGGCAATAGAATGTAGAAGTAGAATGAATTAGAATGTTGGATTCTTTGTTGGACAATGTTTTTCTTGCAAAAGATTTGGACATAGAGCTACTGAATGTAGAAGTTAGATAATGATGAATAGACTCAATATTGGTAGAATGGCTCAATATTTTCAAGGAAATTGCTATACGTGTTATGATTCTGGACATAAAGCTAACCAATGCAGATCAAGGATAAGTTCAAATAAGTTTGGTTAGAAAATGTTGTGTGCTACTCTTGCAACAAACCAAGGCATATCTCAAAGTTTTGTAGAAGAAAAAATGGGAAGAAACTTGATCTGGAACAAAAGAATAAACCTATGAATAAAGTGGATCCTACTAAAGTAAGAAGGGAAATGGAGAAGATTTGGAAGAAAAATGAAGAACTGACAATAAGGATGAATCAAATGCATCTGTACCTACATCTGGTGTAGATACTTCTTCTAAAAATTGAACCCAATTTAGCAGTTTTAGGAGGAGCAGTTATAGAGATATCTAACAAAACCCTGATATAAGAGGTTTCAAGTACTGACATGAAGATATATGATATAAAATGGTATTGTGAAGCTATTGCAAAAGATCTCAATAGAAAAATAGCAAATTTGGAGGTTTGCGAAGCTTTTTAGGGTTTATAGTGTATGTCACAAGTGTTTGTCAGCTTTTTGAAGGTGGAATGCATTTAATGTGAATTAGGGAAAATTGGTAAAACATAAATTGAAAGCTCAAGTTGAATTAAATCACTTTTACACACCTAGAAGAAAGAAGAGCGGGCTAAAGCAAGCTGAAGGTGATTCAGTGTACTTGGCATCAAACCCTAGTTTCGTCGAATCTTGAAAGAGGTATTTATAGTTATTAATTCTCTATTGGTTTGAATTAGAAGAAATTATCATTATCACATTCAAAAGAATTAAGGAAAGATGGCCACACCAACTGTTGTTGAGACCTCTGAGAAACCCCAACCTAGGTTTAAAATATTTTCATGGAAAGTTTACGAAATGGACCCCATGGGTGCATTTTCACAAATCCCAAGTAGTATCTTGCCTACCGAGGATACCAAGACCTCAAAATTGGAAGAATTTGACCATCAAGAACTCATGAATCAATGGGAAAAGGAATTGTTAAGAGATGATTACTCCATAAAGCTAGAATATGAAAACCTAGTACGAAAGAAACTAGATGTATGGAATTTGTTCCCAAACTTCTGTGGTGATATTTTTGCAAAATTTGTGAGAATGGCACTTAGCAGGGTGCACGAAAAATTCATATGGACAAGCATAAGTGGAGTGATTACCAAAGAAGTGATTAAAGTTGTAACATTTCTCTGTGACACTGGACCTATACCAATGTTGAAAGTGGTGAAGAATGATGTGTTCATGAAGCTAACTAGTGCCACATATGATGGAAGAGCACTAACAAAAAAACCCATTACAAACCCGGCTATGAGGTATGTTGCTATTATGATTGGTCAGAAAATCTATTTTACTAACCGAGGAAATTTAGTGTCTTTTACAACAATTCTTGTTGCATATGAAATGGTGGTTAATGGAAAGGATTGTGATTTGTGTGAGTTGCTTTGGAAGCAACTTATGGATAACGTTAACAAACTAAAACAAAGAAGTATCCTTTCAATTTTGGCTCCATGGTGGTTTGTTTGTTATTTTAATTCTTGAGAGAGCTACCTAGAAAGAAAAATATTATATAGGATCGCAACAGACCAGTAGCACATCAAATTTTTGAATATTTGCATAGTCTTGGAGACTACAAGGAATAGATTAATGCTCTCACTGCATTCTTTTCAGTTTTTCAGAACAATATGTATGAGAGATAGAGTTGTAAGAAGCTTAGTGAAGAAATATGCAAAGGATATAACCTTTCTTGTGCCTACTGATGAATGTATTATTGAGGCAGTAGAATCAAGGACTTTGTGGATAGGTCCTCTTAGATATGAAATTGAGGAACAACTAGATAAAGGACTGATTAAAATATTGTTGAATAGTCCTAAGGATCCTACACAACCCCAACATGGTACTTATGAAGAGAAATCTACCAAAGTGCATTTGGAGATCTTCAAAACCACAGAGGACTAAAAGGGTGAACAAAAATGTTGAGACATATTTCAATCTACATACATTGTCTAAGGATGATGTTGATAAGCTGAGGGAACTTGTAGATGAGAAAAGTGCTAGATCAATTGATTTCCCCTCCAAGCCTAGAAGATCAAGAAGAGCATCTTCCACCACTTCCTCTACATTACCAGTAGCTCCCAATGCAGCTACTACAGTGAAAGGAAAGCAAGAAGTGCACAATTCCCCTGTAGCAGTTAACATAACTGCCTCCTCCAGACCCAACACTAGGGCCTCTAAGAAAAGGGATGTACCTCTTGTTGCACCACCTGTCACCCCCAAAAAAAGGGTAAAGCAAAAGGAAAACAAGAAAAGAAACTTCAGTGATGCAATGCAAGAAGAAATAGAACTTGGGATAGAAGAAGAAAGCCAGTTGAAAAGACAAAGGAGTAGTGCCTCCACAAGAAATGAAGAAGTTGAAACCAGAGATGAGGTTGAAATCTTATCTGATGATGAAGAGATAGAAGATGAAATGAAAGCATTCAAAATTCATGTGCATGAGAAGAAGAAGGATGAAGGCACATCAGAACCTATGGAGGACAAGCCTAGCTCTCCTCTGATAAGTTATCATCCACCTCTACAGATGGAAGCTTTAGTGAATAATATAGTAGAGTCCGAGGATTTGCTAGCTATTGCTAGATTATTTGTTGAAGTTGATAAAAAGGACAAGGAAACAATTATAGATGTTTGTTTCAATATATGGTTATGTTTAACGAGTCTTTGGAATCTATAAGGAAGAAGGTGACTGAAAACTTGTGGGAAGCATTAGTTCATA
The DNA here is from genome assembly GCA_007258455.2 of Sequoia sempervirens. Taxonomy (NCBI): domain Eukaryota; kingdom Viridiplantae; phylum Streptophyta; class Pinopsida; order Cupressales; family Cupressaceae; genus Sequoia; species Sequoia sempervirens. The sequence goes on along the minus strand of VDFB02047230.1, from coordinate 497,981,261 downwards.
GAAGGCATGAATCTACAACCATTGAAGATAAATTTAAATCAAATACCTTAAACACATATGGATCCCCCTTGTCTAAGGAAGATGTTGCTTCCCTGCTAAAATAATGTTCCCAATTGTTTAGGGTCAAACAGAGAGTCACTACCTTGATGACTAAAGAGAAGGAAAGTACTGAGAAGTTGAGGCAAGAAACCCTTGAAACAGTTAGGAAAATGGAAAAGAATTATGGGATTAAAACTAGTTCTTCATCTCATACAACTCAAGCATAGGAGCTTATCAATATTATAGAAACAAAAGACCATCCTATTATGGAAAATTTTGGTGAAACAAATGTTGTTTCAGAGACATATGTTCCTCTGAATGATATAGAAGAAATAACCAATAAAATACTGAATATCAGCAAAAAGGTGACACCAGTAATAATTCAAGAGAATACAATGAGGATACCGGAAATAGAGAAGAAGACAAGAATGAAAATGAACGAGACAAAGATGAAAAGAAAGATGATGGGAGAGATGATGAAGACAAGAAGGAAGAAGAAAATAAAGATAGGACTTCAAGAAAATCCTTCAAAAAAGAAGAGAAGAGGAAAAGAAAGAAGAAAGCAAGGAAGATATAGAGGTTGGAAGAAGTGAAGAAGAGTTGTCAAAGGTTGTTGAGCCATGAAAGCCTCTTGAAGAATCATCTAAAAATATTCTTAAGGGCTTGTTGACAAGGAATTCATAGATCCAACTTGTGCTGCCACCCTAGCTGATTCAAATTCCTTCACATCCAGGGTATGTGGATTTGAGAAAGATCTCACCAGTTGAAAGAGTAAAAATTTGTGGTACTTTTCTTAACTCCGGTACAAAATAGATGATTGAAACTTCTCAGAAAGGGATTAAATTAATAAATTATGCTATTAAGACTTTATAGGAGCCAGTTCCCAGTGCTACTATCGATAACTCCTTAGCCCCTATTAAGAACTTGAAACTTCTATTTGATTCAATCAAAGAATACTCCTTGGGTCTTAAGCTGCAAACTAAGAAATAGGCAAAGTCAAGGATTTTGGAGAAAAGGTTGTTTGAGCTATAGGATAGATGTGCAATTGCACATAGAAAAGCAGTGCAAAGTTTGAAGGAGGTGAAGGACTGCGAAGAGGAAGCCCAAATATTTTTTGTATACTGTATGCGGTGACCTGACACCACTCGAGGCATTAAAGATTTAATGGAATCAATAGAGTCTCAACTAGAGCATGCCTCTGGAGCCTACAAAATTTCAGATGACAGAAGTTATACTTCTTGGAATTCTATTACAGATCTATAGAACAAATTATTCACTCTACAGAAGCAGAAAGAGGATGCAATGAGATGGTTTGGTCAACTCAAAAGATTTGGTTATGTCTAGACATATTCCTATATCATATGCTCTTGTGGATGTAGAAAAACTTGATAAGATAAAACCTAACCCATCCACTCTGGAAGAAGGAGAAGAATGCTTGGTTGAACTGGAATCACTGCACAAAACACTAGTCTGAGTGAAAGGGATCTGGGATGAAGGAAAACCTACTTGGGAAGCTATTCTCAAAGAATTGGATGGTGCCCCTATCTCTAGTTGAATGTTTTCTACAATTATTTTTGTTTTTTTTAGGTCATCATCAGGACACCCTTTGTCCTTGATGTCAAAGGGAGAGAATATGTGAGGAAATCATATAATTTTAGAATTTTTGCTTAGTCTGTACAATTGAAAGGGGGAGTGAAGTTCTCTTTTTTAGGTCTCATTTTTGGCACATGTTTCCATCAACGAAAAAGAGGGAGATTGTTGGAAGAATGAAGAAGAAGCCTCCAAAGTGTTGTCATTGATGCCAACATTGGTTGGTAACAGTTTTGTCAATCTGGAAAAAGCTATGTTTCTGTTATTTTGATCTGGTAATTTGATCTGGAAATGCTCTCAGTAGAAGATTGCTTCATGATATTTTAATATGATGATCAAGACTATTTGTTGCATCTTTGGATAAGTTTTCATCGGTTTTTGATGAAAGGGTTGGAAGATATGAATGACAGAGTTCAGCTTATAGTATTTTGCTTAGCAATTGTGCAAATGGTATGAGTTTTCTTTTGGCCGACATAGATAAGAGGTGCACACTTCATTGGTAACTTAAAGTGTTCCTTATTAGGTCCAAGCCAACCTAATTCATGCTTTGCACATTTTTTCTTGATGAAAAGGTGCTTCGGGTTAAGCCGACAAGCATCATTTTAAATTAAGTATGTGTTCATCTAATTAGGCCAACCTAATTGATGTATGAAGTTGTAATAGTGTATAGATATATGAAAAATCCTTTTGTATTAAAGAAGATGGATGTAAGTGTGTGTGTATAATGTCTGTGACATGCGAAAAGATAATAAGTAGTGATGTGCGACTATTGTGCAAATTTGTATACACTTGATGTGTTTACTATGTACCTACAAACCAGTGCATGATTTTGTATTCCAAAGCCTAATTGGAACTAAACTCAACACATAGAAGATGTATTTCATCAGTTCATCATTTTGTGGTGCAGGAGCACCTAGGAAATTTTGTCAAAATGATGTAAATAGGTGTTTTAGGCTAGTTTTGATGTGTCAATCACCTATTTTGAAATAATAAGGTCTAGTTGAGACTATTTTTGATGTTTTAAGATCATATAGGGTCATTATGCTAAGTTTTGTCAAGTTGTGAAAATGTTGCAAAAAGTTGCTTTACAACTTTGCAAATTTTTCAATGTAAGGAAGTTGAACGGTCACCTTTTTGAAAATTCGTTGGAGACCATTTTTTTTCAGTTTGAACATGTTTAAAAAGGCCTCAAAAACTTTGAGGCAACTTCTAGAAGTGATTTTGGTGAATAATCAATATAAAAATCTCTATTTTATGTTGATTTTCTGAGTTTTTCTATGTTTCTGAGTTCTGTACGGCTCTGTACACCTACTAAGTGACATGAATTGAATTGGCATCTATAGAGTAATGTTTCTTCTTTGATTTGGCTTTAGTGTTGTTGATTTTTCATTGAGAAATAAGGTAGTTTGAAGCAATTTTCTACACACCACCTATAAATCCTAGGTCTAAGGGTTTGTGACCAAAAATAATGATTTGCAATCCATTCCACCATTAAAACTTGGATAAACTTAGCGGAATGGAGAGGTTAAGTGTGTTTTAAGTGAATTTGAAGTTGTTTGAGAAAGAGATGGAGTTTGGGGCAAATTGGAGCTTTCCCTAGCCTAACATCTTCATGTGTTAGGCTTAGGAATGTTAGGTAGATTTGAGATTTTGCAAGACAACAAATTTGTGATAAGTTGTGGTGAAAGAAACTACATATTGGGACCCTATAGGATGTGGTAAAACTTTTGGAGTGAATATTTTTTGAGTGGTGTGTGAATTTTTCATACTTGCTTTGGAAAAGTGGCCTAATTTGGCCTTGGAGTAGCGTAGCAGACCTAATTTAAGGAAGTTGTTCCAAAATAACCCTATTCTCAAATGACATATGTTGAAAAGGGGCTTAATGGGTATCTAATATGGTCAATGGTTTGTGGGTTAATGGCCTTCTCTAAAAGATATTCTTGAAAACCTAGGTTTGGAGACCTAGAAGGAGAATTGTGAATTGTGTGAGAACCCACCATAGTTAGGGTTTGAAATCTTGAATAAGTGTTTAAATTGTGTTGTGTGAACATACTCCATCTTGATCTGCATCAAGTGATATTAGAGCTAGGTTTTTATTGAGAAGTGGAAAAGTGGTTGAAAGCTTAAATATGCAAGATACCTCCAAAGAGCAATCCAACAGCCAGAGAAGCCAGAGAAGTCAGAGAATTGAAGGAACAATATGCTAAGGAGGTGAGACTATATAAGGAGTCTCATGAAGCTTCCCTTGCCAAAATTGTAGCCCTGGAGAAAAACCAAAGAAGAGGAATGGTTGGTGGTGACCAAAGTGACAAAGAGGATGAGGGTGAGAGTGAAAACCCTCAAGGAGGAGTCCAAGATGATGAAGAAATGGACCCTGAAGAGATGGAAATGGTCAAGATGCTGGAGGTTGTCAAGGGGGATACTCCAAAGGTGAAAGTGGAAGTTCCTATGTATGGTGGAAAGATAGATAGTGAAGAAGTGTTGGGTTGGATAGATGCTCTTGGCAATTTCTTTGAATTTGAGGAGATATAAGATAATAAGAAGGTGAAATTTGCAAAAAAAACAAGTTGAAGGGCCCTGCCCTAACATGGTGGAACTATGTTCAAGAGGAAAGAGTAAAGAATGACAAGAATAAGATAAGTTCATGGGATAGAATGGTAGGTAAGGTGAAAGCACAATTTCTACCTACAGATTATGCAATTCAGACCATTAAGAAGCTGTCAAATTTAAAACAAAAGGAGTTAGATGTGATGACATACACTGAAGAGTTTCATAAATTAAGTATTAGAGTAGGACATACTGAAGATGGAGTAGAAAAGGTTGCAAGGTATTTAAATGGGCTTAGACTCGACATTCAAGATGAAATTGGTCTCACAACACCTAGGACAGTTGAAGAGTGTTTTCAGTTGGCTCTCAAGGCAGAGGAAAGGATAAAAAGGAGACAAGAGTAGTAAGGAAGAGGTAGAGGAAACTTTGGTGGAAGAGGGTAGTCACAAAAGCAGCAAGGAGAGTCAAGTAGCCACCAAGAGCAAAGTGATGAATCAAGTGGCAATGGTAATTTTAGAGGTTAAATACCTAGTGGTAGAGGTAGGTTTGGTGGACATGGGAGAGGGTCAAATACCTTCTCAGGTAGATGTTACCAGTGCAACCAATTTGTTCATCCAACATGGAAGTGCCCGGACAAGCAAGCATCAAGTTCACATGGAGGTGAGCAAAGAACCCAAATTGTGCATGAGGAAGAAAATGAAAGCGTTAATTCACCATCTCAACATGTTTCTCCTGAGATAGGCGAGTCTTTGATGATGAGAAGAACACTCATTAAGGTTCCAACAGTCAAAGAGTCTCCACAAAGGAAATCATTGTTTAGAACCACCTGCAACTCACATGGAAAGGTATGCAAAGTAGTTGTTGATTCTAGTTCTACTGATAATTTGGTTTCCTTAGAGATGGTAGAGAAGTTAAACATGGAAATAATCCCACACCCCACACCATACAAAGTATCTTGGTTGAATAAGGGACAACAAGTCTTGGTCAATGAGCAAACATGGGTAGAGTTTAATATTGGGGGTTATAAAGAAAAAATCTTTTGTGACATCATCCCCATGGATGTTTGTCACTTACTACTAGGAAGGCTCTGGCAGTATGACATAAAATCCAAGCATGATGGCCATAAAAAAATTTATGTGATAGACAAAGATGGAACTTCATTCACCTTGACACCCCTACAAGATGAAGAATTTGACAAACAAGTTGGGTCTAGTGTTATGGTAGTTGGGGAAAAAGAATTTTTGAAAACATTGAAGGAAGAAGGTGGACATGGATTTGCTTTAGTGATCAAACCTAAATTTGTTTTAGCAGCAAACAAGGTTGAGGATATACCTAGTGAGGTTCATGATTTGCTGAACAAATACAAGGATATTGCAGTAGATGAATCACCTAGCTCTTTGTCTCCCATGAGAGATGTAAGCCATCACATAGACTTGATCCCTAGTGAAAATTTACCAAATAAGGTTGCATACAAGATGACTCCCAAACAAAATGAAGAAATAAGAAGGCAGGTCCAAGAATTATTAGACAAAGGCCTAATAAGGGAAAGTTTGAGCCCTTATGTTGTCCCTACTGTTTTAGCACCTAAAAAGGATGGGGATTGGAGAATGTGTACTGACTCAAGGGAAATCAACAAAATCGCCATTATATATAGGTTTCCAATACCTAGAATGGAGGATTTAATGGATTGCTTAGGAGGTGCATGCTATTTTTCAAAGATTGACTTAAAAAGTGGCTATCATCATATTATGATAAGAGAAGGGGATGAATGGAAAACTACATTTAAAACCAATGAAGGTCTGTATGAATGGATGGTGATGCCCTTTGGATTGTCAAATGCTCTAAGCACATTTATGAGGTTAATGAATGAGGTTTTGAAGCCTTTTATTGGAAAATTTGTTGTTGTGTATTTGGATGACATACTTGTGTTTAGTACGACTAAAGAAGAGAATTTTCAACATCTTGACATGGTTTTGCAGAAGTTGAATGAAGAAAGTTGATGATAAACCTCAAAAAATGTGAATTCATGAAAGAGGAGCTAGTGTATCTTAGTTTTGTGATCTCCAAGGGTTCATTGAAGATGGATCCCACCAAAGTAGAGGAAATTCTCAGTTGGCCAACTCCAAAATTAGTATTGTTGGTTCCCAAATCAACAAATGCAATGAGTCTTAAAGAGTAGCCACTCTCTCATATTCAGAATCAATGGTTGATATGGCCAATGAACGGGAGAGTGCATAAAATACCCCTTTCTCCCCTGCACTTCAAGCTCTGTTAAACCTGGGAGGGTGATCCCAACAGTGTGCTTTCGGATACTTGTGTGCCAAAGTATCACACATAGTGAATAGATGAATCTCCTTTATATGCTTAACATACACAATACCCTGAAGGTATGGCTGACCTTCATTGCAGTGTACACATTAAACATGAGAGATATGATTCTTTGAATTCCACACACACCCACAACAAGACTAATAAGTAAATTTGATTTAAAAGATGATTAGCTACTGCATTAACCACCAAATGTAACATGAATAACACACTTAGATCAGTGCCTCATCCTTGGAACGAAGTCAACTCAAACACATACATAATTTGATAACAATTTTCACACCTGACAATATATGAAGCTATGAAATGTTGCATTACAACATTTCAGCATTATGTCTTAACCTTTACTTCTTACTAGCATCCTAGCACTCAATTTAATATAAATTTACAGCCATATTCAAGCACCTCCATTAATTCTTTGAATTAATAAACAAGAATAGAGCCACACATCCATTTGAAATTGATAGAGACAAATAAGACAACCTTGATTGTATTATTCATAATCTGTAAAACCAATACACAAGAGAGTAAAATAGTATCAAACTTGAAACATTTAACATTATTTTGCAATATTGTAATCAAACTTACATAAATATTGACAAACTCAGACCCTAAAATTGACTCTAAAATGCTCTTTATTCTCACCAAAATGTTCTCTGTGATTAATTACAAAACAACTCTCTCAAAATGAGGCAGAAAGACAACATTTAAGGAAACACAAAAACCCTAAATTTTCATCTGAAGAAGACACTTGGCACATTTAGATTCGTTGATCTTCAACTACCTTTACTTGCTGAAGAATCGTCAACCTGCTCTATATTTTCTTGCTCCTCACTCCACTGCCCTACAACCGAAAAATATTCTCCTATGGGAAGACTCGTCATTCTTCATCATTTGCCTTGTTTTGACTTGAAAATCCCATGCAAACATTTTACCCTGCTGTAAAAACTCACTTATTGGCTTTATTTCATTGTGCAAGTGAAAAATATTAACTTTGGGTCAAAACCCATTCACCCAGGCAGTTAAAAACTTTTTTCCATCTTGCATTTTAACTCCTTTTGCTTTTTGCAAATAATTCCCACTTCAAAGAATGCACTATGCAAATGGCTGAAGTTTCCCTTTAATTTGTATAAAATATCAAACTTTTCCCTTCAAACTTCTCATGTGCCTCTAAGTGAAATCCATCGGAGGGAGGAAGACCATCGCTGATGTGCTTTCACTTCTCCCAACCAAAACATAGACCAACGATATTACCATTTCTGTGAAATGAATGAGTTTTTAAAAGTTTCTTTGCAGCCAATAAGAAACAAGAATTATTCTTGTTTTAATAAAAACATTTGAAAATATTTTTATATTTTCCCTTTTTGTTTGCCTGCAGCCATTGCTCAAACTTGACCATCGCTGATTGCCTCCTCCATTTTTATTTAGAACTGGCGATGAGCGATGGAGATGAAATTACTGTTGCCGTGCATCGTGAGAATTTGCTTCAACCAATAAGAAACAAAAATTAAACTTTCTTTTGCACGAAAACATTTGAAAATGCACTTTTTACTATTCATGTGTATTAAATAAAAACCATCAAGAGACCATCGCTCGGGAGAGACCATCACTCATTGCTTTGGAAAGAAGAGCCACCAATTGGCAATGGGCGATGGACACAGTAGCCATCGCTCATCGCTAATTTAAACTCAAAATATCCCATGAAACAGAAGACACTTCAGTCCGCGATGGGCGATGAGAAGCCACCGCCATCGCTAATCACTAATTTGAAATGGAAGAGAGACTTGAAACCAACAATGGGCAATGAGTTCTCCAAGCCGTGAAGTCGATGCTTTTCAACCAATCACAAGCAAGAATTAAACTTGCTTTTCCTCCCAAACTTTAGAAATGTATTTTATGTTTTCCCTAAATGCATTTTTGGATTTTTCCAATATTTAAAATATTAACATTTCAAAACATTAGAAAATGGGCAAATTTTAATTACGCCTGCGACCCAAAGGAGAAATTTCAATGCGCACAAACGATGGACCCTAGAGCTGATATTTTTCGTGTGTGGCCATAATCAATTATTTAGAGAAAACCCATTTCCTCAAATTTTTCCCAGCCATAAAAAATCAGGTACCTCCTTTGTAAACTGACCCCCGGGACGTGTTTACCACACTAGAAATGCATTAAAATAATGCATCATATGACCTCCATTTTAGATGAAAATGGATATGTAGAGGTTTTAGACCAAAAAATGAAATGGGTTGTCCTTAGATTTTGAAAATTTGAAACTTTTTGGGACACCATTTTTGGCCTTGTCGCGATCAAAAAAAGATTAGATAACCCATCAGAATTTATCCTGGGAGCCTGTAACTGAGCAGGCATGTAGAAAATTGACCCAAAAATTCAATGCAACAAACAGATCAAAAAAAGAGATCCCAAGGTGAAAGTTATTCAATGTAAAAGTTGCTCACTCGGCCATTTCTGCAATTGCACCTGTTTAGAACCAATCCTCTCAAAGTCACCACTTTGAAAAAATATCAAAACAACTTCTGGGGGGATGCCATTGGAAACATGATATCATATAGGTACGCTAAGTATTTATGTAAAATGGATTTTCTTCAGTCATTATCCTTCACGAGATATTAGGGATCAAAGTTGACCACCTTGAAACATTGTCAGAAATGCAGATGTAAAACAGAGCAAACTGCATTTGCTTTTGACCTGGTAAAAATAGAAAATCTGATCATGGGGCTTTGAAATCAGACCAGGGAGTACATTAATGTAAGGAGAATGGAGAGCAGCAATCCATTTGACATGAAAATCAACAGGCTTCAAATTGCGACCCTCCAAAATAGGTCACTTAGGCATATTTTGCAGGTGTACTTCTGAGTGTGCAAAGACAAATTTTTCAATATGGGCACTTCAAATTTGAAAATTTGAAGGTTCCAACAGTGGCTCTTTCTAGGGATGTATGTCCCTCAATGAATAGAGCAAGAATTCAAAATCCTCTAGGAGTGCAGACCAAGTGCCAGAATCATTGGGCAACAAAGTCTTTATTTTCAACCTTTTAACCTCACTTAGTGGCCCCTGGCCACCAAATGGAAAAGGGAAGCCATTTATTACCTCTGTCAAATACCAATATATTAAAAGAGTTGATCTCTTTTAATCCATACTTGCCTCTGCCACACCATATCAACAAGAGTGACTTCATTCTTGCAAAAACATGGGTCAGGCTTCCTTTGAATTTAACTTTACTATCACATGGTAACCAAATGACATAGGCTGCATCACTGCCACTCATTTCATTTTCAGATCTTGTGGAAAATGAAAATGTGAGGATAGTGATCAAGACCATCTAAAAACATAGCCTCATCCCATTTACCAATTCCCTCACAATGATCAGGCTCAGAGAAGACATCATCCTTAAGAAATAGTGTGCAATCCTTCTGTGTGTCAAGCAAAGAGTGCTTACACTTTTGTAACTCATCCAACTGAATTGCATCACATGCAAGTTTTTCATCATCCCAACAACACAACTTAGTGATATTACCATATGTCTCAATGTTCTAAAAAAAAGGCTCATTAACACCCACAAATCCTTTGTCCACATTCAAATCATAACATTCAAAAGAAATGTTAGCATCCCAAATAGTATTCTCCATTTCATGTTCATGGACAAGGTCATCTGCATTCTTCATATTAGCACATAAGAAAAACTCAAATGCACAATCTGATGACTGAGATTTTACCTTTGCAATAGATTCCTCACAGTGAGCATTCCAAACACAAACATTGTTGCTAGGAGTATCATACTCAGTATTACTTCTTGTTGCATCAACATGAAAATATGAAGTATAATGCTCATGAGGAAAATTATGAATTGTTGATCTAGAAAAGAGATCCTCACATCCATCCATGTGATTGACACAATCACATTCTTCAAGTGCAAACTCATTATAAAAAGTTTCATTAGTTGTACCAATATTTGTCACTATATTCTCACTTTCATGTACAACTAATTCAATGATATCCTCATGTCGACATTCAGTGGTAACTTCAGAATCAGAAAAAAGAGTAGAAGAAATTAAAGGATCAAACAAGAGAGGGGTTCCTTATTCATCATTACCAACATATGCATGCTCCTCATAAGCAACTACTTGAACCGATTCATCCATTGAATCTCTTGCATACATATCTCCTTCTTCATTCATACCACTGCAACAATCAACAAGGCTACCTTTTTCACTGTCAAACTAGAAACCATCAATGGTTTCTTCATTGCAATTGCTTACACATGATTGCTCTCATTGAAAATTATTGCATACTCTATCACTTTCATCTAATATGTTGACATTCTCAAAAGTACTCTTCAAATCAGTAGGCTCTTTTGTCTCATCATCATGAAAGCTTGCATCAATGCTACACTCACTTGTAGAATTGGCATGACCAATTGTACCATTGCATTGCTTATCACACATGTCTTCTTCAAACAAAATATTCAGTTCATATCCATCATCTTGTTCTTCTGAGATTTCAAAAGTATTGTCATCATTTTCCTTGTTGAAATACTTTCCACTTGAAGAGATTAATTCTATCTCTTCCTCATGAGAGGAATCATAGTCACTAGGGCTGCAAATAGAATTAAAATCATCGTGATCACCCATACAAGAATGCTTTGCAGCTGGTTGTAAACTTTCATTTACAACACCATTGTTCTCATCATGAAGACATGAAACTTTAGAATCAGCATGATCTTCAACTATATATTCAAAGTCAATAAATGAGAAAACACTCTCAGTATCATCTGCATCATTGCAGCCTTCATTTGATATAGAAAATCTTCTCTCTATTTCTGTATTTTCAGAGCAAATAGAAGAAACTTCATATGTTTCATTTATCTCTTCATGACCATCATGGCTGCAATCTTCATCTGGGTACATTTCTTCTGTAGGTTGTTCAAAAACAACTTCCTCATCACTTAATGATATATCATTCTTGTCTTCTACTATACCATCTACATTTATTGGACTAAGTCTTGAAAAAGTACCATCACATAATTTAGTTAGGAGATTACTTCCATATTTATCTATCATTTCCTCAATTACTCAAAGCCATTGATATATGCATTTAAGATTAGGAGGCTTCAAATGAGTTGGCATGGTACTTAGACCTGGCTCAAGTCTTTCACAAAAAACATCAATACACACTGATTCATCAGGTCTATTTAATGCTAGTATAGAAAACATAATCTTCATGAATCTATGATGAAAATCATAGGAGGATTCACCCTCAAATCTTTTTACATCATATAATGCATCAATAAGTGACATAAGTTCAACCTCATTTTCAGATTTCTCTTCAAATACCTTTTAGGCATTTAGATTTCTTTCTTCAGTTAAGCATTCATTGTCTATTGACTCTTCTTCAAAATAATCAATGAAATGTATTCTAAGCTCATGCCATGAATCTATGTAATGCATTGGTAAACTAGATAACAAGTATTCGACATTATTTTCTAAAGTTCTTACAAAAAACTTCATGACAACATCCTCTTCTACTATTTGACAGTCTTCCATTACATCAAGAAAACTTTGTACATGTTATGATGCTGATTCTTCAAAACCTCATCTAAACTTAGAAAAACATTCATTAATTCTTCTTGGGATAGAATGTGGGTAACCCTGAATTTTACTAAAATCCAAAGGGTCATATCTCTCACTAGTGAACACTGTCCTTTGAGGACATGGCTATGTTCTAGGCATGATATTACAACTTGTAGAGGGAGAACTAGGACAACAATACATATTTGCAAATAAATTTATTCCCTCTACAACTAGTTTCTTCTCAATATCCCTTTTTAGAATATCGTACTTTCTCATTTCCCTTTCTACTAGTATCTTGAAATATTGAATAAGGGACAGTATTAACTAGAAATTTTTGTTGAAAAACTTCATACAGAGATATTACAATAGAAAAATACCTGAGAACTGCTGCAACCAACTCTTCTGATGATGTAGAAACTTATGTAGAGTCGCCACCTCTTTGAAAGAGGAAAAGATCTTCAAGCAGCGGAAAGCTTCTTCCAAGATCTAAATATTTGTGAGTTCTCTCCACCAGCAGAGCACTAGACTTCAAGAATACATCGAAAACATTACAACAATCTCCTTCAAGTATGCAGGTCCTTGGATCATTCAAACCCAAAACTACAGATCAACAAACCGATTGAATCTTTAAGGAAAGATGATATTCTACCAATTTTTCTGAAGTTCTCCCCAGCAGAGTCGCCATTTTTGTTTGTTATTTTTTTTTAGAACCAAACTTAATCTCAATCCTAACCTATGAGCTTGCCACAACCCAATTATTAGCTAGGTTGGGGATTGGCCAACACTTAAGTAAAATAATTAATACTTTACTTCTTCTCTTTGAGCTCTGTGAGACCCAAGGAGGGTAATCCCACACATACTCATAATATTTCACGCTTGGACAAGAGTATTTCTTCACACAAACGCACTATTTCATGAAAATCACCTTATCAAAGGCTTGGAAAACCTCAGATAGAAGTGTTACTTATTTCCATGAGTGTGCTTTCATACTTAGAGTTGGGACAATGTAGTTTAAAGTATTTTGTGAGTCATTTTTCATCTTGAATCCTGAGCCCAATTCAATACTGGCTCAATCTACTATAAGATAAACTAATAAAACAATTAGTGCTTCATTTAAGGGAGAAAGAGTCACAACTGGTAGTCAATCAGTAGTACAATTTTGATTTAATTTCAAAAATTAATGGACCATTAGAATATTACTTTGTAACATTTAACTCACTGTGTCTACAAAATATCACTTCCTTACTAAATCCTATATCCTTTTCTTACAGACTAATGAGCTTATTTTAGTGTTTAATCAGTTCATTAAACTAAAGCATAAAATAAATTCATCCATTTCTATGCAAATGACAAAAAAAAAAAAAGACTGTCATTGACAACTTCATTCATAACTTGAAAGAAAACACATAGGAGAGCAACATTTTGAAACTAAAATTCTTCTTCATTTCTGATATTTCTTTGTAAAACCATATTTAAGATTCATATACAGTATAACTTTCATCTTAAACTTGCTTTTGATATATCGACTAGAGTATCTATTTATATTCTATTCTTCTTTTTTAAAGCATAGCATTTGTTGTTACCATGTCTAGACTCAAAATTTTGAACTCTCATCTTTCAGCCATGAAATCCCCTTTATATAAATAGGGGAGCAAAAGCACTCGACTGAATTACAATTTTACTTTCATTTGAGTTCATTTCAAAAATCTAATTCTAACTGACTCCTCGAAGAACTCCCCAAGTGGTTTCATACTCAATCATTTGAGAATAGGGGAGGACAAAAAGCAAAAAACATGTGCAGGATATTAGTTGTCATTGTCACAGCATTCGTTGTTTGGAACAAAAAATATTCCATTCATATCTTCTTGTAGACCTTCCACATCAACATGAGAAAAAGAATACCTCCCATGCAAAGACCATGGTGTCATCAAAAACTAAAAATAGGAGGTGACCCTATTCAGAGTCGTTGGCATCCAAAAATGCCCGACCACTCCTTGTCCTCAATGCAATTGGAGGGATTACCAATACGTCGTCATTAGAGCTCCCATATGGCACCAGGGAATGAAGGTACTGGCCATAGTCTGAGTCGGTATCATCTTTAGCACCGAAGGAGTATCTGAAAGCACACTATGAGAGTTTTGTTTACCCAGGAAGGCCCTGTGGCTCTTCTCCTTCTTCTTGGCCTTCTTCATTGGCAGTGCTAGTTCCTTTCCTCTGCACTCGACCACTTCACCTAGAGGATCCTATTCCTCAAGTGGTAAGTACTCTGCATAATTGACTTCTTCTTATGGCCCCTATCCCTACTTTTACCCTTTGAAATCTCAAGAGAAGTCATGGATTCCTGCTTAGTTATGTCTTCATGGCATTCAAACACACTTAGCCGGCTAAACCTCCTAATAGGTGGAATTGTTGCACCAACTTTTTCCAATTTCTCTAAAGTTAGCAAAGTGATAATTAAAAATATTTTTGACTCAAGACCCACAAGAGAAGCACCCCAATCCCAATAATTGCAGATAACTCAAGCAACAAAAATCCCAAAAAGACTAGAGAACCTAATTTCATACCAATTTTCTCAGGATGAAAACACTAAAACTCTACTTAGGAAACCTTACAGCCCTTTCAATCTCCTTTACTATGCACGCCTTACTTCTTCTGTAGACTAAAAAGATAGTGTGAATGAACAACGATCAACCTGCATTAAATAGAAAATTCGAGCATGCAAAATTAATGACTTGAAAATTCCCTACACGAGTGAATTGGTAACTTATCAGCTTGGCTCTAAATCTGGGCCGTTCATCTTAGAGAAATTAAAACTTTATCTAAGGTGGCCATGAGCATTGTTTTTCAACCATTATCAACTTGCTCCTTGAAAATAGTGAGGCTACCTTAAATGATGCCACGTTCCTTTTTGACCTTGATTAGTCATAGCTAATCTGACAATTAGTATGTATCGCCAACCTAATTCATGCTTTTCATTAATATCGGTGAAGTACAAAGGACCAATTTCTTAGAGAGAAACTTTCTTTATACGCTTCATCGCTAATCCTCCGTAAAACTTAGGGTGCAATTAGTGATGGAAGTTATCCATGCGATGATCTTAGTCCATTGGATCATCCTGCTTTAAAACTTTATCAACAGTTCTTTAGTCCTCTCGCTACTTTCTTTTTTGTTTTATACTAAATCCCCAGGATCTTGCCACATTGTTCATTTCATTGATGGTCATCATTTGTCACTGATTGACTTCATCCTCACCCGACTTCATCAGCGATGTAAACATCCCTACAACAGTCTTTAGTCCCCAGTTCTGCGGCCTGACCTCTGGTCACATTCATCCTTCTGTTGCGCATCGCTAATTCAAACCTTGCATTGAGGCTTCTATCTACGATAGGAGATGTTGTGATAGCACCATATTTGGATGCGTACAACCTGCATAAAACAAATGGCACAAAATACATCACTCATAGGATCATATCTTATTAGCGAAAGAAAAACCCTTTAGAGGACATTCATCGCTTATCACTAATTCAGAACTCAAGTTCTAAAAAAAATCCGCAATGAGCGATGAAGTTATTACACAAGGCCTTTGTTCATCACTAATTATCCTCATATATTTTGTGAGCAATTAGCAATGAGAAGATTTACAACATTTATAAGATCCATCGCATATCATTGATGTGAGACTCTACATTCAAAACATATCCGCGATCAAGCAATATACAAGAAATCACATCACATCACTCATCACTGTTCCAAGTTTATCTTTTTATGGCCATCCACGATGAGCGATAAGAACCTAAAGACAAAAGAATCGCTCATCGCTATTAAAAATTTGAAAGCTCAGAAGCTATTAGTGATGGGCGATGTTAAAAGAAAAAATCATTCCATCACTTGTCGCCAATCCAAGGTGTGAACCTATGAATAAATCAGCGATGAGCTGTGAGGGCCATCGGGACATAAGTGGAAAATTTTCAGCATGTGCTCATTAGTTTTTCTAGAAGAAGGGACTTAATAAGCTATATAAATAGGTACTCTAGTAGATATATCAGAAGCAAGTTTAAGATGAAAGTTATACTATATACGAATCTTAAATATGGTTTTACAAAGAAATATCAGAAATGAAGAAGAATTTTAGTTTCAAAATGTTGCTTTCCTATGTGTTTTCTTTCAAGTTATGAATGAAGTTGTCAATGACAGTCTCATTTGTCTTTTTGTCATTTGCACATAAATGGATGAATTTGTGTTATGCTTCAGTTCAATGAACTGATTAAATGCTAAAATAAGCTCATTAGTCTATAAGCTAAAACAAATTCTTGTATATTTATTGGCGACTCCGCTGGGCACACTTTTGCATATTTGATGCAAATGTGTTGAAGACCACTCAAAAGGAGTCAAAACAAAATGAACATCTGGTTCAAAATTTGAAGAAGTTCCAAATCTGCAAATTGATTCGTAGCAGCCCCAAATTCAAAATATTGTGAAGTGACTCTGCTGGAAGAACTCAGAGAAAGATGTCCTTGCTTCAAAGGTTTTCCTCTTGTTGAAGAGGTGGCGACTCTGCTCTACAATTTATGCACATGAAGGGCTGTTGTTTGTTATTTGTAACTTGAAAGTGCTCTATTCAAAGTTGCAGCAACTGGAGGTGTGAAGGTACATAGTTCCCTGCATATTGTCATTTACTGAACCTGTTGTATTAATTGCAATTGTTGTTCCACTTAAAGAATATTCACAAAATTGCTAGTATGAATGGTTAAAGATAAAGTTGAATATCTTAGGATTTTCTATCCATTTGCGTTATCATATGTTTCAGTCCTAAGTTATCATCATATTATCAATCATCCTAGTGTTTTTTCCTATCGGCATAGTTGTGATTGTGCACCGTTAGTTAAAACCAGATTTGCATACATCCATGGATTATAAAAGAGAAATAACCATGCCATTAGAAACTAGGATGCATATTGTCAAGAAGCTTCAAAAGTATGATAATCCTCAAACAGTTGAAACCCCAAAGTACAGGAACCTAAGTGTGAATAAGCCTAGGATAAGGCTGAAATGGAAAGCTATGTTCAAAAGGGGAGTTAAAGAGTTGAACAAAAGGCACCTGATGTCTATACAAGCCCAGTTAAGAGATAATCATACTAGGTGGTCCTGCACTTGGAAGCCACTGAAACTCTCAAACTCAGTCAAAAATGTGCCTGGGAAGCTCTCGGTGCACCATTTCTTTAGAGGGTCATAGCTTAAAATAGCAAGAATCTCTCAAGTATGAATGCACAAATGAATTGAAAGTGACCCTTCTTGGCTTATTTATGCTAGAAAATTAGGTTTTTTTCCCCTAATTTCACCTTCAAACTAGGGTTTATCATCATTTTCACTAATTTCTCCAATCAAAACCTCATTTTGCATCATTTTTTTGCATTTTCGGCATAATTCTTGTATCCCAGAGCCTTTCTAGACCCATGGGGTAGCCTTTTCACCTTTGTTGAGAAATCAACTCAAAATTTTCACCAAATTTCTCGAGGGGGCTGGGAGTCAGCTTTGTCTTTCTGTTGGGGAATAAAAAAATAGATTTTTTTAAATTTAAGCAACAGTTTTTATCCGAAAAGCGTTATTCGTTGGACCAAAGTAGCAAGTACCTCACTTCAAAGAGGGGAAAATTTAGACACTGAAAAATTCCCTAAATGATATCATACACTCGAATCAAGTTTATTAACATCATTTCCTCTTTAAAATCTTCTTATTTTGGCTTAATTAATTAAATTAGCCTAGCTAATTAATTAATTGCATCATTTTCATCCATTAACCTAATTCATCAAATCAAGCTTCCCCTTCATGCTAACATTTCATCTCATTAAATTAAATAAATAAATTATTTAATTTAATCCCTAAGTCATCTTATTTAATTAAAAAATCCTAAGTTATTTAATTATATATCATTTCATCTCTCCCCCCATTCATTAAAACATATAATTTAATGAATATCACTTTAATTCTTCTAAACCCCTAATTGTATGATTAAACCTTGTTTAATTAACAATTAAACTAATTTTCCTCCAAAAGGGGAATATTCCTTATCTCCTTTTTTACACAATTAAAACTTTCTTTTAATTTACAAAATATCTTTACCCTCACCCATGAGAATATTCTTTGGAATATTCTCTCTCCTCTAATCATCTCACTTAGCTTCTTTAGCAAGTTAAGCTTGTGACCTCTTGGGCAAGTCACCTGGTGACTTGTGTGTAGGTCAAAAGTGTGTTTG
Organism: Sequoia sempervirens; assembly: GCA_007258455.2. Taxonomy (NCBI): domain Eukaryota; kingdom Viridiplantae; phylum Streptophyta; class Pinopsida; order Cupressales; family Cupressaceae; genus Sequoia; species Sequoia sempervirens. Next base: position 497,962,913 of record VDFB02047230.1, on the reverse strand, counting down.
TTTGAAACAAATGAGCACCCTTGATTAACTTTCATCTTGCATTCTCATTTGTTGATGAGAATCCATGATCCATGCCTCCTATTTCCTCCATCCTAGACCGTTGACCAATCTTTTTGATCTCAACCTTCCATTTCTCATTTGCTCTCCTATAAATAGAACACTATTTGGAGACAAATGGATCCCATCTTTCAATTGTGAATTTATGTTGTTGAATTCACTTACACTTACACTCATAATTTACTCACTTCTAGCTTGTTTTAGTTCATTTTAGTTGCATAATAGCTTAAAACATCCATTAATGGCTTCCATGCATCCATCTTAGTTTGTATATGAATTAGGGTTTCCATCTTTTAGCTTAGAATTAGCTTAGATTAGCTTAGCAATTGCATAATTAGATCAATTTTAGCATAAAATCATGTTAATATAGCTCGCATCATGTTCAATTTAGCATAATTAGGTTTTCATCCATTTATCACAATGGTTTCATCAATTCTCTTCCATAGAATTGACTGAAACAGGCTCACTAATTATGGGATTAGGAAAGGGTCATTGTTCCACATCAACACGACACCAATTCCAAAACAGGATAAGTTTCAAATGGGTTAGAGTAGGAATTTAACTGTTTTCATAGTTTGTAACTTTCACTTTCAATAAATGCTTATTTTAACTTTCAATTTGAATGATCTTGTTTGTGATTGAGGTTTAGTGTTTGAACTATGCTTTGATTCATCATGGATCATGCGTAATCAAACCACCCTGGTAATCCTTGTCTCACAATTATATTTATAATTTTTTTTTCAATTTGAAAATTTTCAAAAAGATTTACCTTTAGTTATGATAATTTAGTTTAGACTAGCAATCACACCTTGGTGTGCAATTGGTACACCGAAGAGGTGTGGAAGGTTAATTGGGTAAAATTTTGGTCTTTTTTGTGTGTATTTGTGCATTTTTCTCATCCATCTCGGATGCCACAATTGTGAATATTATATCTAGGTTGTTTGATAGATGTTCACTTTTCACCTCTATGCAATAACTGTTGAGTAAAATTTCCTTTTACTTGACCCGATGCAAAGCAAAGCACCACAAATAGCCATAGTTCATCCTATTCATTTATCAATATTATTTCCTTGTCTAATTTCCCTCCTTACCAAGTACACCTTATTCACCTATCCCATTCAATCTCTACTTACCCTATAGACAGCCATCCCCTTCAACTAGTCCCATAGATCAACCTCAACCATTCGAGCAGCTAAATCCTTAGTAGGTTTCACTCACTTGACATTTGACCTAGACATAGTAGTTCATGGTGATCAAGATTCCTTTAGCTAAACAATTCTTAGGAATGTTGTGATGGAAATGGTAACACTTCATAACACTTAATCATTATCTTATCATGAGTTCAACATATAAAGAAAATTATCAAGCTCTATTTTTTATATTCAAACATATTAAAAGGTTACACCAACATTTGGTTTTACACATATGACCTAGATTACACTCAGTTTCACCCATTAGTTATGGCCTTCAGTAAGTGTTTTTTTGTAGGCGTTAACACATTCAACAACATTATATGCATGTCCTCAAATTATGTGTTTTGAAATGAATTCCATAATACCCTAATGGAACAAACTACAACATGCTAAAGCCACTTCTTACACTAGCATCCAACAATATTATATACACCCATAATAATTCCAATGTTTTTAGTCCTATACCCCACTTTACTAACCTAAGGGCTCCTCAAAATATGACTCTATTTTTCATTCAAGGAGATCCTCCTCCCCATGATGATTATAAAATAGTAGGACATACTTATGACACTAGAAAAAATCAAACAAATGTTTACAAATAATACAAATCTTCCATCCACCGCCATCAATCTTACCCCTACCACATGTCCCCACTAGATAAAACACAAAATATTATATCCTTAAAAACTTTGATCAACACAAGAAACAATATCTCTATGATATTTGTTAGAGACCTCTCTTATTCATTGATATGTGCTTCAGAAAGAATTATAAAAGATCTTCATGCAACCTTTAATCTGACCGACATAACTTATTTCTTATAGACTATGGAAGACATCTCACTCTTTGAAGATAAAACCCTGCCTCAATCAATCATTTCAGAATGTATTCCTTTAATCATTATTATAGGATATAAGAAGAGAGGATTTAATTTTTTTCTTATTGATAATGGTTCATGACTTAACATTTGTAGAATCAATTTCCTATGGTTGATTAACATTAACTATTGAAACTTAGAGACGTCTAACTTAGTATTATGTGGTTTTGACAATACTAATAGAGAGTCCCTAGTCATTATAAATTTACCCATCATAGTTGGACATCTCACTATCAATACCTTATTCCATGACATTATTAAAAAATTATCCTACAATTTTCTCCTAGGATGTTGTCGGTTACATGCATGTACTCACTAATCCTACATATTGTACAATGATTAAACCTAATTCCAACATTGTCAAGCCACTTCCAAAGAATTTCTTTCACATTTGATCAAAGTATTACACATTTAAACCCTCACTTCACAAGTTACAAGTTACATAAGATTCCCTAAAATAATTGAAAACCCTATCCCATTCCATTCACCAAAACCTCCTTTGACACAAGAAAGAGAATCCTCACCTTCTACACCTATTATAAAATCATTTATTGGAGATGATTGAGGACCATTAGATTCCAAATCATCATACATAAGAGAATACAAGGTTAATAAAAAATTTCATGTCTCTACACTACAGGAAAACCCCCACAAGTATGGTAAACCTCCACAATACTTCATATCACAACCAAATAGTAAGCATTAAACATAAAGTGCAATGGGAAGCTTTAAATTTATTGTACAACCATCCATTTTAAACTTCAAAGTCCATCTAAATCAAACTAATATTAAAAAAGACCTAACCCAAATAATTCAAAACTTTGTAACTGACAAGTAATGACCATATTTTCAATATACATCACTTTAATCATCCTAAAATGATTATTAATCATCTTTTAACTTGTGAGTTTTATGATGTTTTGAAATTAGCCTATAAAAATTTGATGATATAAGTAAATAGTACTTAAGGGTTTATAAATTCAATAAATGAAAATAAGTAATGAATTGTAGCAATAAAACATCCATTAATGTAGTCATGTTAGCTTGAAAACTTATAGTCATATAGATGGGTCCTTCATATCCAAGATCCTCAGTGAAGTATGGAAGAGTGCCTATATAGTCCAAATAAGTGCATCATAGAAGATGGAAGTACAATAAGTCAATCAACTAGTTATTTAGAAGCATTAACAGAGACAAAAATCTTGTATCTCACCAGTAGCCTTACAAATGTGAACTTATAACACATTTATTAGTGAAATCCCCAATTTTGAATATATTTGAGAATTTAGAATATTGTCATTGATCCTAAAAGCCCATATGCATGCCACAATCAAACATTATTCTTTTGATACCTATTGTGACAACTACACAACTTTTCCCCACCTCCTAGCACCTTCATTAAACCAAAAACATATACTTCCAAAATTAGTTTACAAAATGTAAAAGATATTATCATTTCCTACCTCTAAACAAAAGCAAATGCTTTAAAAAATAATAATTATCCTTCTCCAAGATAAACAAGAAGCTTTTTCACTCTAATTTGTGTAGAAGGAACTTTGTATTGACTGCCTTGTATTTATATAGCCAAAAATTACATAGGCATAGGAATCCAAGAATAAGCAATGAGCAGGGTTTTTTTAAAATATATTGAATATTCTAATGAACTATGAGGATGCATGGTGGGTAGGTGGCATTTCGAAAAGCAGTTCACGTTCCTTTTCTCTGCTACCACATTTTGCATACATTTGTGTAGTAGGGAGCTAACACTAATATTTTTAGATCTACTTTTCATTTATTGTGAATAGATTGAAGCAACAGCCATGGAGAGATTGTCTTGTAAACTCTATCTATTTTTTTCTCATCGGCATTGTTGATTGCATGGGATAATCTTTACAGAATCTTGAGGTAAGTCACTTGCCATAGTTTTAACAAGTTCTTTTTTCATGAATCTCTACACGACCAAAGCAATTCTAGTTTTTTTTTATTTCATTCTAAAAAAAATGTGTTGCTATGTGCTAAATGAAGATGGTCTAACCTATATGAAGATAGCTCTGGCAACAATTTCTTTTACATCAACAGTAGCTAGTATCCATCCAATACTAGTGGGTGCTATGTTATCATCCATTAGGGAAATGACTCCTAACCAATTTTTGCTTGGAATTCTCCTTTTTTACTTGGGCGTTTCTCATTGTTATAAGAAAGTTTATTAACAATCCCTACAATTTGCAGGGTCGATCAAGAAGGTGCTCTCTAAGACACTAGTATTGTTTTATCTAGTGGTCGAAAGATTTAGCATTGACCATAATGGTGAGCTTGAGATAGAGTGCAATAATGAAGGAATTCCCTTCACTGAAGATGAAGTGGACTATCATTAAGGATCTTGATTTTTCTTGGCAAAGTTTATCTGTAGCTAAATTGAATCCTACGAGACATCCCTCTCCAAAGAGAATCCCCTCGTCGTGTTTTTTTATTGTTGTACAAGTAAGTAGGGGAAAGGGGCCAATAGTCATGAAAGATAACTTTGTCAACATGTAGTGATTGACTGGAATATCGTAGAACTTTCATTTTTTTTTAAATGTGGACTAGCCTCTTATATATCCATAACTAAGGCTTGGAGGTGTGACTCATCATGCAACTTGCCACATCAGTACATTTATTGAGAAGTGTCTAAAATTTGACTTTTTAAAGATTCGACCAAAATTAATCATGGGACCCCCAGTAGTTGAACAAAAAAATATCATTTGTTGCTTGTAGAATATCATATTTTTACTTACAATAAATTAATATGCAACCTAAATGGACCAAATACCTATTGGTAACCATAAATCTTTGATATCTCTAGCTTTTATTTTCAACACATATGGACCAATAGTTGAACACAAAAAAACTATTTGTTGTTATAAAAACAACACATAATTATTCAAAATACAACTTATATCAAACAAAAATGGACCAATAGTTGAACACTAAAACTTTTTGAAAATCCTTCACATTCAATGGGAAAATACATGGTATTTATTGCACTCACCTTTTATATTTGTGATAGGACAAACTATTAATATAAAATACTCCAATGCTTGTACATTGCTACCCCAATAGTTGTACATGTAAGAACAATATTTTTTCACTATGATAACAATACTTGTTTAAATGAGTGTCTTATTTTATTAAATGAGCATTTTATTTTTTAAAAGACACACTTATAGTGGATAGTTATGATATTTTATTTGAGACAAAAAAATACTTATTTCACTTCTTCATGAATGTATTTACATTTTTTTTACATAACATTCATAGGTTCTCATGTGTTAGAGTATGGGTCCACTTTTGGTCAACATTTGGTTATTTTTTTATTTATATTTTGACTATTTATTTACAACATATAGTATAAATATGTGGTAAGACTGGACATTATGATTACAATTGACTGCACGACTTTTGGACCCTGCACAACTACTAGCCCCTCTCCCCTATATAATTACTAATTATGTAAGTAGTTAGTAAGCTATCCCACACAACTATTGGCCCCTCTCCCCTAGTACAAAAATTAATTGTTGTTTGAAAATACTCGTGAGCATTTTATGCGAAGAAAGCATGATTTATTTGTAGGTGACGAGGATGAAATGTGGTGAAATTGTAGTGGGTTGTTTTTCTGATCACAAAATAGTAGATGGAATAATCAATAGTATTTTCTTTCAAGTATGGATTGAGACCGCTCAAGGTCTATCATTTTCCTACATTGCGCCTTTCTTTGAATGCTCGCGAGAATATCCCCGCCACCCTCTCAACACTCTTTGATACACTAGTACTGTTGAGAGGGTAGCTATCCCTCTTGAGAGCGCCTTCTTAGTCGGATTTGCTTTCAAATTTTCAAAAAATCATTACAGATTTCTGCAAATCCTGCAAATGTGGAACATATTCTGAAAACTAAATTTGAAAATTACTCAAAGAGAGGCACTTGACAATGTCAATGGGGAGCTATGGAAGATGCAGAGAAAGACCACTTGATAGTTACCCAAATGAAAATGAAAAACTATGTGCAACATTAGCTTGGATTTGGGTTGTTGACAGGACGGTCAAATTAGCTACCAGGCACTAAAGTGATGAATGGATGAGATTGCTCTCATCGCCTTACATCCCTTCTCCAATAATGCATGCCGTCGATTGTAAAAAAACTAAGCTCGGTTAGTTTGATAGAGGAAACTGGTAATTATAATATTTGATTATCTTTGAAAAAAGAATGTAAGAAAATTGTTTTTATGAGATTATTTAGAAATAAAAATTTGTTCTTTCAAATTTTAAAATTTGTTAAAATAATTTAAAAAAACATTTTTGAAATTATTTGGAAATCGTAGTCCTTTAACTAGATAGACAATAGTTATATATGGGGGCCACAATTTCAACTTTCATTTGTAAAAAGGTTGGTCATTTTGACGTTACATTCAATCGGTTGGGGATGGGCGTAATGGTCTCCTGCAATGACCTGGGATAGCTTACAAAGGCTCTATACCTTAAAGCATCGCTAGAGGGAAGGTCTCAAGTTCAAATCTGGTTAGCTCAATTTGAGAGGCTCATATTTTCAAGATGGATTCCGAAAATAGAAATCCAGAGAACTCAATTAATGTAATGCAACTTAGCTAGAACTGTATCTATCCTTTTTCATTTCCGCACAAATTCATGTGTGATTTCATGCTTTATTAATTAGTCACAAAGTATTAGTTGAAGGATCAATTCCGCTGAAATTGAATGAACATTTCTTGTTTTACAGATGTGCGCTTTCATGCTTTATTAATTTGTCACAAAATAAGGATCAATTCCGCTGAAATTGAATGAATATGGCACAATTCTTTTAGTTATAATGTTGTTTCTTGTTTTCAGTTTAAGTAATTTGTCCATAGATTGCACAAAAAATAGATTCATGTGATAAATATTTACAAGGGAAATTTGAGTTTGATCACAGAGCTCAAGCCCAAGAAAATATTTGCTCCAATAGATTTGAACTTTTAGGGTGAATTCAAAGTGACTGTCAATTATTCTTGTTTAATTCTCCCCTATTCACTCAAACAGAGGATTTTCCAGCAATTTCGACTACTTTGTTAATCTTTTTTGAAGAGTGCGAATGGTGTTTTGTCGTTACTAATAGATACAGTCCTATTCGCTTCAATTATAGTTTTTTTAGTGAGCTCCCAACATCTTTTTCAGGATGTAAGGGAAATGACATTTCCTCTTCTGCAATGAGTCAGGATAACCTACAAGGCTCTACGCATTTAATGTAACATAGATTAGTAAGGCTAGTAGTAGCCTTTTTCGTTTTTACTTTTATGCTTCAAAGATCTTATTCTTCTGTTGCTATTGGTATAGTGTATGGTTTAGATGTGTTGTTCCTATCAAAATTATCATTCAGTGCGTATGTTAGAGGTCCCTATTTATAATTTAATGACATTCCTTGTATAAATATTGCACAACATTTTTTATTTTTTTTTCAAATTGCATTCCCCCTGGAATTGTGTTTATTATTTTTTCTTTAAAGATCGCATTCCCCCTGAAATTGAATGAATACGGCACAAAATATTTTAGAATGTTGTTTCTTGTTTTTAGTTTGGGAGCTCTCTGCTCCCTTAGTCACGCAAAACTTAAATATTTAGTAGCTGGACAATTCGCGTTTGATCACAAAGCTCAGGCCCAAGAAAATATTTGTTGAAATTGGTTTGAAATTTTAGGGTGAATTCAAAATGATTGTCAATTATTCTTGTTTAATTCGCTCCTGTTCACTTAAATAGAGGACTCACCAACAATTTTGACTACTGCTTAGCCCCTTTTGAAGAGTCAATTGAGAATTTTGAATGTGGTTTTGTCGTTACTAATAGATATAGTTCTATTCGCTTCATTAATAGTTTGTTTATGAGCTCGCAATACCTGTAATATCCCCATGTTGTTGATACTCTTTGATACTCTTATGTGTTGGTTTGATACTTGGTTTGTGATGGTGATTAGTTCACCGACTTGGTTGTGTGTGGATTCATAGTTTGGTTGGTTTGCTGCACTTGACATTATTATGATGATTTATGATACATTATGTGGTGGTTAGATTATTTGGTTATGCTATGGTTTTCTGCAATATTATATATGTCGATGTTGTGATTCTATGATGCTATGTTTTCTGATGTGGTTGTTAGTGAGTCTTGGTGAAAGGACGGAGTAGCATCACTCACTTGCGAGCGCCCTGCTACCCCACAATTTCCTTTCACGGTGTGTCTGCAATGGAGATTTACATGTTAATTGACGTTTGTTTGTATGTAGGATTTGCAGGAATAAAGTCTCGATTCCACCTGTTTCAGTAGGACAGGGCAAGCATTAAATTAACCCAATGGATACAATGTTGAAAAAGGGAGTTGATAAGGAAGTGTCCCCGTTCCAAGTCTGTCACCTCGTTGTGAGTCTTGTTGTGTCATGGATTTGATGTAGTGTCCCTCCCACTGTGACATCCTATTTTAGTTTGTTTTCGATTTGATAGATGCTATAGTTAATAATGATACTATGTTGTTCCTTTTCATATATGACTTTGATATTATGTTGTTTTGTACTTCATGGATGATACATTGACATCCTGATTATCTGGTTGTGTTTCTGTGATGTTATTGAGATTGACACGTATGTGATATAGTTTATTTGCTTATGAGTTTTCATGTGGTTATCATGTTGAAATGATTACTTATGATTTATCTTGCTCGTCTGTGTCGGTGAAGAAGATAGTGTAGCATTACTCATTCGTGAGTACCCTGCTACGCTGTAATTCTTCTTCACGGTGTGTTTTCTGATATAAGTATATATGTTTTAACATTGATGTTTCCTGCAGATATAGGTACCGGGTAACGGCTCCACCTGCTTGACAGGTCTGAGCGTACCCTAATTCAATAAAATTACGTTGTTCTGGAGGTATTGACAAGTCCTTATTGAACCATCGTTCTTTATCGAACGAGTATCTATTTGTTACCCCTCTTTGTTGTCCTGTTAAAACTGTTGTGTCGTATATGTCTGTATTGTTTTTGTTTGAGAATTTAATATTTAAGTTTAACGATTATTTGTTAATGTGTTTATGAATGTTTATAGTTATATTTGTGATTTAATTTATTAATTTAAATTAAATAAGTTATTGATTTTAAAAGTGAAAGTTATTTTCTTTGCAAATGTATTTAATTAAATATATATTGCTGATTTATTTGTGCAAACTTGAATTATGAGAAAATAGATATTTTAAAGAAAAGATATTTTCAATATGATATGAATCTTTGATTTGAAGTTGAAAATCTGTTTTGATATTAAAAGGGTAAGTTGAACTAATTGATTAATCTTGAATGCACACTAGTCTATCAGTTAATTTTTATGATTGAGAGTTAATTGCATGCATTAAAAAGTTTGAGGGGTTGCAATTTTTCATTCACGGGAAGAATCTGGAAGAAATTTCACGGCAGCAGTTTTAAGATTATTTTTGCACGGCTGTTACTCTGAGAAATTCATATTTTAGAATTAGTTTGCAAGCATAATTTAGAAGCTAGATTGATTTGTATTTCTTTGTCGAAGCATGGTGAATTGATAGCGGAATTGACAGAAGTTTCAGAGAATCATTTCCAGCCAGTCATCAATCTTTAAACAGGTTTTCTTTTGTAATTTTAATTCTTGTGCTGAATTTTTCAGAATTTAATGTTGAATTTTATTGTTCAATAAAGAAATTGATTTACTGAACCTGCACAAACAACAAAGAAACAAAATTAGAAGAGTATTTGGATATTAAAATAGGAAAGAATAAAAATATACTATAAATATATTATTCCAAATCTGAAAATGTCTTTAAATTGGCTGTAAGATGATTGTATTAGCATGAATTCGAAATTTTAAGAAAATATTGAAGTTTTCCTTTTATTTTCAAAAAAATAGATTTAAATAAACTTCTGATCTGGATATTTAAATGGTTGTTGTTTAAAAATAGGCATCATGGTATTCATGGTATATTATGTTGAAATTTACAACTTCTTGAATTCAGAAGGGTATTTATTTGTCATTGAAATTACCTATAGCCAATTCTTTATACATTCTTAAACTGTATATCTCCAAACATATTACTATGTAAGGTGCGCTCAGGAATATAGGGAGATAATATTATTAAATTGCTAGATTCTTTCCATTCTTAGGAACCTTTGAATTTAACATTACTCTGTACGTATCTTGAATTCAAGTATTTTTATTGACTCACCTGTAGATTAATATCATTCAACTTTTATATAATCTATCCATTAGAACTATGCGCAGCCTCCTAATGATATTTACTGTGTAACCTTGATCAGAAGATTTAATTTGAATCCTTTTTTGTAGCTAGTGATTGGAAATGTTATATGGTGTAATATTTTCGTACTGTTGAAATGACTTCTCTTCATTAGCCTTTTATCTTTTAGAATGGAGAAACTCCATTAAGGTGTCGTACTCCTTTATTCTTTTCACATGCGTCCAGTTTGTTGTGTCCACATCTGTGTATGATGACGACCTGTATGCCCTCCTTCTTCATCTAATAAGTCATTGTTTAAAGCTCTTTAACCTTAGAGTTTATTTTATGCTCTGCACCAGTGCAGCTATATGATAGTGGTGAAAATGATTATAGCTGTATGTAATTATAATTTCTTGGATATCCCTGTTTTCTTTCCTTATGAATTATCTATCTTGTGAGGTCAGCGCTGCCTTTTCTCTGGTAATTGTCTAATTTCTAGATTATTTTGTTGTTATGAGTATATTCGATTTTGCAAGTAACCAGGAAGAATATTAGAAAATAATCACAAAATGTAATAAAATCTTTTGCTTGGCATGGGAATTGTATAGTTACAGCACAGTGACTTGAAGTCTTTTGGTTATTCTTAGTAAATATCTATGTATAACTCAACTTGAAATAAGTACATGGTGCATGGCGACTTCTATACTTCTTACAGTTGTGATATTTGTTTGAAACTGTTACTCTTAGTCTTTGAGCGAGCTCTCTTTTGCATGCAATATCAGTGACAGTTATCTTGTCATAAAAACATATTTACTTAACTATCAGTTGGAATAAAATCTAGGCACATGTATTGAATAAATGTGAAATTATGATTAAGAAAGGAAGAAAAGATAGAATTTTAAGGTTGTGATTTATAATGTGATTCTTTTTAGTTAAAAATTAAATAATACAAAGACTCTTCATTCCCCATTATTTATAAATTTATATGAATAGTGAATTGTATTGTTTTCTAAGTGATTGAATTTTTAAATATAAAGGATTTATATTATCCATATTCTATAATGTTAATAAATGCATTTTCTTTGAAATTGTTAGAAATATATTAATATCTATAGTTTGTTTATTATGAATTTTTAATTCATAGAGTTTGGTTAATTGTAATTATTAGGTGTGCATACATTTATAATGTTGATGATGTTTATTTTCATTTCATCAAAAGCTTGAGAAGCGAAAATTTGTATTGTTAAGATTATTACGTTTTAATTATGTTACTCAATTGCAATGAATTTTACTTGGGGAATAGCTTTGCACATTTTGTTGTTGTCTATAGAAGCATCTTAGAGATTATGGTTTGTCTCTAGTGAAAGATATAAACATTGTGGTTTTGATCTTTGTGCTTGGTAGCTACCCCTAGTCTTATTTTATGTTCAGTCATGTTATAGAAAGAGTGGCTTGCGGTAGGGGTCAAAATCCTAAGAGATTGTTTGGGTAACTTATCGTAGGTATGTAAATTCAATGGAAACCTAATTAATGTACTAGGGGTTGGGTAGAACTAAACATTAACTCAAATAAAATTTTGCCTCACCTACTTTCTTAATGCTCGTTTAGATTGAGAAAAGGCTGAGAAGGCCTGGAATGGCTAGTCACCTATCTTGTCTTCTTGAAAGATAGAGCGACTCCACATTAGTCTACATAAGGGCTGAGAATCGGTAGAGACTGCCAGGGTAACTCTTGGAGAGGGCCGATAGTCTAGGAAGATTCACTAGGGTAACCTATCCCGACAGTGTGATGACATTTTTTGTCTATTCCATGATTGTGATTCCTTGTGTTAAGTTATCCTTAGTAGTGTTTTGTCACTGGGAGTTTATTTGATTGATTTGATATCGTCATGTCGTAATGTGTATGTAAGCCACGTGAATGTAATGTTCTATATACTTGATTGTGGACCTGTCATTATCTCCTAGCACAGAGGGAGTGGACCTTCGGGTTCCACATGGTTGGGAGGAAACTGTGCTATACCTTCCTTGGATTTTCATGCAACTGATGCTATACTCACAACTGATTCCAGTTACTTCATTGTTTGTGACAGTGGACACGGAACGTGTTCATGGATATGGAAGTTTGATATGATGTAATCATTATCCTCTTTGTATATTTACCTCTTGTATAAGAGCGTTCCCATTGTAACATCATTTTGATGTTTTGAGATTCATTGAAGTCTCACATGTTGTAATCTGGACATATGGATATTCGATTGTATTAAATTTTGTAAACTGGATCATTTATGGAATTAAATTTGTACTTATGTTTTATGAAATAATGTGTTAGATTTATTTATTACGTTTGTGTAACATCGTCTTGGAATCCTTATGGAAGTTGTGTAATTAAATCTCTCAAAAAAAAAAAATTGTTCGGTTAATTTGTTCTTTACACTTTGTTTTAACGGAAACCAAGGTGGGGCGTTACAGTTTTGGCTTTGCCCTTGTCTTTGTATTATGGTTGTTTATTTATTTTATTATGGTTAGTTGTCATTTAATTTATCTTTATTTTATGTGGGATAGATTAATGATATTTTCTGGATATGATTAATTGTGAGTAATTGTAATTTGGAATTTAAATATTGTAAATTAAAAGTTATTTAATTAATTAAAAGGTGCAAGTAATTAATTTAAATAAATAATGTGGGTGATAATTATATATTATCTTTTTCAAGATATTAAAATTAGAAAATCATAAGAGAATATCTTGTGAGGATAATATCATGTGAAAATATTGAATTTTTAAATAAAATCTGTGAGATAAGTGTGTGCTTTTAAAAGCAAGAAAAAAACCAATGAATGTGGAGGATTTTTGAGGAAAAAGAAGAAGAGTTTTATTTTATTTTAATTATTTTATTGTGAGGAAGTTTTTCACACACAATGGTTTTCTAGTTTTTGTCTAAAAAGAAGAAAAAGATAGGTTTTTGGTGTTTCTTTGTAAAAATTGTTCTGTAAGAAAAAAAAGGATTGATTCAGAAGTTAGCTAAAGGAAGGAAATTCAGAAGAAGCTACAAAGGGGATTCTACTTGTAAAAATGAAGAAGGCTATTGTGTTGGATTTGTCTTCGAATGAAGGACTCCAGGTTCTTTTAAAATTATTGTTTCTTTTGATTTATTGTTCTGTAAACAAAATCTTGTCTGCCATGTTTGAAAATCAATTTCTCTATTTTGTTTGAAGGAGGGTTATGTGATTGAAAATTTTGTTTGTAAACCTTTAAATCTTCTGTAGAAAATGATAGTTAAACATTCTGAAATTTCTTCCATAAAATTTAGTTGTGAAATTTGTGATTTGAAAGGATAATCAATTTGTTAGGGTATTTGAAATTGTATCCCTATTTATTTTGTGTCTGGTGCAAAATCAACAGATTGTTCATGTTAATTATTTTATACCTTATGGGTAAATATATATATATATATAAGTAAATATATATATATATATATTTAAGTAAATATATATATATATATATATTTAAGTAAATATATATATATATATATTTACTATATATTTATATATATATATAAAAGTATATATATATATATATATATATATATATATATATATATAAGTATATATATATATATGTATATATATATATATACTTAAATATATATATATATTTACTTATATATATATATTTATACAAAAATAAATATATGTATATATATATTTTATATTCTATATTTTGTTAAAAAAAATGCATATTCTGCATAGTTCTGTGCACTGAGATTTTGCTTTTAAAAAAATATATATAAAATAAAAAAATAAAAAAAATTGTTGCATTTTTACTTGTTCCTTTGGGGTTTGCGCGACGGGGCGTTACAATACCTTGTCCAAATAGAGTATTATAAAATGTTGTCTTAATGGGATTTCCACCAATTGCTACCCCTCTCCTTGATACAAGCTTGAAAGGAAGAGCCTTAATATGAACACCCCTTTGAGCAATTTTCCCCTTTTCTAAGTGCTTTGATAAATCCCATCTGTGTCTCCATTAAATTTTGTCACTTATCATGGCATGAATTGCCAGCAGCATTCCTCCCTTGACCTATTGTTTGTAAAGCTAATTGTAACGCCCTATCGCGCAAACCCCAAAGGAACAAATAAAAACTAAACATTAAACATTAAATATTCAATTATGTAAATCCATTCATTCTCATATCACCATTTAAAACATCCATTAATGATAACCACATTAATAAGAGTAATCCATATAAAACCATACATGAAAATCACAAATAAATTAATCATGAAGATATTAAGTATATATATATTTCCACAGATACAACATAACATGATCAGTAATTACAAATGGTAGTTCAAGAATGATTACATGGTATGAATAGACATTACATCAGTCTGATAGTACATCATAATGAACACATATACGAAATTACATCAAAGTCTTCCCAACACACGTGGGAGTGATACATCAATAAATGAAATACATCTATAGTACAAATACACATCTGGCAACATATGAATCATGGATCAACAACATCTGCAAAACCCTGCACTGAATGGTACAACTGCATCCAAAGGGAACCCAATGGGGTGCGTAGCACATTCCACCCAACCACCCCCGTGTTGGGAGTAAACAAGGAAGGATCCCCAACCAAGCACATCTAATAGTAACACAAGACTAACTCCAGACAAGATAATGTAATAACAAAAGACCACTCACAAAACTAAACAACGATAAATCACCAAAAGAAATAGCAATAGACCACTTCCAAAGAACTTCAATAAAACAACACAAATGGAATGCTAGAGGAGAGTGTCATCGCATGGCCTTACATGGATTATCCAGACAACCTATCACAAGGTGTCGCCTCCATCTCTACATGGATTATCCAGACAACCTAGTTCAAGGTGTCGCCTCCATCTATGGTTCTCTTGAAAACCTATCTCAAGGCATCGCTCCATAGGGTTACTCATGCAGAATCGTTAACCTCTCGTGAGGACAAGGCAACGATCATGCCAACCACAACCTTCTCAGCTCACCTTTAGTCTATGATAGCACTAATAGGCGAACGAGGCATCCATAGTTATCTTGATTAATGTTTAACTACCCAACCCCTAATTAATTACTTAGGTTATCACTGATTACTCTAACTCTACATGGGTTACCCTGACAGCCCCTTTGTGCATCGGCCCCCACTTAGAGCCACTCTCCCTAAACACCCAAACATAAAATATCCAACACAAAAGGATTGTACGAACAAGAATTACTGAACCAACAAATGGAACATCTGCGAGACAAAACCATCTCGCCAAAATCATATGAACAACATCCACAAAATGGTACAATCCAAGTGTAAACTAAAATCACAACCATAGTCAAAACATAGGCCAAACATCAAATTGCAAGATCAAATATAACATTAGTATCCCCACCTCTTGAAGTTCCTAATCAACAACTTAAGTTCCTATAACAGGATAAACTAACTCTAGGGTTTTCCCACACGACACAAAAAAAACCAATGAAGAGAAAACCACAATAGACTTAATGAATAATCTCAAAAATAACAATTACGTTTAAACGTCATATAAAACATTTCTAATACATAATAATTTCAACAAATAAATAAATCAATTACTCAAGAAAAACTCCATTTTATTTAAAACACATAATTTATCTCTAACTTTCTCGATTATATTCTAACATTGTAGCTTGTAAAATTATCAATAACCTCATATTCACAACATATAAATCCACCTCTATATATATATACACACATGCACACATATATATACGTTTTTTATGCGTATATACATATATACATATATATAAAATACATTTATATAATAAAATCATATATTCAAAGCACATAATAAAATTTATCCACACACACATATATATATATATTTATTTATATATATACATATATCTATATATATATATATACATATAAATAATATATACATATATATTAATATATATATATAAATATAATATATATATAAAAAAAAACCTTTAATAATATCTACACCCCCCACAGCAGCCTATGGTACACAGTACCACAGCAGCCTATGGTACTGCATACCACAGGGTGGGTAGGTCGCAGCCCCACACGGCTACGTACAACATCCCTCGGCTGCTACGTGCAGCCGGTGCTGTTGCGTACAACATGATGGGGGTCGGGGTGGTATGGCCACTGCCGACCACTCCCCCCCCTTAACAATTTTTTTTTTTTTTTAAAAAAAAATTGTTTCAAACAAAAAAGCACGAAATTCAAAAAAACACATTTTTTTGAATAAATTTATTTCATTCATCTCACAAAAAATGAAAAACAACCCAACACACCATATTGGTTTTTTTTTTTTTAAATAACCAGAACATATATATATATATATATACATCAAGAGACTCAAACAAGTATATAAATAAATTGGTTTTTTCATCAATCCAATATAAATCTGGGCATGTAGATTCAACTCATAATAAAAATGATTTTCATTTCCAAAACAATATTTTCTCAACTAAATTTTATTGAAGAACTTCAGAAGGTTTCACTATAGTTTTTAACAGAAAAATTCAAAGGTTTAACAACAAAATTTCAATCACAGAAAACCTTTTTCAAAACATAGAGAAATCGATTTTCAAACATGGCAGACAAGATTTTGTTCACATAATATTAAATCTAAAGAAGTAATAATTTAAAAGAACCTGGAGTCCTTCGTTCGATGTAGAATCCAAACACAGTAGCCTTCTTCCTTTTTCGAAAGTAGAACCCCTCTGAAGTTTCTTCTCAATTTCCTTCCTTCAGCTAACTTTTAAATCAATCTTTTTAATCTTTTCTTACATAACAACTTTCACCAAGAAGCACAAAACAAAACCTATCTTTTTTTTTTAGACCAAAAACCAGAAAAATTCTTGTGTGTCTAAAAACCCTTCACAATAAAAATAAATAATAATAAATAAATCTCTTCATCTTTTTCCTCAAAAATCCTCAACATTCATTGGTTCTTTTCTTGCTTTTAAAAGCTCACACTTATCTCATAATTTAATTAAAAAATAATTATTTTCTCATGATATTATCCTCACAAGATATTCTCTTCTAATTTTCTAATTTAATATCAGGAAAAAAATAATATATAATTATCATCATTATTTATTTAAATTAATTACTTACACTTTTAATTAATTAAATAACTTTTTAATTTACAATATATTTAAAATTCAACATTTTACTAACTTACAATTAATCAAAGCAACAAAACAACACTAATTAATCTTATAAAATAAAGATTAATTAAATAATCACTAACCATAAATAAAGTAAATAATCAACAATCAAACAATACAAAGACAAGGACAAAACCTAAATCATGACACAACAAAACTCACAACGGGATGACGGACTTGAGACGAGGACACTTCCTTATCAACTCCCTTTTTCAACATTGTACCTGTTGGGTTAATTTAATGCTTGCTCTGTCCTGTCAAAACAGGTGGAATCGAGACTTTATTCCTACAATTCCTGCATACAAATAAACATCAAGTAACATGTAAATCTCCATTGCAGACACACCATGAAAGGAAATTGCGGGGTAGCAGGGCGCTCACAAGCGAGTGATGCTACTCCGTCCTTTCACCAAGACTCACTAACAACCACATCAGAAAACATAGCATCATAGAATCACAACATCGACATATATAATATTAAAGAGAACCATAGCATAATCAATTAATCTAACCACCACATAAAGTATCATAAATCATCATAATAATGTCAAGTGCAGCTGCAACGCCCCGCCACGCAACCCCAAAGGAATTAAGTAAAATGCAACCATTTTTTATTTTTATTTTTCTTCGTAGAAGAGAAAAGTAATTAACATAACATAATCATAGATCAAATTGCATAACTTAATCCTTTGAGGAACACGAGGTCGTTACTTAATATAATTAACTAACTTATTACATGATCCATAATTTCATCCATCCATAATAGTAATTTCATTAGCAACAACAAAATAGGAAACATGATAAAATAATAACCAAGTTACAACATCATTATGAATTCTCCTCAAGACCGAGGTTACAATTACAATACATTACATCATCATATGATTACATTACCATAGCCCCATGTGCAAAATTATACAAGTCTTTCCCAACTAGGTGGGAATGATACATCAATAAAAAGAACCACACAAATGCATAGATCTGGAACCCTCGAACAATAATCCACTGAAACTGCAACTCAACACCATAAAATGAACCTGCATAAAAAGAGAGAATCCCAACGGGGTGCAAAACACGATCCACCCTACCACCCCCGTGCTAGGAGTTGCAAAGGAAGAGGTTCCCGACCAAGACCAACAAAACATAAACTCACAATCAACAAAACTAAATTACACAACACATAAAAGCATTCAAATTCGAACAACAATATGAAGCAAATGACCGATTCCAGAGGATTTCCAAAAGACAACATAAACATGAATGTTAGAGGAGAGTGTCATCGCATGGCTTACATGGATTATCCAGACTACTACTAACGCAAGGCGCCGCCTCCGTCTACTGACGAATTATCCAGACAATCTGAGCGCTAGGAGCCGCCTCCATCTATGGTTATCCAGACTACCTGTCTCAAGGCGCCGCCCCATAGGGTTGCTCATGCGGATCCGTTACCCTTCGCGAAGACAAGGCAACGAACATGCCAACCACGGCCTTCTCAATCCCCTTTAGTCTGTGATAGCACTCAAAGGCGGACGAGGCAATAATTATCTTTTTAGTGTGTTACTACCCAATCCTAGTTAATTATTTTAATTATCACTTATTAAATCTACTCTGACGAGGGCTATCCTGGCGCCCCTTTGTGCGCCGACCACCCACTCAGAGCCACTCCCTCTAATCATTCAATCACAGCACAATAACAGCAAGGATTGTACAAGATAAAGTAATTACATCAAAGGACAATCAAACGTGAGGCATGACCATCTCACCAACTGCAAGGAATCACTTCCACAATTCGGTACAATCCAAACGTATAACCAACCACCGACATCTCAAGTCAAAATTCAAAGCAAAATCAAAGGCAACCACCTTATCCCACCTCTGGAATCACTTAGGTTCCTAACCAAATAAAACACTTCTAAGGTTTTCCCCAACAAAAGAAAATCCCCATCATTCATGAAATGATATTACTCAAAAGAATTCATAAACAATAATTCAATACAATACGTTTTGATACACAAAAATTCCATCAATTTAGACATCTAATTTAATGTTATATCTCAACGTTACATTTATTTTCTTAAAGAAATGCTCTATTTAATGACATAAAACAATTACACTATCTTCCCAAATTATCAAATTAAAACTCACTTAAAACAGAGTACAACTCACATATATAAAATTCACACATATATATACTTAAAGAAACAATATTCAATGAGTAACACTATTGTAATCTATCTTTTATTTTACTATCAAATTAAGGCTAACTTGTCATCAAATTACAATTTTTTTTCAATTTAAAAATCTACACATATATATGTATATATTAAGAAGGTGACATTTATAACGGATTATCTCTACACTTCATAACCATCAACAATTAACCCTACTATTAAATTTTAATGGAATAAATAAATAATTGTAAATATAAAATAAATAATAGTAACTAACCTCCTTCCATGCTATCAATACTAAACTAACTCGCAATTAAATTACAAGATATTTATATAAAACTACCATATATATATATAAATTAGTATTAACATTAATATTATTATAGACATACAAATTAATTCCCAACTATATATATATATATATATCTTAATAAACATATGAAATCATTTACTTAAATAATTTCCTATAATTCAAATTTATTTCCAAACAAATGTATTATGAACCAAACCCCCATATTAAAACATATAACTGCAATAATACGTGCAACAAAATCACATAATCCCCGGGTTCAATTCCCAAAAGACAGCTATAATACTAAATTATTACAAACAAAGTCCCGTAATCATATTTAACCTACTGCCCAACCAATAAACATGGCTCGCGACCTTAGGAATGGCACTAGAATTCATTGAATACTAAACTGAACACAATGCACCATCTGGAAATTATGAATTCATCCAACCACAATTTAATACATATAAAATTTGAACCAATATCTATATATATAATGAAAACAAAGGGCGCAGAAAAGAGAAGAAGATAATTTTCAATAAGAATTAAATACACGCATCATGTACGAAAGCAACAATGAGTGGAAGATTTAATTTCTAAAAATACTTTGCACAGAAAACACAAAATAACGAGCAACGGACGGCGAAGTTGGAGGAACACACACCAGGATACATGGCACTCTGCG
The DNA here is from genome assembly GCA_007258455.2 of Sequoia sempervirens. Taxonomy (NCBI): domain Eukaryota; kingdom Viridiplantae; phylum Streptophyta; class Pinopsida; order Cupressales; family Cupressaceae; genus Sequoia; species Sequoia sempervirens. The sequence goes on along the minus strand of VDFB02047230.1, from coordinate 497,942,157 downwards.
CTGGGAAGAGCAAGGAAGAATTGACGCACGCAGATGCTGGAAAAAGAAGACGGAAAGAATATAAGGCCACTGCTGGCCAACTCACAGGGATCTGAGTCAAGGTAAAGGCATAGGCACAACAGGGATAACGGCCACTACGGGTTCTTAGCTTCTTATAAAATGAAGAAGGCAAAATTTTAGAATATCAATCGTGTTTTCAAAATTCAATATGGAGTTCAATACACCTCACAATAACACAGAACGCCAAAACAGCGAACAACAAGAAGGAATCTGATAAATAGGCGGACAGCGTTTTTGTCAAGCTGAACGAAAACAGAAAAGAATGGAAGGACAAACAAATATATATATTTATAGGCGCATATTATAGCACACCGAAAACAACAAATCGAAGTAGTTCATGATTAAAAAGGACATAATTATAAACCAGAAGAAACTGCAGGGCTCGGAAGCCAAAGACCCATGAAACAATTTACGGCGAATGCTCGGAACTAAACAACTTCTGAATGTTAATGGAATGCACACAGGAGTATGAAATGGAAACAGATAACAAGGTGGTATCAAGAGAAGATCTCACAGCGAACCAAATAGTTCATATGAACGGACTGAAGCACACAGAATCACAAATATACAAACGACTGGTAACTTTCACGATTTACTCCACAACACATTACTGTTTACTAAATAGAAGAAACGAATCAAATACAACAGTTAAATATCGATTTAAAGAAATATAATTATTTATTCAATATGAATGAGTTTCATACAATAAAGTAATTAATACAATACACAGTAATACGACAACTTAGACAGGGTAAAATAATCCAATTACCCATTCCACACAAAGGTAAAACAGTTTTCCAGAAAATTTTGAGAAAATTAACCTATAAGGCTGAATTTACCCAATTAAATGGTAAAACCCCATTTTACCCCCGTCCCCACTATTAATCAAATTATTGTTTTGGACAACTAAAACTTCAAGATTCTGGTTTGAAACACGATAAATCTTTTGGCATTCAAAATTTTTTTTTTCCAATATCTTGCTTACATAAATTGAGACAATAAATATATTTTTTTATTGGAAATTTTCCAGATTTCTACAGATAGAAAATTTAAATTTCAGAAATTCAATTCAGCCAGGGATTACATTCACCAACAGCCAAAATAAGAGTATAAACAATTAAAAGAAATCAGAGCTTGAAGGGAACCTGGTGTCCTTCGGTTGGAGAAGATCTTTCCACAGATGCGTTTCTCCCTCTTTACACGCCGACCCTCTTTCTTACAGCTCTTTTCCCGAAATCAATTTTTCCAGCCCCTTTCCAAGATTTTTCTTTCCCATATAAAGAATATCTTTACAACCGCCCAACTCTTTCTCTTCCGTTCCCGTGGAAGATTTACGAAATAACTAATTTTCTTCCATAGGAACTCCCGCTTAAATTAACTATTACCCATGTATTTATTTATTTATTTAAATTACCACCAACAAGTTACAGTTATTTATTAATTTACTTTTTAACAACGATTCCTTTCGTTTTAAAAATTACTACCAGTTAATTTGATTTTAAAAAAATGTTTATTAATAATTAACTTTCAATTAAAACATGACTAAACCTCAATACTTCTTAACTCATAATTTTTTTTTAATTCTAAAATAATTAAATTAACCATCACCAATATAATAAATTAATTAAATCATCTAACTCAAAACAATCGAAATAACAAGACAAAATCGAATCAACATATGACTAAATAAACTCATACGAATGACGGACTTGGGTCGGGAAACCCTTCCTTACAACTCCTTTTTAACCACATCGTACCCATTGGGCTTAATTTGTGCTCGCCCTGTCCTGCCGAAGCAGGTGGAGTCGAGACTTTTAGTCCTGCAATCCTGCAACAATTAAACGTCAAGTAACATATAATCTCCATTGCAAACACATGGTGGAAGGAAATAGCGGGGTAATAGGGCACTCGCAAGCGAGTGGTATGACTCCGTCCTTCCACCATAATATACTAACATGTCATTGTAACCATAATACCATTAACACATATAAATCAAGAACTTATCATTACATAATAAATCAAAACATCTATGCATAATATATCATCAATTGCTACACACATAACGCCAAGGACAGTAAACAAATCAACTAAGAAACCACACATGTTCAAATATAAAACCACCACACAGAGTAACACAGAGTGTCCACAATCTCAAAAGTATCACAAGTATCCAATCAATCAACATGGGAGTATTACAGCAGCAACCAACTAAACTATGAATCCACACACAACCAAGTCACCATCACAAACCAGTATCAAACCAACACATAAGAGTATCAAAGAGTAGCAAGGAGTATCAGCAACATGGGGGTATTACACTAACACTTCAGCAATTCATATGCAGGGGTTTATTTAGATACTTGGATGAAGTACTGATTTTGTTTTGAGCTAAATTGAAATCATAACATTTAAGCTCTTTCTTATGAACCATTTACTTATGGCAAATGTCAAACCAATTTTTTAGGTGATCATATGATTTATTTATTTTTGTCGTTGTTTATTTTTTAAAATTAGTACATACAATTGGGGAAGAAGATAACATTTAGGTAAAAATTTAAAGGAATATTTTGTTGTAAATTTTATCTATAAATTAAAGAACTTAAAATATTTTACAATATTATTTTGTAATTATAATATTGATAAATAAATCTTTTACTTTTGTCTTAAATAATTTCATCCTTTAAAAATTGAGTCTTTACATTAATTTTTTAGAAGAAAAAAAAATTATATATTTAAATAGATTTCTCAAAGTTATTTAAAAATCAAACATAACATTAATTAATCTAAAATTTTTGCTCCAAATCCGTAAAGTTGTGAAAAAAAAAATCAGAAGTTTACATTTAATTTCATTCACCATTTAATTAATTATCATATCATAGTCAAAAGTACTATTTTTATTTTCCAGTTTCATCTGTAAAAGAATGTGTTGCCTTGAAAAGGAATTTCTTCAATCTCATATAGTAGGTAGTAGGATGAATCCGTACAACAGATTTTTTTTTTAAATTTCATTCTAATCTTCTGGTAATAAACAGTTTATACCTATTCCTGTGGAATGTTCGCGTTAAGGACATATTTTATTTGAGGATCAACATGGACTAGCTTTTGCTTTCACGTTACCTCGTTTGTCAAGGCACTGTTTATGGAGGCTACAAGATACATCGCACGACAGCCGTATCCATCAGAAGCAGAAGCCGAAGTCCATATTTGTCAAAGTTGTCAGAGATTTTTTCACGAGACCTGCAATTTAATCCAAAATGTTTCAATACTTTTAAAAAAATCCAAGTTAATCTCTTTTATACCATAATAATATAGATTTATATTTTCATAATATATTATTATTATATATTATATAAAATATAATATAAAATTTATATTAAAAAATAATATAAATATATTATTTTCTAATATAGTTTTTATATATACGAGGGCTTTTATATGTAATTTTTATTATAATATTTTTATATTATTTTTAAATATATATTTTATATTATATATAAAAAGAGGGATTTTATATATAATATAAATTATATATTAAAAATAATATAAAAATATTATATTAAAAATTATATTATATTTATATAATATATAATAAAAATGTATTTTTTATTGTATATTATATAAATATATAATATAAAATATATATTAAAAAATAATATAAATATATTATATTAAACATTATATATAAAAGCCCTCATTTATATATATATATTTATAAAATATATATATTAGAAAATAATATAAAAATAATATAAATTTTATATTATATTTTATATAATATAGAATAATAATATATTATGAAATTTTAAATCTATATTATTACGGTATAAAAGAGATTAACTTAGATTTTTTTTAAAGTATTGAAACATTTCAAATTAAATTGCAAGTCTCATGAAAAAACTCCTTGACAACTCTAACAAATATGGGCTTTGGCTTCTGCTTCTAACAAATACAACTGCCATGTGGTGTATTTTGTAGCCTCCATAGATAGTGTCATTTTTCAAAGGTTTATACATAAATTTAATACATATGAATTTATATATATATAGATAAAACTCTTTTAATTGAAGTTATAAAATGAAGTGGGTTTTGAATTGACGTCCAATCTTAAGAAACAAAAAAGACTACAACAACAAAGAACAAGGAAACATTATGGAACTGGCCTTAAGACTAAAAATGCCCCATCATTATGTTTATATCAATAGATATAAACACATAAATTTATATCAATTTATATATAGCTGTATAGATTAATCATTTAGACTGTAAACATTTATATCAATTTAAATATATATAAGATATTTAATTTTATTTGTATATTGTATGTACCACTATGTATATATGGGCTCTAGGAAAATTCATCGCCAGCAATTCACCGATGGAAAATTCATCGCCAACAATTCATCGTGGGAAAATTCACTGTCATGACAAATTCATCGTGGGAAAATTCACCGTGATGAAAAATTCACTGCCAAGTAAAATTCACCGCCAGCAATTCACCGAGGCGGAAAATTAACCGCCATTAATGTTTTTTAATATATATTTCAAAAAAGTTCTTTTTTTTGCAAAAGAATAATTTGATTTATGACAATAAAAAATTAATCGCATTAACTTTAGAGAATTAGAGAATTTGATTTATGATAATAAAAATAAAAATATTTTTCAATATATGATAATAAAAATAAAAATATTTTTCAATATATTTTATGATAATAAAAATAAAAAATTAATGGCATTAACTTTAGAGAATAATTTGATCTATAATCAATTATACATAGGAGAACTATATAATTTAATAATTGGCATTGTTAGCTATACCTCGCAAGTAATCACAAATATTGTTGGTTTCATCATACTTAGCCACTACATTTTTTATCCGTTCAGCAGAATCTCTGTATTATTTTTTTTTTTGCTGCTCTTGACCACTTAAATATTGTTCAATTCGAACCTCATTTATGCTCTGTTCTCTTTTAATGTTGTCAATGAATTTCCAAATATTGGGATGATGTGCTGAAATTTGTTGTTCGAATATGCCAACCTTCAATTGAGTTAATAGTTTTGGGCAAATCTTTTGAAACTCCCTCATAACAATTCCATATTTCAATTGGGAATTTTGGTGGCCATCATCGTTGATGTCTATCGGGATGTCCAATCCATGTATCCTCAAAATAATCAACCACATCTTGAGCTTCATGAGGTATAATATTGCTCTCACATAGTGTGTCAAATGCGTTTACTACATCACGCGCCGGTACAAATGCTAAGGCAGACAACAAGCGCATACTCAGAGAAAATTCAACATCATTTTCATAACGATTCTTTAATCTGCGAGCCTGTATTTTGCGAAAAATGCATTGGCAAAAATGAAAAAAGCACCCATGTAATTTTGTCGTTGGAAACGCTATTTTTGTTGCGCTTATCATAGCTTTTTCAAAATCTATTGTTACTGATCTTGGCGATGCTAATGGTACCAACTCTTTTATTTTTTGAAGTAATCGTATATACATATTTTCAATCTTATCAGGCAATAACGCATATACTAAAGGCAGACAAGCATTTTTTTGTAGCCCATGTATAGTATATAATTGGTAAAATAGTTGCGAAACAGTTTTAAAAGTGTCATCAGCATACCAATGTTCGCATTGTGCCAATACTTGGAGATTTCTTTCGGTAGAAAATATTAAAATCTTGTTGCTATCAGGTCCAAAATCGAATAGCAAAAATAGCTCTCCATGATGTGTTTTTGTATATTCTTCAAAAAAAACTATGTTTTCTTGATGCAATGGGATAGCAAGCCCATCATATTGTTTAGCTCTTATATTTCTTATTGTTCTCTTCATGGTATCCATACTTGGAATTTTAGCAGCTACTGCTTGGCTGCATTCAGCAACAACACTTCCTATTACAAATTGTGGTGTATCACGAGTATTTTTAGCACTATCACTAATATCATTCAAAATTTTAGTGGCTTCAACTTTCGCTATATCTACAATATGGTTATGTTCATTAAAAATTTTAGTGATCACATCACCTTCAGTAGTCACGCGAGCATGACACTTGGTTTTTTGATAATCTTCACATTTCCAGTGAACTTTGTTTTCAGTTTGTTTTTCTTTATGATAGAAATAACCATCAAGAAACAATTTTTGCCTACCTTTTTCAGTTTGATAAAATTTAAGTGGCATTTTTATTTTTAAAACCTTACACACATCGTTATCATGAAATAATAAAACAATGATGAAAATGAAAGCTTATATACCATGTGTGTAGTAGAGATGCACTTTGGAGGACAGTCGTGACTATTGAAAATAAAAATTACTATCAAGCAAATCTAACACAAAAATAAATCAATTTTTAATATATTATCATAAAAATATTCATATCAAAATAAACATATAAAATATTTAAAAAATAAAATTGTCAATAAATTGTAACCAGGTGAAAATTATTTTTTAAGAAAAAAATTCAAAGTTTATCATAAAAAATCAAATGCAAAGTTAATTTTCCACTTTGGTGAAAAAAAATGCAAATGAAAATAAAAATTACTATGAAGCAAATCTAACACAAAAATAAATCAATTTTTAATATATTAAAAATGCAAATGAAAATAAAAATTACTATGATAATTTTCCACTTTGGTGAAAAAAAAAATACAAATGAAAATAAAAATTACTATGAAGCAAATCTAACAAAAAAAAATCATTTTTTAATATATGATCATAAAAAAATTCATATCAAAATAAACATAAAAAATATTTAAAAAATAAAATTGTTAATAAATTGTAAATAGGGGAAAATTATTTTTTAAGAAAAAAATTCAAAGTTTACAAAATAAAAATTACTATGATAATTTTCCACTTTGGTGAAAAAAAAATGCAAATGAAAATAAAAATTACTATGAAGCAAATCTAGCACAAAAATAAATCAATTTATAAACATAAAAAATATTTAAAAAATAAAATTACTATGAAGCAAATATAACACAAAAATAAATCAATTTATAAACATAAAAAATATTTAAAAAATAAAATTGCCAATAAATGGTAACGCAGGTGAAAATTATTTTTTAACAAAAAAATTTAAAGTTTACAAAATATATATTAAAAAACATTGTTGCGGTTAATTTTCCACTTCGGTGAATTGTTGGTGGTGAATTTAGCTTGGTGGTGAATTTATCATGGCAGTGAATTTTCCCACAGTGAATTGCTGGGGGTGAATTTTCCATCGATGAATTGCTGGCGATGAATTTTCCGTATGTCGTATATATGTACACCTATAATTTTGTAATATTTTTTAATTATAATTTGAAAATTGTAATTTATATTTATTTAATGCAGGGCCCACCCATGGCTGGTCAGTGTTCTGAGCATAATGAGTTGAATCATTCTGATAAGATAGGTAAACTTATTGAGACAATCAAAAGCAACATAGAGCACCTAGAGGAAAAGATTTGCAATGCACCAAACTCCTAGGAAAAGAACAGATTGATAGGTATCCAGAAACAGTTTGAGAATATGATTAAATTGTACAACTCTGTTGATGGCATGACTATTATGGAAATTTATAAATCACTATCTACAAGTATTAAAGGGGAGGAAAAATGGTCAACTATTGATATTAAAGTTTCCAAAGATATGGTCTAGAGTATGTTCCCATCGTACAAAGGATAGCATATGATTAAGGGATATGCTGCCAATAAGTGTGAGGATCCCATTGTAGCCCCTCTAATATACCCTAGATGGCTTCAATACCATAATGGTATATGGCCTCAAAATTATGAGCTACCTTTATATTTCTGTAAACAATTATATGCAGAAGTACATTTATAGGTTAGTGTTGATTACAATGATACTCCACCTAATGTTGGACAAGGAAAAGGGAAGGTTGGATACAAAAATAAATTTCAACAAGAAGATCAAGGGACTCCAAAAAGAAAAGGGAAATCGATGGATTCAAATTTGGGGCTCTCAAAACAATTAGACTTGGGAGGAACTGCAGGGAAAATTGTTATGGCATCCATGGTTGACACTTTTCAGAGTTCGGCTACCATTGTAGATAGGGAGGATCACTTACCATCTAATCAAGTGATTAGAAACATGTCAAGGCCACACATCTATACTACATATGATGATGCATTAGGCCCAAATGATCCATTCATCCATGCAAATATGGTTCCACCAAATGATGTGGCACGGATGAGTGTAGAGGAGCTACATAGATTGATCACACAATTCAAGCATGATTTATCAAATGCATATCATGAGTACATCAACTCAAGGGATAATATTCCTTTAACTAGTGTGGCTTCTCATGTCATACGCCACATGGACAACTTAGTGGCCCATTCTTCTACACAACCTTTTGAAGAATATCAAGATTCTTAGTTTTCATCTCACTCTCCAAGGACTAATAATCCACTGGTATCTCAAGAGTTTCCAAGTGATTTTGTAGTAGCTGCTCATCAGTATCCCAGAGTGGGGCATGCCGATGATTTCGAGTTTCATCGGGTATTAATTAGGCTTTATAGTACTTAAAATACTTGTATACTTTTTAATATATAATTAACCGAGCACCTTCTAATTTATTTTAAAAAATATTCTTACATGCACATAGGCTATAATATCACATTATGGGTCTCCTCAAAGTCATATTAAGCATCATCATATTTAGGAGGATGCAAGAGTATAATGTGTGGGCGAAAATTTAATAATTTTTTTAAAGAAATTTTTTATTTTTTTATCAATACATGGATGATTTTATAAATATTCTTATATACATATATAATTGCAGGGCTTTATAGATGATGCACTTGAAGAATGGTTGGAAAACCTTCCCAGATGACTCACTTGAAGAATGGTTGGCAAACCTTCTCGAATAGAATCCTGGACATGACTTAAATTTTACCTGATAGTCTAGGTCTTATTTCATTTTACTTCTTAGTCTGGTCATTTCTTTACTATAAATAAGCCCTTGTAGAAGCATTGTGGGCATCGAGTCTTAGATTGAGTTTAGATGTTGAGCTTAAAACTCTTGTTTGTTTCTACATTTTATTGAGTATGCTTTATCTCTGCAAGTTATTACGATCTGAGTTATAATAAAAATGTATATTATATTATATTTATATAATATATAATAAAAATGTATTTTTTATTATATATTTTAATAAAAATATTATATTTATGTAATATACATCTTTATTAGATATTTTAATAAAAATATTATAATAAAAATGTATATTTTATTATATATTATATAAATATAATATAATATTTTTATATTATTTTTAATATATAATTTATATTATATATAAAAATCCTCTTTTAATATATAATATAAAATATATATTAAAAAATAATAATAATCTATTATGAAAATATAAATCTATATTATTACGGTATAAAAGAGATTAACTGTAGTGCCCCTCTATTCTCATAGTGGATGTGCAGGAAGTTTAGCTTTGGAACTTGGAGATGAAAGTAAAATAATAGAGACATTTAAAGGTATGTGCTAATGATGTTAAACAATTGATATTGTATATTATGAATTTATGGACTAAGTAAAAAGGTTAGGAAATGATTTATTATATGTGTTTAAGGATATATTTATCATGATGTGTGTGTTCAGACATGACCATTACTATGATGTATGTTATTGACATATTGAAGTGATTAAAGTGTTTTGTTACCTTTGGGGTTTTCACTTGATTCTAATATATTATCATTGTGTTGTCATATTATTATGATTTTGATTATAGTTATTTTTATTATCATAAAATATACTGATTTGTGTTCAAGTTTTGTGGTTGCAAGATGGGGCATGAACTTCTATTAGTGTTTTGGTGAGTATGATGCATATTGTTATGTTATTGTTATTATGCAGAGATTTACTTGGATAACTGAGTGATACAGTAGTATGTTTGTTAGGATAAGTGGAAAGGGCGGCATCATACCATTGGACGTATGAGAGACATACAAGAATGAGATATGATTGCTAGAGCTTCTTTCCTAGTGCTTCGGCTATTATGCACATGTGCTCTAATTTGTATGTTTAAGTGAACAGGTACTAGGCTACGTCTCTACCTAAATTAGCAGGTCTAAGCGTGCCTCTAATCCCAATGGTGGTTGAGGAGATAACATCTAGGCCCAAATTATAACCTAACCCTAGCCATTGTTTCAAATTTGAGACAATTGATGAAGAATGTGTTAACTTTTTCGGGTTGTCATGAGACAATGTCTGATCTCCTTTACCCTATGTTTGGAGTGTTGCATTTATTCGATTGTTTCTTATGTAATATGTAATTGTTTGATTTTGTTGTCTAACCCTAGTTTTAGATCCCAACCTGTTGGTGTTAAACCCTGTGGTTAGTTGTGTTGTTATGATTGTGATTAGTGTTATTTATCTTTTGATGTGAATGTTGCTTTTTCATGTGAAATTATTTTATGATTTATATTTTACCTTAGTTTGTGAATTATTTGAGTGAAGTTAGATATTGAATTTATCATATTTATTGTTATGATTTATATTAATGTGTTTGAGGTGTGATATAATGTTATCGATAAGTGACATTTATTTATGTTATTATTTTGAGGAATAATTATTTGATTATTGTTTATTATTATCATTATTAGGTATTTGGTTATTGTTTATTGAGTAATATTTGTTTTACTTTTGTTTGGATGTAATTTTTTTATTATTAGTCTCTTGATTTATTTTATTAAAATGGTCACTAAATTTATGTTTTATGGAGTCTTTATGTGGTTTTAATGATTTAAAATGTTTCCTATATGATAGCTTTATAGGTGAGAGGTATTTTTATTTTATAAAATTATATTTTTTGAGTCCAGAACCCACCATAATTACTCCATTATGAAAAATGACGAAAATGGAAGTTGAAAGGGTGGCTGGGAGGTTGTCTTTTGGTTGGAGAAGTGTTCTCTTTATTTTGGGAGGAGATAAAGGGTTTCCTTTCAGTTGAGTTATTCTTTTTTTGGGAGTGCATGTTGGATTTGGATTTTTTTCGGGAGAGATTTTTCCATGCTTGCAAAGAGGAAAGAGCAATGGGAAATTTGTTGCAATTTGAGGGTTTTGAAAGTTGAAAACTTTGGAGCTCAGCATCAAATTTCTGTCATTTCCAAGAGTTGGTCCAAGTTGGATTTTTAGATCTTGTGTTAAAATTTTTCTTTTGTACGTATGAATGATTTGATTTCTTTCTTTCTTTTAATTTTTGAAAATAAATATTAGATAGTTTTATTTATGTGTGTGAATGAAACATATATTTATTCTACAATAAAAAAATCAATACATATTTATTGTTCTTGTTCTTTACCAGTAAAAGGGTCTGATTGCGTTGCTCATAAATCTAAATTTACAAACTGGGTTAATGAGATTTTTAAAGGGTTTTTTCATCTCGTTGTCATTTAAATTATGTCCAAAAATATCAGAAACCTAGATCGTAGTTTGTGAGATATGGTTAAAACACGGGAGTGTTGTCAAGTTGCTCCTCTATAACTGCAAATATCTTTATTTCTCTCTGTAACCAGCCAATAGAAGATTGAGATTTTAGATTTATAGGGGTTTGAAAGGGGTTAAATTAATTTAAGTTTTTAATATTTTATTTTAAAAAAAAAAAAATCTAGTTGCTAGATTACTTATTCTGTCAGTTGACTTGACTGTAATTGGGTATTGTTGAAAAGAGGATTTTATGGGATCTGTTTGTTGTTTTGCATATTATTAATTTTTGAGTTATTTTTGGTCAATTTTATTCACGTTGCTAAGAAGGTGACAACCAAATCTTAAATGGGTCTTTTACAGATTTTGATTGTGAATTGATATAACTATTTTATGGTTGTTTTATGGATGTAAGATTTGATTGTTGTCAAAAAAAAGAATTAATTCAGTTTTAAAGGTTGCATTAGAGGGTATAGTACTATCTTTTGATCTGTATTGGGTTGTATCATTTCTATTTAAATGTGTTTACTATTTGCATGATGTTAATTTCTTCATGTTTGTGAGATCTTATGTTGAGACTTCTGTATATGTAAAAATCAATTATGTCAGGGATGTGCATTGTTGGTCTTGATTGTGAATTACTAAACTAAAGTGTGTTATTATGTTATAATATTGTGAGATTGATGTAATATACTTTATTGTAGTGTTGTGTTTTAATGATAGCATTTTTAGTTTTTTATCTATTTGTGTTATGTGATTGAGTCTATAGAAATACCTAGAAGCATTTGTGAAGTTATTATAATTTTCAGTTGATTCTTATATTGGTATTTTTCTTTGGATGTTTAGTGTTAGCCACTTGTTGTTTTTGTTATGTTGTTTGCTTGTTTGTGGGGCCTAATATTGTCTCCTAGCACAGAGGGAGTGGGCCTTAGGGTTCCATGTGGTAGGGTGGTATTTTTGAACCATCCATTGGGATTTAGGTAGTGCAATTCGTGCGCAATGTGGAGAGTCTTTCCTTTCACTTCATTCTATAGTTGAATTTATGTGCAGGTGATATTTTCATAAAAAAATTATGTTTAGTGTATTTTATACATATGTACCTCTTAGATTAATAAATCGTGTTCATGGTAGCATTCTTGTATAGAAAGAGTAAGTAAATTGATACAATCTTGATTATACACATTTTTACTATTGTTTAGTATGTAATAAAGAGGTTTAATATAGAAATGTTGCATTTATAATGCATATGAGTTTAATTAAGCAGTAGTTATGATATATCTTTATGTACTTATTTTATAACGTTGATTAAGAATAGATTTATATTGGCATAGTGTTAGATGTGGTTTGGAGATAATTTAGATATGTTATCATATATAATTTGATGTATGAGATTAATTTATGTTCAAGTGCTAATAAAATATGGTCATAGTGTATCAAATATGTTTTTTCTTAGGCTTAATTAGTGTAGGTGTATCTTAGTAGCGATGTTAGGGGACCATGGTGGATAGGTGTGCAAATGGGTTATGTTCAATATTACTTTTAAGTTATAATGTGATTATAATATCATGTTAATGTAATGATGTCATTCATATTAATTGGTTGAGTTGCATTAGTTAGTGTTACTTTAGTTTCTTTAAAAAAAAAAATTTGGCTTGGTATTGATGGTCTTTTGTATTAATCCACTGGGTCCCTTAGCGGGGCGTTACATTAACTTAGATTTTTTTTAAGTATTAAAACATTCTGGATTAAATTGCAAGTCCCGTGAAAAACTCCCTGACAACTCTGACAAATACAGACTTCGGCTTCTGCTTCTGATGGTACGAGTGTCGTGTGGTGTATTTTGTAGCCTCCATAGATAGTGTCATTTTTCAAAGGCTTTGAAGAAACATTATTATACATATGATATACATAAATTTAATACATATGAATATATATATATATATATATAGATAAAACTCTTTTGACTGAAGCTATAAAATGAAGTGGGTTTTGAATGGACGTCCAATCTTAAGAAACAAAAAAGACTACAACAACAAAGAACAAGGAAACATTATAGAATTGGCCTTAAGACTAAAAAATCCCCATCATTATGTTTATATCAATAGATATAAACACATAAATTTATATCAATTTATATATAGTTGTATAGATTAATCATTTAGACTGTAAACATTTATATCAATTTAAATATATATAAGATATTTAATTTTATTTGTATATTGTATGTACCACTGTGTATATATGTACACCTATAATTTTGTAATATTTTTTAATTATAATTTGAAAATTGTAATTTATATTTATTTAATGCAGGTCCCACCCATGGTTGGTCAACGTTCTGAGCATAATGAATTGAATCATTCTAATAAGATATGTAAACTTATTGAGACAATCAAAAGCGGCATAGAACGCCTAGAGGAAAAGATTTGCAATGCCCTAGACTCCCAGGAAAAGAACAGATTGATAGGTATCTAGACATAATTTGAGAATACGGTTAAATTGTACAACTCTACTGATGGCATGACTATTATGGACATTTATAAATCACTATCTACAAGTATTAAAGGGGAGGAAAAATGGTCAGCTATTGATATTAAAGTTTCTAGGGTATGTTCCCATCATACAAAGGACAACATAGGATTAAGGGATATGCTGCCAATAAGTGTGAGGATCCCATTGTAGCCCCTCTGATATGGCAACAACTATCCAACCCCAGGAATGCACTGGGGCATGGATGTATGGAGCATGGATGTGCATTCCTCGTTTTTCCCCCTCAGTCCTCGTTTCACTCGCTGTGAGACTTCCTTTCGTGCATTTTGTGCAAACTATTTGTTTCCGTCTTTTTTTTTTCTCTCCAAATGTAAGTATTTACCATTTCATTTTTTTTGGCTACATAGTCGCTTATCCTATTAACCATGTAATGTAACATTTATAACTTTCATAAAGATATTATTTTCTTAAACATTTCGTTGTTTTAAAAATATATGTATAAGTTTAACAATTAAAATATTTTATATTTTATAGTATTAATTTGAGTAATTATTATTTTTTATTTTTTTTAAATATAAATTTATTATTTATTTTCAAATATATTTTTATTATAAATTAAAAGTATATAAAAGTAAAACATATGATTGAATAAAAATAGAGGTAGGTATTTTAAATATTTTAACATGTCTATTTAAGATTTTTAATATTTTTGTCAAACATTTAATACATTTTATGTGCTTATTATAAATTTAATTAATTATTATTTTTTAAAAAAATATTAAGCATATTTAAATAATATCTATTTTGATGATCAAGAGCATTAAATATATGAATCAAGATCATACATTTTATAATGGTAAAATTAATATATCTTATATTTTTTTGTAGTGTGCAAAATGTATAGAGTATTTATGGTTAAGTAATTCTAAACTAGAAGTAAAATGTAAATTTGTGGCAACTTATTGTAGATAATGTTAATTGCCAAATGAAATTATCAATCTGAAATAGTTTTTTTAAATGTTTGATAAAAATTATCAATCTAAAGTACATTTTTAATATTTTAATATTTTTGTCAATTTTTTCTAAGCTTATGGTTTAAAAATTTATAAAAGACTATGAATTTTAGCCTTATAAATTTTTAAAGCATAAGCGCATAAAATTTTGACAAGGAATTAACCCTAGCAAGTGATAAGAGGGACCATAAAAGAGGATTTTGGTTTATATAAAACTTATTCATAAAATCATTCCATGGCTTGATAGCTTCACAAGCCTACCAAATTCTTTTAGGAACAAAGGTGCAATAATTTTTTATAGATTCCTTCATGATAAGAATGAAATGAAAACTTAATCTTTACTTAAGTTTTCATTAAAAAAAAACACTAGAAATAACAAAATGTTGGAGAAGTTTTTTCAAAATCAACTTAATCTTTACTTAAGTTTTCATTAAAAAAAACATTAGAAATAATAAAATGTTGGAGAAGTTTTTTCAAAATCCATTACCATCCAAGAATTGATTATATATTGGTAACATGTAATTTCTTTAAAATAAAAAAGAACATTAATAAATAGTAAGATAATGTTTAAATACAAATTTATTTTTATTATAATATCAATAGACAAAGTTTGTATACTATTTCAACGAAGTGGAAAGAATAGATTTTCTTCTAACATTTTGCATTAATTTATTATATAAATTCATTCTTTTTTATGAAAATTATTTATTTGAAAAGTTTAAATAATTTATAATATTTATATAAGAATTATTTATGAATTAGTTTTTTATGTTTAGTAATTAATGATATATTATACTATGTTTTAATTTTTAGTATTATTAGATCATTAAAATTGGTAATTTTAAATATTTAAATATATTTTATCAATTGTATAATAATTTGTAACATGATGTAAAATCTTGATTTGTAAAAAATTATTTATATTCTATATATACTTTTGAATTAAAAAATATTTTTATCATTTTGTAAAATAACATTTTCTTAATCTTTACTTAAGTTTTCATTAAAAAAAAGCACTAGAAATAACAAAATGTTGGAGAAGTTTTTTCAAAATTCATTACCATCCAAAACTTGATTACATTTTGGTAACATGTAATTTCTTTAAAATAAAAAAGAACATTAATAAATAGTAAGATAATTTTTAATTACAAATTTATTTTCTTCTAACATTTTGCATTAATTTATTTTATAAATTCATTTTTTTTATCAAAATTATTTATTTGAAAAGTTTAAATCATTTATAATGTTTATATAAGAATTATTTATGGATTAGTTTTTTATGTTTAGTAATTAATAATATATATTACTATGTTTTAATTTTTAGTATTATTAGCTCATTAAAATTGGTAATTTTAAATATTTAAATATATTTTATCAATTGTATAATAATTTGTCACATGATGTAAAATCATGATTTGTAAAATTTTATTTATATTCTATATATACTTTTGAATTAAAAATATTTTTATCATTTTTTAAAATATTATTTTTAGTGTATCTTACTATTTATCAATGTTCTTTTTATTTTAAAGAAACCACATGTTACCAAAATATAATAAAATCTTGGATGGTAATGGATTTTGAAAAACCTTCTCCAACATTTTGTTATTTCTAGTGTTTTTTTTTTTTTTTTTTTATTC
The DNA here is from genome assembly GCA_007258455.2 of Sequoia sempervirens. Classification (NCBI taxonomy): domain Eukaryota; kingdom Viridiplantae; phylum Streptophyta; class Pinopsida; order Cupressales; family Cupressaceae; genus Sequoia; species Sequoia sempervirens. The sequence goes on along the minus strand of VDFB02047230.1, from coordinate 497,925,509 downwards.
GCAAGGTAGGATTTATATTGATTTTATAAAAGTATACATGCGTCTACTAAGCAGGGGTTACTGGTCCTTCCTGGACTCCGAGCCGAACAACAAAACATTCCAATCCAGGACAAAATTCCACCATTTCAACATTTACAGTCCCATTGCAAGCTTCAAAGAACGAACTACTATAAGCATCGATACAAAAAATTTAGGTCAGAGGCCGAGCCTCAACCAGCTGATAACGAAATTATAGTTCCACTGCACTATTACTAAAAGACCAACCAAAATTTGACAAGCTATTAAATTTTAAACCTTAAAAAGCTTCAATCACAGAGGCTGAGCCTCACATAAAACCATTTAATTCTGCAAACCTTATGAAATCTTCCATCCATTCCAACCCCTCCTCCGCCACAAGCTTCAACTTTCTCTTCAAAAATTCCACAACCATGGCTGCTATCATTCTATGCCTCAACAGTTCTGACCCTTTGATGTCTAGGATGAAGGGAAAGACTTTAACAGCATCAACTGTCTCCCATAGGAGATCCAGGTCTGCGGGGCGCGGGATTCCTTTGCCTTTGAAAGCTGCTTTTAATGTCTTCTCTAGACCCCCAAGCAAGTCATCACAGAAGAGACGCACCATCATTTCCTTTGCCTCCGCCTTCAGAATGTCCAGATCCAAAATCACTGCTAGAAACCGAGAGGAGATATGAGCGTTGTCTCTGGAAAATTCCTTTCTTTCCAAGTGTCCTTTGCCTAAAACCATTTTGACAGCTACTAATGACACTAGGTCATCCTCGAGTAGAATTCTCTTTAACCTCTGGTCCGTAACCTCCCGAAAGGCTATCTGCCTCTCCGTGGCCATCAAGGAGACTGGTGTATCGACACCAAAACTTTCCAGCCCCACTGCCGAAATGGAGATGATGAATTTTGACTTCGTCATCCTCACCATTTGCAACGCTTTTAATGGTCGTTCCCTGCACAGAGACAAAAGACAAACCAAATTTCAAAGACCATACATTAAGAATGACTTCATCAGAACATTTAATAAGCCTATGAGATGTAAAGTCGAGCCTCCACACACGAGTCTGGTTAATGGCGAAGCGAGCATATCATCCTTTCCATGACAGTATCCTATAGCCTTCTTCCTTCCACCTACATACAGCTATCACTTCATGTGAAATGAGTTGCCACTCGGCCCTTCAACTTTCGCTTCCATAATTGTCATGCCCTACGTGTCAAGCTAACGACACTTTGAATCCTGCGATATTCATTCCCCCTGTCAGATGCCAAGGGTGCCCCTATCTTCATGAGCAACTTAATTTAATCCCCTTCACCTCCCTTCAGCTAATTTGAAAATACTTGGAGTGATATGGCATTGCCACTCCGCGAACACCGTGTCCATCCCAACCACCACCTCATGTCCACCCTGTGATGGCTTGACATATGACCAAATGAGGGGCAGAGGGAGCCCACCCAACCACCCACATTTCTAGTGTTTTTTTAATGAAAACTTAAGTAAAGATTAAATTTGCATTCCATTCTTATCATGAAGGAATCTATAAAAGATTATTGCACCTTTGTTCCTAAAGGAATTTGGTAGGATTGCGAACCTATCAAGCCATGGAATGATTTTATGAATAAGTTTTATATAAACCAAAATCCTCTTTTATGTCTCCTCTTACCACTTGCTAGGGTTAATCCCTTATCAAAATTTTATATGCTTATGCTTTAAAAATTTATAAGTAAAAAATTCATAGTCTTTTATAAATTTTCAAATCATGAAAATTTTGACAAAAATATTAAAATATTAAAAATCTACTTTAGATTGATATTTTTTATCAAACATTTTTAATATATATTTTAGATTGATAATTTCATTTGGCAGTTACCATTATTTACAATAAGTTGCCACAAATTTACATTTTATTTCTAGTTTAGAATTACTTAACCATAAATACTTTATACATTTTGCACACTACAAAAAAATATAAGATATATAAATTTTACCATTATAAAATGTATGATATTGATTCATATATTTAATGATCTTGATCATCAAAATAAATATTATTTAAATATGCTTAATATATATTTTTTAAATAATAATTAATTAAATTTATAATAACCACATAAAATGTATTAAATGTTTGACAAAAATGTTAAAAATCTTAAATAGACATTTTTAAATATTTAAAATACCTACCTCTATTTTTATTCAATCATATGATTTACTTTTATATACTTTTAATTTATAATAAAAATAGATTTGAAAATAAATAATAAATTTGTATTTCAAAAATAAAAATAAATAATAATTACTCAAATTAATACTATAAAATATAAAAAAATATTTTAATTGTTAAACTTATACATATATTTTTAAAACAATGAAATGTTTAAGAAAAGAATATCTTTATGAAAGTTATAAATGTGACATTACATGGTTAATAGGATAAGCTGCAGCCAAAAACAAAATGAAATGGTAAATACTTACATTTGCAGAGAAAAAAAAGATGGAAACAAATAGTTTGCACAGAATGCACAGAAGTCTGACAGCGAGTGAAACGAGGATTGAGGGGAAAAATGAAGAATGTGCATCCATGCCCCGGTGCATTCCTAAGGCTAGATAGTCGCTGCCCTCTAATATACCCTAGATGGCTTCAATACCATAATGGTATATGGCCTCGAAATTATGAGCTGCCCTTATATTTCTGTAAACAATTATATGCAGAAGTACATTTACAAATTAGTGTTGATTACAATGATGCTCCTCCTAATGTTGGACAAGGAAAAGGAAAGGTTGTATAAAAAAATAAATTTCAACAAGAAGATTAAGGGACTCCCAAAAAAAAAGGGAAATTGATGGATTCAAATTTGGAGCTCTCAAAACAGCCGGACTTGGGAGGAACTGCAGGGAAAATTGTTATGGCATCCATGGTTGACACTTTTCAGAGTCTGGCTACCATTGTAGATAGGAAGGATCATTTATCATCTAATCAAGTGAGTAGAAACATGTCAAGGCCACACATCTCCACTACATATGATGATGCATTAGGCCCAAATGATCCATTCATCCATGCAAATATGGTTCCACCAAATGAGGGACAAATGAGTGGAGAGGAGCTACATAGATTGATCACACAACTCAAGCATGATTTATCAAATGCATATACGTAGAAGTTGCTCATTAGTATCTCGGAGTGGGGCATGTCGATGATCAGTATAAGGTTTCTCACACTTGGAGGACTGATAATCCAAGTGATTTTGTAGCAGTTGCTCATCAGTATCCCAAAGTAGGGCATGTCGATGATCAGTATTAGGTTTCATCTCACACTCAAAGGACTAATAATCCAAGTGATTTTGTAGCAGTTGCTCATCAGTATTTGGGAGTGGGGCATGCCGATGATCAGTATCAGGTTTCATCTCACACTCAAAGGATTGATAATCCAAGTGATTTTGTAGCAGTTGCTCATCAGTATTCCAGAGTGGGGCATGTCAACGATCAGTATTAGGTTTCATCTCACACTCGGAGGACTGATTATCCAATTGATTTTGTAGCAGCTGCTCATCAGTATCAAGTTTCATCTCACACTCAGAGGACTGATAATCCAAGTGATTTTGTAGCAGTTGCTTATCAGTATGTTGGAGTGGGGCATGCCAACGATCAATATCAGATTTCATCTCACTCAAAGGACTGATAATCCAAGTGATTTTGTAGCAGCTACTCATTAGTATCCCAGAGTGGGGCATGCTGACGATCAGTATCAGGTTTCATCCCACACTCAGAGGATTGATAATCCAAGTGATTTTGTAGTAGCTGCTCATCAACATCCTAGATTGGAGCATGTTGACAATCGAGTTTCATCAGGTATAAATTAGGCTTTATAGTACTTAAATTCCTTGTATACTTTTTAATATATAAGTAACCGAGCACCTTCTAATTTATTTTAAAAAATCTTTTTAAATGCAGCTAGGCTATAATATCACATTATGGGTCTACTCAAAGTCATATTAAGCATCATCATATTTAGAAGGATGTAAGAGTGTAATGTGTGGACGAAATATATATGGAATTTTTATTACATTTTAATCATATATAGATGGTTTTATCAATATTCTTATATACATATATTATTGCAGGGCATTATAAATGACTCAATTCAAGAATTGTTGACATGCCTTGGAATAGAATTATGAAAATGACTTAAATTTTATCCAGTAGTCATATTCCCTTTTACTTCTTAGTCTGGTCATTTATTTACTATAAATAAGCCCTTGTAGAAGCATTCTAAGCATTGAGTCTTAGATTGAGTCTAGAAGTTGAGCTTAAAACATTTCTTTACTATAAATAAGCCCTTTCGGAAGCATTCTTGGCATTGAGTCTTAGATTAAACACAGGGGAAATATTGACTCCATCCAGAAACTCTACCTCATATGCATTCCCTGATTCATGCCTCTTCACAATTTTACAGGGACCGAACTTCTTCATCTTCAGTTTGTTATAGGTTCCCACTGGAAACCTTCCTTTCCTCAAGTGGACCATCACTTCATCACCAATCTGAAACTCCTTATACCTCCTCTTCTAATCTGCCTTAGCCTTATACTGCATATTCATCTTGTTAATATGTTCTCTGACATTCTCATGTATATTCTTAATGTGCTCTGCAAAGTCTTCGGCTTCGGCACTTGTCTTCTTCTCTTGGTCCATCTTTCTTAGTTCTGGAGCGGTCCTGGGACTGCCTCCATACACAATCTGGAATGGTGATCTACCAATGCTTCTATTGACAGAATTGTTGTAAGAAAATTCTTCCTGGGGTAAGATCAAGTCCCATCCCTTGGGTTTATCTCCTACCAAGCATCTCAGTAGGTTACCTAGACTTCTATTCACAACCTCAGTCTACCCATCAGTTTGTGGATGGTGTGCAGAATTGAACTTCAACTCTATTTTCAACTTCTTCCACAAGGTACTCCAAAAGTAGCCAACAAATTTTGTGTCACGATCTGAGACTATACTCTTTGGCAGACCATGTAGCCTCACCACCTCTCTAAAGAACAAGTCAGCAATGTGGACTGCATCATGGGTCTTCTGGCATGGGATGAAATGTGCCATCTTCGAAAACCTGTCAACTACCACAAATACTGAATCATTCCCTCTTTGTGTCCTTGGCAAACCAAGAACAAAGTCCATACTTATATCTTCCCAAGGCCTCTTTGGTACAGGTAAGGGTTGATACAACCCAGTATTCTGGCTCACTCCTTTAGCCATCTGACATACCCTGCAACTCTGCACAAAATTCTTCACATCCTGTGATAACTGAGGCCAATAATAATGCTCACTGATAATGGAAATGGTCTTATCTCTACCAAAATTTCTTGCCAGTCTCCACTGTGCTTCTCCTTTATCAGGTTCTCCCTCATGGAACTCTTCAGAATACACAATTGGCTTCCCTTAAACAGCATGCCATCCTGGATTATGAGATCCAGCCACTTCGTCCTATCAACTATAATAGGCTCCTTGCAAGCTTTCCAAGCCTCTGTGAAATCAGGATCTTTAGGATACAATGTCTTGAGTTCATTGAAACCAACCACTTCAATCTGCATCTTAGTCAACAATGTTTGCCTCCTACTTAAGGCATCTGCAACCCTATTTGACTTGCCACTCCTATGCTTTAAAACAAAGGTATAACTCTGCAAAAATTCTACCCATTTCATATGCCTCTGATTTAATTTTCCTTGACTACTCAGGTACTGTAATGCTTGATGATCAGTAAACAAAACAAATTCCTTCGGTAACAAATAATGTCTCCATTTCTTTAACGCTTTAACTATTGCATAAAATTTTGGATCATATACAGAGTACTTTCTCTTTGCATCATTTAACTTTTCACTGAAATAGGCAATGGGCTTACCTTCTTGGCTCATCACTGCTCCAATGGCATAACCACTGGCATCACAATCCACCTGAAACACCTTATTGAAATCTGGGAGGGCTAAAACTAGTTGCTCTATCACCTTATGCTTCAACAGATCAAAAATCTTTGCTGCTCCAATGCTCCACTTGAACTCTTTTCTATCCCCTCTCATTGTTTCAGTCAGGGGTGCACAAATACTACTGAAGTTTCTAATGAACTTTCTATAAAAAATGGCCAAACCATGGAAAGATCTCACCTTAGTAGCAGTTCTTGGGTAGGCCATTCTAGAATAGCCTTCACCTTCTCTGGGTCCATCTTGAGACCTTCTGTCGAGACAACAAACCCCAAGTACACTAACTCTTCACAAAACTACACTTCTTCAAATCAATCAACAATTTTTCTTCTCTCAACTTTTCAAAGACTCTACGAATATGCATCAAATGCTCACCTAGGGACTTACTGAATATTAAAATATCATCTAAGTACATAATGACAAAATTCCCTAGAAACTCTTTCAGTACCTTGTTCATGAGCCGCATGAATGTGCTCGGTGCATTGGTTAGCCCAAAAGGCATGACTAACCACTCATATAGGCCCTCCTTGGTCTTGAAGGCAGTCTTCCATTCATCACCCTCTCGAATCCAGATCTGGTGATATCCGCTCTTCAGATCAATCTTTGTGAAGTATTGTGCTCCACTCAAACAGTCCATCAAGTCATCCATCCTTGGCAAGGGAAATCTATACTTGATTGTTATCTTATTTATGGCTCAAGAGTTTGTACACATTCTCCACTCCCCATCCTTCTTTGGTGCTAGTACTGCAGGTACTGCACATGGGCTCAGACTCTCTCGAATCAAACCCTTTCTCAACAAATCATGAACTTGTCTGTTCAACTCCTCATTTTCTACAGGAGTCATTCTATGAGCTGCCTTATTTGGTAAACTGGCTCCAGGGATCAAGTCAATCTGATGACTGATCTTCCTCATTGGTGGTAAACCCTCAGGTACGTTATTAGAAATAATTTCCTGAAACTCATCCAATAGTCCAAAAACTTCTACTGGCACCTTCTCACTATCTTCCTTTTCCATTCTAGGAATCAATGCATAACACATACGCTCATGCTTCATGCCTTCTAAAAATTTCCTTCCATCAACAAAACAAATTCTAGCACTACTACATACCTTTTCTTCGTCCTTCTTCAGGGGTTTCAACTTATGGCGACTCCATCCTTCATCAAGGAATAAGTGTTTGCATGGCCATCATGTACAACACGCCTATCGAACTGCCATGACCTCCCCAACAACATGTGGCATGCATCCATGGGGATGATATCACAGAGTACCTCATCATGATAGCTTTCGATCTTGAACTTCACCAGGCACTGCTCATTGACTAGAACTTTGTGGTCCTTCTGCAACTAGGCAATCCGATATGGGTGTGGATGCCTTTCCCTTTTTAGCTTCAACTTCGTAACCATCTCTTCTAACACCAAATTATCAGTGCTCCCACTATCAATAATGACTTCACAACATTTGTCTCCACACTTGCACCTTGTGTAGAACAGATTCTTCCTCTATTCTGGCTCCTTCTCTTCAATCACTAGGGCTCTTCTAACCACTAGGGCTTCTCCCCTTTCAGCATCATCTGAATGCTCAGATTGAGCCTCCTCATCTGCATGCGAAACCCTTCCACAGCCTTCTAGCCTTTTGTCTGTCCTTCCTTGGTGTTGTGGACATTCATAGGCTCGATGCCTTTCTTCACCATAATGGAAACAAGTTTCTCTAAAACCACCTCTTCTAGGCCCTGGCCTAGATCTTCCTCATCCTCTACCTCTTTGATCACCACTGTTTTGATCACGAGGGCGGTAGAAGTTATCATTCCTTTGGCTTCAACTGGTACCCACATCTTCATTTTTCCTTTCATCCTCATTTCAGCTCCCAGAAGATCTTCCACTACCCCTTCTGCTTTGACCTCCTCGACCTTTTTGCTTGTTGTCAAATCTTTTGTTTAGCTTCTCCTCAACTTTCAAAGAAAACTGGTATGCATCCTCAATGGTGGTCATTCTGACCAGGCTTAGCCCCTCTTGAATGCTCAGTCGTAACCCATTAAGATAACAGGATACCTTCTCCTTGTTGGCCTCTACATGGCCTGTTCTGATGATCATCTTGTGAAAATATTTTGTGTATTCTTTCACAGATCTACTTCCTTGCTTCAACCCTTGCAATTTCTTCAGCAGATCTAACTCGTAGTCTACTGGTCTAAACTGCTTCTTCAGCTTCTCCACCATGCGATCCCAACTGCTGATCTTTCCTTTTCCTCTTCGATTTCTCTCCAACTGAACCTCTTTCCACCAAATATTGGCATGGCCCTTCAACTTCATTTTTGCAAACTTAACCCGATCTGGGTCCTCTACTTCATACTCAAAATATTCTTCTAGCTCGTTGATCCAGTCGATCAACTCTTTCGGGTTCAGACTTCTAGAATAATTGGGGACTTCTATTCTGGGTCTTTTTCCCATCTTCGAAATGGCCCTGATCAGCTGCATCTGATCTTGATCAATTGCTTATTCTTCCTCTTCTATGTCTGAATCTTCCACCTCTTCTTCATCCTCACTTTCTCCTCTCCTTCTCGGGTTTAACCCTCTTCTCATTTGTTCCTGCAATGCATCAATTTGTCTCTAGAGGGCTCTGAAACCATCATGCCTACCAAGAATCACTCTTGGAGGCATCATCTTGAACCCACAACCACGGTCCTGGTGCAAACTGCCTCATGATCAGCGATCTGTTCACATGCTCAAGAAAACCTGCTTGATACCACCTAACGAGGGAGCAAACCCGAGACACAGAAATAATGCACACAACTAGAAAAAATTATTATTATATGCAAAGGATCCCAAATCCTCGAGCTCTGCGATACATGCAAGCTATAGAAGTTTCAAAAAAATTACAGACATTACAGAAAATCCCCTTTTCGCAGCATGCAAACTCTTTCCCCAAAAATCTATCCAAAAATCAGAAACTAGCCCATAAATAGCCCCTTTTCGGTTTGGAGCCAAAAACAACATTTGAGTTATGAGTTTTGGCGGTTTGGTACCAAAATTCAAATTTGAAATTCAAATTTAAATTCACATTAGAAAATTAGCACATTTCTAAAATATGCACCAACTTCCAAAAGCCATAACTTTTAATCCAACCGTTGGATCTTCAATGATAATACCTTTTCGGAAAGCTCTCGAAAAGACGATTTCCCACAAAATAGGCCTATGGCAAACTACTTTGGCATTTTCACAAATTTTGGGCCCATCCAGAACTGTTTACTGCCTCAAAATGGACTCGGAAGGTTTTTCAGGGCAAAACGCAGAAACTATAACCTGAATAACTTTCAAACCGTGAATGATCTTGACTTGATTCTTTTTCCAAAGTGTTTATTTTTTCGTCCTAAACCTTCCCATAAATTTTTGTCTTCCCACGCCTTCAAATTCACACCTGCTAAAAATAACAGTTGAGCAGAAAAAGTAGAAAAGCAGTTCTGAAAGTTGGAAACTCTTATTCGACGAAAAGGGTATCCAGAAATGCAAAAACATCTACAAAAAGCAAACAACGAGAACTAAAATGGAAAGCATATTTTTGGGTGATGCAAGATTTCCCTCACACCACTGGATGCTTCTGCATCAGATCTTCTCCCTTATGATAGAAAAGTGTAAAATATGACTGGAATGCACTTTGGGGAGAATGTGACACCCCTCCATTTTGTTATGTTTTTCTTGATAGCTCAGATACTTTGTTGGACCTTATTTTATGATTGGTTGTTCTATCGCTGACAGTGGAGCGATGATAGACTATATGGATGTGATGATACATTATATGCATGGTGATTATGTTTAATATGCTTTATGTTTGCATAGATGCTTAGTTGTGATGACATTGCTATATATGATTATTGTAGTTTAATTGATATATTATCTCGTCAGTTGATGTAACATTGTATTGGTGAAGAGAATGGTATTGCATGACTAGCTTGCGAGTGCCCAGTGATTTCTGCAATTCTCTCTTCACAGTGTGTATGAATTATTATTTGTATACATGTACGAATTTTTATTTTGTTGTAGGTTTGCAAGTACAGGACAACGGCTTCACCTGGTTTCACAAGTCTAAGCATGTCCACTACTCAACAGTAATGATTGGGAGATAGTAACGGGCTACCTAGTCAAACCTTTACCCTAGCACAGTGTGTCGTCAATCCATATGTTGGTCATATTCCTTATCCATGTTGGTCTTGGTATTTTATTTATCGTGCAAGTTTAAATTGTAAAGATTAAATTATATGTTGTGATTAGTATTTAATTAATATGGAGATTTTATTATAAATTAATTAATTTAATTTAAGTTATATTATTAAGTAATTTCAATTATTAAATTAATTGGGAATTAAAATAAATAAGTTATTTAATTGTAAATTAGATTAAATAAATTGTTTTAATTTTAAATAAATATTTGGGAAAAGATCTTAGAAATATCTTGGTTTGTTCAAGAAGAGATATTTGTTGTGTGAACTGGAAGTTAGAAGGATTTGTTTTCTTATTGTCTTAAAATTGATTTACGGAGAGATTGATTGGAATTGGTGAAAAAGAGGAAGTTTTTTTCATAGGAAAAAGAAAGACAGGTTTTTTGGGAAATGAAAGAATTGTTTTGTGGTTTGAAGAAATTGTAGATCTTAGAAGCTTTCTGATTATTCTAGGAATCTAGATTGTTATATTCTTGGTTGTGGATTGTTTATGTTCTTTGGGAAGTGGCAACTCTTCTGACGGAAGCTTTGGCAATCTTGGAAAATTGAAGATTACAGAGAAGCTCGACATCAATCCTCGAGGCAACAATTCTTCTAGAACAGGTTCCTTAATTGTTTTTGTGAATTTTGTTTTGAAAGAGTTATTTAATTATTGTAATTCAAATTAGAAAAGATTATAAGAGGTTTTCATTATTGTAAAAGCTTTTTTTTTTAAAAGATTGCCATGAAAATCGAACCTCTGTAGAAAACAATTTAGTTCCTCTATGTAAATTGATCATTTGAATTAGATTGAAACCAAAGGAAATTATAGATCTTTGTAGAAAATATTTGTGGTGATAGGAAACCTCTGTAAAATACTTATACTTTGTTCATGTAGAAGATTTCTTTCTATTAAAATTATAGATCCTTTGTGTAAAATTCGTTTATCTTTCCTGTAGAAAACTTCTGCTGTGTAAATTAATTGCCCAACTTGAACAAATGCTTGGATAAATTTATATATAAATATATATACATATATATTGAAATATATATGTTACATATACATATATATTATATATAAATATTTTCTATTTTATAAGGTATTGTAATTTTCCTGTAGGATTTTTTATTTTGAAATGAAATTGGGAAAAATCGTCGTACGCGATTTTCATTAATCACAGGGCTTTTATTAAAAAATGTATATTGTGTGAGGCTGGGGGAGCTACCCCCACAACCGTCCCTCCCACATGGGAGACGACAGTGAGGGCAGCACCCAACGCTACCTTCACAAGCAGCGTAGGCGTGGTCAGCACTGCCAACCCCCATAGTGGGGAGGCTCGGCTGTAACAACCATCTCCCTCATGATTGCTTGGCACGACCAGTCTGTGTGCTGCGGGTTTTCGTACGATAGTTTCTTTAATATATATTATATATATTATATATATATAATATATGTTATATATTTTATATATAATATATATTATATATATTATAAATGTATAGTATGTATACATTAATTGATATGGTTGTAATGTAATATAATTTTGTATATTAAATAATATATTTATTATATATATAATTGTATATATTTATATATATATATATATATATATTTAAATATAATTATTTAAATTTATTTTTTTTAGAAGGTAAGTAAATGATTTTTAAATGAATATTATATTGTTAGTGCTTGCAAAGCACCAGTAGATATTTTATTTTAAAAAATATTTTTTTATTAGAAGAATTGAGATTTGTTTAATTATAATTGTGAAATTGGAATTAAAACATTTAGCACTATTTGGCTATTGTTTTATAAATTGAAATTATGTTTTGGATAATGTATTTAAATATGGGATATTGATTGATTTGGATTTAGGAAATCTGAATGGTAGTGTTTTGAATTGCTTAAGTTTGTGTTTATAATATTTAATGTTTTTGTAATTGTGTATTGGGGGGGAAGTATTTGTTATTGTGAAATCTAAGTCTTCCAGATTTTAATTGTGAAAGGGTTGTCACTTCTGTTAGTCACCTTGAGATTTCCTTGGGTAGAGCATGTAGTTGGATTTAGTATTAGACATCCATAAGGATGTGTTATCTCTTGTGTTATGTTATTATCAGTTTGTGCACTATCTACCCTTGGGTGTAGAATGAGTTATTGTGTTGTCGATAGGGGAGTGGCTTTCAACAGGGGTCAGGACACAAAGTGGTCCCAGGATAACTCGTGTGGAAGTCAGTGTAATCAGTGGAAATTAAATAACCTACATTAGGGGAATGGATAGTTAACATATTTAACTTGATAATTAGCCTCGCTCATTGGCTCAAGGGATTGTGTTAGACTTGAGATGAGTCGGGAAGGCCTGGAATGGCAAGATCGTTATCTTGTCTTCACGAAAGATAATCAATTTCACACTGGTGTGCATGTGGGGCCGAAGTTCGTAAGAGGTTACCAAGATAACCCAAGATGGGGGTCGGGACCTAGAAAGATCTCCTTAGGATAACCAATGCAGCCTTTGTGATGACACTCCTCCTATGACAACAATCAGTTTTTGTTGTACAGTGGTTGTTCTTGATTCAGTGATTCTGGAAGCAATGTGACCTTTTTTTTGTTTTTACTAGTACTGTGTTATCTTGTATATTGCCTGTGTCTAGAGGTAATAGGTTTGTCTTGGTTACCTTTTACTATCTCCTAGCACGGGGGTTGGGCCAACGGGTACTATATGGTTGGGTGGCGTGCACCTTACACTATTGAGTTTTTTCTTCATGTTCTTGATGGTGAGATCTTCTTGTTCGAGGAGCTCGTGTGGTTCTATGGATTTGTACTTCTCTTTCTTCATTGTAACTGTGGGACACTATGTTATTGTATTCCTTATTTGAATCAAGGAGGAACCCTTGTGATGTAATTGTAACATTATGTATGATCTGTTCATCATTGGATTAAATGGTATATATTGTTTATATGGTGTTGTATCTGTGGAAATATGTTCATTACTTATCTTGGTGTTAGATTTATTATGGAATGGTGAATGCTTTGTTGTATGTTGTTATCATGAGTTAATTCCATATACAATGTTTTAGAATAATTTTGTAAGTTTTGAATTCACATATTGACACATTGTGTGGCCTAGAGGATGTATGTGTTAGAGTAGTTTATTTCACTCGTCATTGTTACTCTTTTTAAGAAAAAAAATTAGTTGTGCTTCCGTAGTGTTGCATCGTCCTCTAGGTTGCGGGATGGGATTTTATAGAGAAACTAAAAATACTAAATGAATTCAATTGTGTAATGTAAGACTTGAAATGCACATTTAAAGCATATTACTATCAGAAAGTACAATTTGCATGTAGATTCGAGGGTTGCAAGATAATATCTAACAACCTAGAAAGTCTTATCTTGAAAATTGTAGCAGGACGCATTCGTCTAAACTGGACACCTTAATATCTAACTAAAAGACACTTTTGGGAGATGAATAAAAGTGCATTAATGATCTAATAACTTAGATATATCACTTGGAATGCAAAGCATTATGATAATACTATAAAAAAATCATTAATTAACAAATCTAAGAAGGTTTTAATATGGTTTGTACCTAGCTCCAAAAGTGTTGTATAGGCATCATGTTCTATCGAATGTGTCCTTGTATCTTTTTCTGAAAATTCTTTGTGCAGTTCTTTGATGTTGGATCTAAGGCTCTAATTTCTCTAGATTTTATTTTTGGAAGGTTGAAAAAAAATTCTATTTAAATGAGTTTCCATGTCTTGACAAATTTAATGACAACTTTGACAACTTTTCACTTTTGATCCAATTTCACTCCTTCACCTATAAATCTGCAAACACACAAAGAAGAGAAAAATGTTTTTTTTTTTTTTTTGTGTATAAGGGTTTGCCTTGGTCAAACCCTAGTTTGGTAATTAAACCTTGATAATGAAATGAAATCATAAATGAAGGAAATGATGAATGAACACTAGCTTGTTGCAACTCACCAAACCCTTTAATGGCTTCCCTTGGAGGACTGAAGTCTAACAGATCACTCCAAAGATTAGATCTTGCGTGAAATGGTTTTATTGGATGCTTGAGGTTAATTTTCCTTAATTGGCTCCTTTAATTCAAAATCCAAGCCTAATAAAATGTAATTTTTGAGGGATAAAACTTGGCATTCATAAATACCATTTCACAACACTTAATTTTGGAAGATGTGTGTCCTAGGTAGGTGACCTAGGACCCATTTTCCATAGGAAAAATGGGTCCTCACTTAGTCCTAGGACCCTAATTTTACATAAAATTTCACCTTGTCTAATGTGTGTCCTAGGTAAGTGGCCTAGGACCCATTCACCACATGGCGAATTGGTCCTCACTTAGACTTAAGACCCCTCTTTTGGATATGTTTTTTATGGTATTTTAATGATTTGAAATCTATAATTCAATTTCGGCTTGTGATATTTGAATTTCGGGAATTAATGTTAAGATATGTATAAATACAAGGTCATTTCCCATAGTTTCATTTAAGCTTTCAAGTGTTCAAGTCCTAATAGAAAACTTATGATCAAGAGATCATTTAAGAGAATTTCTAAGGTATTCAAGGGTATATTTGTAGAAGATTATTGTAGCAATCAAGATTCATTTCATCATGCATGTTGTTTGAGCTAATATGGTGATGTAGCATTCAAGGACATTGTTTTACATCACGTTTCATGATCAAGATCTACATTCATTGAGGCCACTTCATGCTAGTTTACAATTTTTTTATCCAAGGTTCAAATAGGGATTGGTGAGTTGTGACATTGTATTTGTTCATTCATCATTCCTTTCATGCTTTTATTCATTTTAAGGTTTAATTACCAAATGGGGTTTGACCAATAAAAACCCCTATTCCCTAACAAACAACATTTTTCTCTCTTTGATGTGTGATTGTATATTTTAGGTTGAAGATCATTTGGAGAGAAAATTTGAAGAAATTTGCAAAGCTATCAAAGTTTCAAGAAAAGTTGTCAAATCACAGAAACTGGGCTATAGATTTTACTTTCAGCTTTTTGATAGTGAACAACTAGAATTTGCGAGTGCAGACATAGAGGAACATAACCCAAAAACTAATTTTCAAGAGCCCTAGCCAGGACCCATTCGTGATAGGGTGAATGAGTCCTTGGTGAGGTATAAAAAGAAACTTTGGTGATAGCTACACATCATTTAAATACCCTTTCCAGATCTACATTTTGATAGTTAGTTCTGTCAATTTTTAGATCTGTCTTCTATAACACATATTTTGAATGAAATTAGAGAAATAGGGTGCATCATACTCAATTCATTTTCATAAACACGCCCATTTTTTTTTTGTTTCATTTTGGTGAACCCGACGTTGATCATTGCATTTTCTGATTTTGGAGTACTCTTTCATCCTAGATTTAGATCTTGCATTCATTTGCATTGAATTAGGTCTCATTTAGGGTGTCTAATTTGCATTTAAATTTTCATCTCATTAAAGGTTTTAGGATTGCATATTTTGCATTCTTCAAACCTGAAAAATACAAAAAAATAGTCATCTTGAATATCATTTACATCATATTAACTTGCATTTGAAAATTGAAACAAATTTTCATATCAAATTAGGTGTTCTAGGTTATCATTTTATCACATTTTGCACTTGCATTTCATATTCAATTTATAAAAAAAATAAAACTGAAACTTGTTGTAACAAACCAAAATCTTAAAATCACTGAAAGACACTTAAAAATCAATAAAAAATTGTTTCAAAACCCTCATATAGAACCCATTCGCCCTAGGGAGAATGAGTCCCTGATTAGGTCACATTCCATTTTTTTGGGCATTAAAATATTCATTATTGCATTTATGTTTGCTACTTTTAGATTTTTGTTATTGTTTGCAGAATTTTTGTTTTATCAATTTGATCATATCTAGCTTAATTTGGTAAATTTAGTGCATTGCGTGATTTCAAAATTGCATTTACAAGACCTCATTTTTAGATTTTTACATAATTTAATCAAAAAATTAATTTGTTTAGAATCTAAAAAATTGCATTTACATATTACATTCTAGGTCATTGCATTGCACTTTACCCTCTTTCCATTTTGGGTGTGTACACTAAGTTTGTGAGCTCTTGAATGATCTTGACAACTTGGTGTCCTATTAGAAATACTATTGTGAGACATAGTTCGAGACTTATGTCATCCCATGATACACCATTCGTCGTGGATCTTGGGTTTTCTAACTCTATTTCTAATAGTGTTGATAATCAACCCCTTATGGATCATAACATGAATATCTCATTTCCCATGACCTCCCTACCTACAACCAATGTGCATGATGTTAACAACACCATCCCTACCATCACTAGTTGTACTCAATATTTGGGGTGTACTCAAAGCCAAGGTGGAACTTCAATTCCTCCTTCTACAATTCCCATCTCCATTCCTACATACACTAGTACTGAAGTTACCACAACCATTCAACCTATTAGAAAATTCAACACTTAGGTATTTCCACAAGGAATCCTTCTAGCTTTGTGCATTCAAATACTGTATCTCCTCAACCATCCTTCGTCACAAAATTACAATTCACTTTCCCTCCGCATACATACACCACTCCACCTTACAATACCAACAATGATTTCATCATTAACACACTTTTGCAAAACATGTCAGCCCTTCAACAAAAAATTGCCACCTTAAATCAAAACAACAATGGTCAACCTTCACAATACATCAAAACCAACCTATTATCCTTGGAGATATTGAGAACACAAATTCTACAAGGTATAGAAGTTCCTAGATTTGAGAAATATGGTGGGAAAGATGAACCCATTAGTCATGTTTCCTCTTATAAAACCCTATGTAGTGATTTCATATTTGAAGATAAGCTCTTGGTTAAATTATTCCCTAGGTCATTGAAGGATGTTTCTTTAGAGTGGTTTTTCTCCTTACCAAATAATTCAATTGGTTCATTCAATGATCTTATTGATGCCTTTTACAACCACTTCAACATTCACATGGGTCCCAAGATGACCCTAGCTAATTTAATGGCATGCATACAAAATAATAATGAAAAGGTTACTAATTTCATAGCACACTATCAAATGATTTATTCACAAATAAACATTAAGATTCCTATTGTTGACCTTTAACGAATATTTATTGCCAATTTACAAAGATAAATCAAAACCAAACTTGAGATGTTGAAATTCCCATCCTTCACACAGTTATGTACAGCCCTTCATGACTATCAGAATTCAACTTATGGTCATGATATGAAAAATCCTCCTAGCCATCCTAAAAAGTCTGAATCCGCACCTCAAAATTGTTCAACCTTTCAAGAAATAGAATTGGGGCTTCTTACAACTTAATTCCCCTCAACCAAATCAACAATCTAATAACCAAGTGGCTTCCATAAAGACAAAAACTCCTTTTACCTTTTCAGATAGGAATAGAAAATTTACCCCTCTACTTGATACCCTTCATAATATCATGATGTAGCTCAAGGAAAAGAATATGCTTTCCTTACCTCCTATTAGAACTCTTGATCCTAATAAACCATTACCTGCAAACTATAGACCAAATTCTTATTGCCATTACCACCGACAAGATGGAAATGATACATAATATTGTAAGCGTCTTAAACATCTTGTGCAATACCTCATTGATTCTAATCATCTTCAAATAGTATTAGGACATAATAACCCGCCCACAATAACCTTGGACACAATAACCCTGTCATAATAACCCATGGACAGAATAACCCATGGTCAAAATAACCCATGGATAGAATAACCCGTGGTCATTTTATAAATTTTGTTTTCCTTTCTCTATATTCTTACATGGATATTCTATCCATGGGTTATTTTGGCTTGGGTTATTATGACCCTGGGTTATTTTGTCCTTGGGTTATTGTGACCAAGTTATTCTGTCTAGGGTTATTTTGTTCAAGTTATTATGTCATGTAACCTCTTCAAATTGGAGGTGTGAATGATCAAGGTAATAAGTTTGTAGCTCCTCCTAACCAAAACATACAAATCTTTACCAATCCCATGCCAAAACACACTATTTCATTTGTCAAAGCTAGTGAAACATAGAATAATGTAATGAATGTTGACATGGATGATGAAACCACAAAAAATAAAAATATGGATGAAGTGGTTGAAGTAGTAGTATTTATTGAAGCTAAACCTCGTAAGGGCTCAACAAAAATGCCCCTTGATATTTATTTCTCACAAAGTGACATAATCAAACATGCACCTAATGGTCCTCTTTACATAGTTGGAAGAATCAATGACAAGCCTACTAATGGGATATTAATTGATCTTGTCTATGTAGAGAACCTGATCACTAAAGAATTCCTATTTATGCATGGATTCTATCAAGATACATATGACAAACTGAAAGCATGGTTCAAAATGCCTAATGGTTTTTCTTGCCCTATGATGGGATCAATAAATCTCCCTCTAAAAGTTGGCCCGAAAACATTAAATGTTCCATTCACCATCATCCCATCATCAAACCGATTTCGTGTGAAGTTAGGCTATCCATGGCTACTCTCCATGAATGTCGTCTTGTCAGTTGTGTATAAATGTTTAAAGTTTCCCTTTGGCAATGAAATATTTAATGTACATCATAGTGGCTCTAATCATGTGTCTTCCCGTGGGAACTTTTCATTTGATTTCTTTTGGACCGAACCTATTAGACCTCATGAGGACTACTTTTTCAAAGTATATCAAAAGTTTAAGGCAAAGCGTATAGCAGAATTATCCCTTAGAAATATGCATCCACCCGTGATTGAGCCACCTATCCTAGATGAAACCATGATTGAACAAAAATCACTTCCAAATATCCAAGAGCAACCTATGACAAATCCTCCTACCATTTCCTACAAGAGACAACAAGACAACCAAAATAATCCCATTGTGCCTCCTAAAATCAAACAAGTTTATAAAGCCAAAGAGAAAGTGATTGAACAACCTCCTATGGTTCCTTCCATTCCTCCCCCAAGGGAAGAAAAGAAGCCTATGGTTGACAAACCCGCACCTAAAACCCACACCTACACAATCACAAATTAACAATAGATTGAAATGAAACTGAAATTCTAGAGAGCATAGGCATAGATGTCATGCTATTACTCGTATGTTAAAAACTAAAGAGGAAAAGAGAAACATAGAAATTCAAATTTTGAACTTGCTTGAAGCAATGCATGATGACTCTATACCCTCGCCGCAATGTAAACAAGAACCTTCCATGGACATTATCATTCGACCTCCTATTGTGATTAATTTAGATGATGACATTGATATTGCAAAGATTGATGAACAAGTGCATAATGAGTTGAATTCATTGTTCTCCTCTTCTATGAGCTTAAATGAAAATTCTCCTAAAAAGAGTGTTGAACTTGGTGCTTGTCCTAGTTCAGTACTTGCTATTGTCCCTTTGGCTAGATGCCTACATTTTGTATATATTGATCAAGATTGGGATGCGGACAACCTGCTATAGGTTGAATTGCATGTGCCTTACTATTATTTTCTATTGTTTCCCTTTTTATGTTCTTTATATGATTGCATGTGTGTAATGTGATCCCATGTACTATTT
Organism: Sequoia sempervirens; assembly: GCA_007258455.2. Classification (NCBI taxonomy): domain Eukaryota; kingdom Viridiplantae; phylum Streptophyta; class Pinopsida; order Cupressales; family Cupressaceae; genus Sequoia; species Sequoia sempervirens. Next base: position 497,905,773 of record VDFB02047230.1, on the reverse strand, counting down.
CGTTTGATGTATCTATCCCTCTTTTTGTGCATTCCTCTATATGTATCTACATTCTTCTCTATGTCATAAACATTTTACCTTTTTTGCTTGTCTTGTGTTTTCCTTTTGGGGATGATGCAAGGCATCGAGACATTTAGGTATCTTCCATGTTGACCCAAAATTATTTTTCTTTGCTTTCGATCTTTATGTGTCATTCTTCTATCTCTATGAGTATTTGGGGAATTATGGCATTTCCAAGCTCTATAACAATATTGTAGCAAAGATATATTGACCCCAAATCCATAGATCCCTTATGTATTTTTGGGGGCAACCCCTCCCCCCTTTTTCATGACGTAGATTTATTTTGGAAACATATGACTTGGCATAGGGACTTTTTGAGGAAGCTCTCATGTCTTAGGATTGAACATTGGATACTTTAAAGCAATCATTCATAGCAATGGTGCTAGCAGCCACTTTAAAGTGGGGGCATACACTGATAACATCTTTTGACATTTTTCATGTTTCATGGTGCGATTTTTTTTTTCTTGTGATGCATCCTTTTCTTGGTGGTGCCATTGGGTTTGATGTCCTCCAAGAGTGAGATATTTCTTAGCGTACAACTTTCCTCTTAGTGGTGATGTGATGCACTACATTCCCTAAGTTGCAAACCTTTTACTGTAACGCCCCGCTGTGCAAACCCCAAAAGAACAAATATAAACACAACAATTTTATTTTTTTAAAGGAACATATTAAATGTAATTAAGTATTCCAATATTACATTGTTCAAAGTTGCACAACTAACTCCCTTGGGGTACACGGGGTGACATTACTACACTAACCCATAACAAAGATAATAGATTAAACAATAATTAAACAATTATGTAAAACCATTCATTTTCACATCATCATTTAAAATACCCATTACAATAACCATATTAATACCATATGTACATATGACAATTAATGAAATTATAAAGATATAAAGTGTTCTATATTTCGACAGCTACAACACAACATAACCAACTATTACAAGTGATAGTTCCCAAATAAATACATGGCCTGAATAAACATTACATCCATAAGATAGTACAACACGATGATCATATAAACAAATTACATCAAGGTCATCCCATCACAAGTGGGAGATACATCAATAATGAAATACATCTGAAGTGTAAACATACATCTAGTACATAAGAACACTAGATCAACAACATCCGCCAAAAGCCCTGTAATAAAATATACATTTGCAACCAAAAGGGAAACCAACGGGGTGCGAAGCATGTTCCACCCAACCACCCCCATGCTAGGAGTAGACAAGGAAGGATCCACGACCAAGCACGTCCAACAATAACACAAGACTAACACTAGATAGACAACTTAACATCAAAGACCACATAGAAACTAAACCACGATAAATCACCAAAGGTCATAACGATAAACCACTTATGAAACATAACAACAAATCACTTTCGAAACATAACAATAAATAACTTTCCAAAATTACAACAACAAGTCACGAAACACATTATCATTAAATCTCAAATCACAATATCAAAGACTACTTCCAGAGGACTTCAACAAATCAACTAACACAAATGGAATGTTAGAGGAGTGTCATCGCATGGCTTAACATGAATTATCCAGACATCCTATCCCAAGGTGTCGCCTCCATCTATACATGGATTCTCCAGACAACCAAGTTAAGGTGTCGCCTCCATCTATACATGGATTCTCTAGACAACCAAGTTAAGGTGCCACCTCCATCTATGGTTCTCCTGACAGCCTATCTCAAGGCGTTGCTCCATAGGGTTACTCATGCGGAGTCGTTAACCTTTTGTGAAAACAAGGCAACAACCTTGCCAACCACGGCCTTCTCGGTCCCCTTTAGTCTGTGATAGCACTAACAGGCGGACGAGGCATCACAATTATCTTGTTAATGTTTAAACCCCACCCACGATTAATTACTTAGGTTATCACTGATTACACTAACTCTAGGTGGGTTACCCTGATATCCCCTTTGTGCGTCGGCCCCCACTAGAGCCACTCTCTCTAGACACTCAAGCACAAAAATATCCAACATAAAAGAATTGTATCACAAGAAGTACTTAACCCATCAAATAGATCATCCGCGAGGCTTAACCATCTCGCCAAAAACTACATGTATAACATTCACAAACGGTACAATCCAAATGTACATTAACATCACCACCAAAACCTAAACATAAGAACAACCATCAAATTACAAGCTCAAATATAAATCACAATATCCCCACCTCTGGAAGTTCTAAACGACAACCTAAACTCCCAAACAGGAAACATCAACTCTAGGGTTTTCCCGCAAGACATAAACTCGAATAAAGAAATCCACAATTGGATAAGACGAGTAAACTTGAGAGTAACCGATACATAAACAACGCTATAAGACAATGTACAATGAATAACAAATTTCATCAAATAACTAGATCAATAACTCAAAAATATTAGATTAAATTCAAAGCACAATTTATTTCTAATTCACATAATTACACTATAACATTGCAACATATGGAATTATAAATTATCCATACTTTCAGCATATAAAATTAACACCATATATATATATATATATATATATATACACACATATATATACACTTTTTATGTGTATATACATATATGCATATATATAAATATATATTTAAAATATATATATATATATATGAAAAATCATATATTTATATCATTAAGCATATAAAACCTATTATAAAATTACCTTAATAAAACACTACATATTTACCACAGTAAGTATAAGTGTATATATATATGACAAAATCGAAAAAAAAAAAATATAAATCAAATTTAATTTCCATAGGGTCAAACCCCATGTGCTGGGTACTGCGCACCCCCCAAAGGGAGGCCACGGTCCCCACAAACTGCATACCGCAGTCGTGGGTACTGCGCATACCTCCCAATGGGAGGTCGCAGTCTCCACAGACTGCATACCGCAGTCATTGACTGTTGTGCGCAGTCTGTGGTGACTGCGCACAATACCACAGGTGGGTGGTACGGCTTCGGTCGTCCACTCACCCCAAACATAAAAAAAAAAAATTATTTTTTATTTTTTATTTTTTAAAAAAAATTATTTATAATTTCATTTTCAGACGAAAATAAAGAGCACAGACTTCAAAACACATTCTTTTAAAACATATTTTAATTCTATAAAATAATTTCGAAACTTGAATCATAGAATAATTTACATAACCAAAAAATTTATAATAAGAACAATATATATATATATTCAATCTATGTATATATACAGTCAAAGTTTCAAAACAGACAATATAATAAATTTTAATTTATATTTTATTTTTAACAATTTTGTTTTCAAACGAAAATAAAGGATGGATTTTGAAACTCAAACTTATTTTGATTAAATATTTTATTCAGTATACAATTTCGAAATCCGAACAAAATATATATAATTATTTATGAAGTTCTTTATAAAAAGAGAAATTTATATATATATATATATATATATATATATATTTATTACAAGATTCAAAATGAATAATATAACGGAAAATGACTCTCACTAAAGTGGTGTCGCATTGGATGGCGAGCTCGAGCTCTATGTGTCGAGCTAGGGCAACCATGCCCTAGCTCGATTATCGTTTTGCTTGTTGCTGTGTGTGAGGGGGGCTTTCGTCATGTTCAGGGAGGGGGAGAACCTGTGGTTTTGTGTGCCTGTTTTATTCTACAGTGGGCTTCGTTGTTTTCTGCATTCTTGCCTAGTCTGACTGGTGTGGAGCTGGTGTGTGGCCGAGGACTGGCGGATTTCAGTGGGCTATGGGCGTCTGTTCCTGTGGCAGGTGGTGGATGCTCCTCTTTGTCCCATTTTTTCTTACTGGCTGCATAGGGTGGGGGTGTATATCACTCTTCCCTTCTTCGTAGCCTTGCCTCATCTGTGTTTGTGTTTGGGGTGTTGGAACCCTCGTCGAGAAGAATTCTTCTATTGCCACTGAGGGAGACGTTCGAGGAGACCCAGCATATTCTTATACTGAATATTTTCTTTGTTCTTTCGCCCTGGGGCTGCATGCCTGATTTGGGTATTTTTGAAGCAATGTCGTGTGGGATTTCATCTGGGGCCAGCCCTAGGTTGGACTTTCATTCTACGATTGGATCGATGCCTCCAGTGCTAAATGCGAAAATGATTGATAATAATTTATTCTCTTCGGATCAGGAGATGAATGATGCGGGGCCGTCTGGGGGGCCTCGAATTACGAAAATTAATGGGTGTCTAGAAAGATGCAAAGAGAGACTGAAACTAGTGATTCCGATGGAGATGTTGGCGGATGATATTGACTATTATTCGAAGAATTCCTTTTACTACAAGTTCATGGGATTGCGTGTTTCGTTGCAATTTTTGGAATCTTGGGCTTAGAGGACCTGGTTGCCTGTGGGGGAGATGGAAATTAGGCTCCTAACGAACAATTATTTTATGGTTTCTTTTGATTGCATGACGGATCGGAATAGGGTCTTTGAAGGGGGGCCATATTTCTATAACCAGGTGGGATTATTTATTAAGCTGTGGCATGCTGGATTTAATCCGACTGAGGAGCTTCCGAGTCGGGTTCTAGTTTGGGTTAGACTACCTTGGTTTCTGGTTGAATGTTGGCAAGATGATGTGTTGCATCTGGTGGCTTTGATGCTCGGTAAACCTATTGGATCTTCATAGCAGATGCAATTTAAAAAGGTAATGACTTTTGCTCGTATCTGTGTGGAAATTGATTTAAGTAAACCATTGCCAGACTATGTGGAAGTAAGTGCAGGACCTTATACATGGGTGCAACAATTAGACTATGAAACCCTACCTTTTCGGTGCCGACTTTGTCATGAATATGGACATCTGCAACGTAGGTTCCCTAGGGGTAAGACTGTGACATCCCAGCCTTCTCGAAATCTGCCCAGGGTTGATAAGGGGAAAGAGCATGTTCAGGGTGAAGCTACTGAAGATGATGGATTTGTCCCTATCAAGGCACGCAATAGGAACCAGGGGAAAAAGCGGACCTTGAGGGAGAGACAAGATGATGACACTTTTAACAGATTTGAGGTGTTAGATGATCTCAGCTAGCAGGAGGTGAATCCGGGATTGATGAATTTGGACCAGGGAGTTTTGGGTACAGGACAAGAAGGGCAACCTTTGGAGGTTTTGCAAGTTGTGCAGGATGCTAGTGTGGGGCAGTTGGATTTAGATCAACATTTGATTGACCAGACTGCGCAGGATTCTAGTATTGGATTTATGAAGAAAGGGGGGGAGGATCTCCCTTGCTCCATAAAGGTGATGTGGAAGTTGGTAAGATTTCTTTGTCCTCTTCTCGCATGGGTATTCAACAAAAGGAACCAAAGAAAGGGGTTGGTGAGAAAAATCCCAAACTGGGTAGGAAAAGAGATATAGAAAAGATTAAATCAACTGGGGAAACTTTAGTTGAGTCAGGGGCAGTCAAGACCTTGGATTCACTTTTCTCTTGCCCCCAGAAATGATTTCCCTATCATGGAATGTAAGGGGCCTGAATAGTGGCCCTCGACAAAAATATGTTCATGAGTTGGTTAGAAGTCATTCTCCAGATATTTGTTTTCTGCAGGAGACTAAATTATCTATTGAGAATATGTTGAGTATGGTTCCTAAGTTATGGAAATTTGGTGAGTGTCAGTGTATTGGGGATCTTGGTGCTTCTGGGGGGGTGGCTTGCTTATGGAATCCTCGGAAGATTTTCCCTCTTTAGTGGGTAACTTTTAGATCTTCTATTTCCTTGGTTGCCTCTTGTTTTGAGACTGGTGAGCGTATCCTCCTATCTTCAAGGAAAACAACTTCTTTGGTCCCATCTTCATTTTGTTCGTAGCCTAGTTCCTTTTCATCCTTGGATCTTGGCTAGTGACTTCAATGCTATCGTGGAGTTGTCAGAGAAAAGGGGTGGGCTTGCTAGGTTGGAGCCTTCAACGCTTCTTCTCAGGGATAGCATCTCCGATTTAAATTTGTTTGATGTTCAGCCCAGTAATGGTCATTTTACTTGGAATAACAGGAGGCTTGGAGAGGACTGTGTTGCTGAGAGACTTGATCGATTCTTGGTATCCTACTTTTGGATTGGATACTTGTGGTCTATGTCCTTTGAAATTCTGGATTGGAGGGGTTCTGACCATTGGCCTATCAAGCTTAGTATTACTTCTGCTCGGATGCCTCGTTCCCCTTCCTTCAAGTTCCAGCTTATGTGGTTAAGGGATGCTACTCTTTTTGACCATATGGTTGTCTAGTGGAGAATTGGAAGACCTGCTTTCAGTACAGCAATGTACATTTTTTCCAAGCTTCTCCAGTTTGTCAAATATCAGCTCAAAAGGTGGAATCGACGTTGTTTTGGTAACATCTTTCATGAGAAGGGTGTTGCTCAAGATGAGTTGAATAATATTACGCGGTTGATTCATGAAAATGGGGTTTCTGAGGAGCTTCTAAGGGAGGAGGCCAGGGCTTTGAAAGTGGTTGAGGAATGGGAATTGCGAGAAGAGATCTATTGGAAGCAAAAGTCTCGGGTTGAATGGCTGCAGGAGGGAGACAAAAACACTGCCTTTTTCTTTAACTCTATGAAGGATAGGAGGCATGGTAATTCCATCCCTGTTTTGGTGAATGATAGGGGTGAACGTCTGGCCTCTTATCAGGAAATCTCTACTGAGGCTTCACAGTATTTTGCTGCTCTATTCAGGGAAGATTCCCAAGGGGGCTCTATCAAGGAAGCACATTTTATTTCTTGTATTCCCCAGTTGGTTTCCAGGGAAGCGAATGAGTATCTAATGAGAGAGATCTCTTTAGAGGAGCTGGAGGAGATTGTGTTTCAGATGAAAAAAGGAAAGGCTCCTGGCCCGGATGGTTTCCCAGTTGAGTTTTTTCATGAATTTTGGGATATCATAAAGGTGGATCTTCTTGCAGTTGTCCAGGAGTCTCAAAAGAATAAGCAGATGTTGAGGGCTCTGAAATCCACCTTCCTTGCCCTCATTCCCAAGTGTGATGGGGTGGATAGATTAACGCAGTTTCGGCCTATCTCCCTTTGCAATGTGACTTATAAAATTATATCGAAGTTATTGGTTGAAAGGTTGAAGAAGTGGCTTAAAATGCTGATTTCAGAGGAACAGAGTGGATTTGTAGCAGGTCATCAAATTCTTGACGGGGTTGTTATTGCAACAGAGACCGTTCATTCCATGGCCAACTCCAAGGAGAAGGCAATGTTCATTAAGTTGGATATGACTAAGGCTTATGACAGGGTTAGGTGGTCTTTTTTGTGAAAGATCCTTGTTGCTTTTGGGTTTTGCAAGGAGTGGATCCAGTGGGTCATGAGTTGTGTGACGTCAGTGTCTTTCTCGGTGCTGATAAATGGAGATCATTCTAAACTTTTTGGGGCTTCTAGGGGTCTACAACAAGGGGATCCTCTATCTCCGTACCTTTTCCTTCTCTTTGTTGAAGGTCTTGGACGTTTGTTGAAAAGAAATGTTGGGTTAGGCATCATTCAAGGGTGGCATTGGGGTGGAGATTTTCCTCCGCCATCTCATTTATAGTTTGTTGATGATACTGCTCTGATGGGGATGGCTACAGTTAGGGAAGCTACTAATTTGAGGCAGTTGTTGGACGTCTACCTTGTGGCTTCAGGGCAATTGATTAATGAGGATAAATCCTCCATTTTCTTCTTCAATACGCTGGGACCCATCCAAAGAAGAATTGCTAATCTTTTAAGGTTTCAAATAGGGGCTCTTCCTTTTACTTATCTGGGTATTCTAGTTTCTGTTGGGCGTCTTCCCAAGGGTTCTTGGTAGAATATTATTGATAAGTTTCAGGTGAAAGTTAATCATTGGACCCATAGGTGGTTGTCTTTTGCTGGGCGGGTTCAACTTCTTAAATATGTGGTGCAGGCTCTTCCTACCTACCGATGCATGCTTCAGGTGGCTCCAACGGGGTTCCTTAAAGAGTTGGATGCTTTAGAAAGGCAATTTTTGTGGGTTGGATGTTTGTCGGCTTCCAAATGGAGCTTGGTTAGGTGGGAAGCTGTGTGTAGCCCAAAGCATTATGGTGGTCTTGGTCTTCGTCAGTCTTCTTTGTTCGATGTGGCTGTGGCTGCTAAGTTGTTCTGGAGATGGTGTGTGGAGCAGGATCAGCTATGGGCCAGGATTGTGTCTCATAAGTATTTTCCGGGAATTCCACGACATGATCTCCCTAGGTACCCTCTTGTGGGGAAAGGGTCAGTGATTTGGAACTCTTCAAAAAGGTGCAAATCTCATTAAGGAAGGTTTATTTTGGATTTGCATACGGGGCTCCAAAGCTCTTTTTTGGTCGGATTCTTGGGATGGCTTCCCTCCTCTTATCTCTTAGTTCCCTAACTTGTTGCCTTTATGCCAGAGATTTCTTGCAGAAGGTTGGTCTAGGGTGAGTGACTTCAAGTCGTTCTCTTCTTCTGGGCAGTTGGAAGTGGCTGGTTGGAAGGATCCCGTAGAGTGGCCGGTTGTGGGAATGGAGGAAGAAAGTGTTGAGCTTTACACAATTCTTTGCAGTAGACGTTGTTGTTCTCTTTTGGAAGAGGATATTCTTTCCTGGACCCCTAATCATAAGGGGATTTACTCTATTGCTTCTGGTTATCAGGTGTTATTGGCTCAGAAAATGGATGGGGCAGAGGTGCATTGGTGGAAGAGGGTATGGAATAAGCTCTCTTGGCCAAAGTGCAATTGCTTTGTTTGGACTCTGGCATGGAATAGGTGCTTGACATGGGATAACATTCGTAAACGTGGATTCCAAGGGCCTTATTTTTGTGTTTTGTGTGGGAACAGGGAGGAGGATGTTGCACACTTGTTCTTCTAGTGTCCCTTTGTTATGCAGCTTTGGCATATGTGGTGGGAGGTTTGGAAGCAACCTTGTGTTCATGCTTCCTCTTTGGTGGAATTCTGGGATAGTATGGGTCGACCCCCCTCTGTGGCTGCCTTTTTGCAGGATGTTTGGTATGTTAGTCCTACCTTTCTTCTTTGGCAGATCTGGCTGGAGAGGAATCACAGGTTATTCCGTGGTATGAAAATGGTGGGTCAGCAAGTGTGGATGCGTATGTTAGGTATGATTCAGGAGTCGGTGGTGGCTAAAAGTGATGTGGTTTTTCCCTTGGGGAAAGAGGATGCTGAGTTGGTAGACAGATTGGGCATTCAGGAGATACATTCTTCTTCCGCTAGGTCAAGGAATTGTCGGCATGGGAAGAAGAGAGTCCAACAGGCAGGTAGGTGGTTGCCTCCTTTGGGTGGCATTTTGAAGATCAATACAGATGGATCTTCTAGAGGTGATCCTGGTCCTGCTGGGATTGGTGCAGTTGGCAGGGACTCAGCGGGTTCAGTGATATTTCTTTTCTCTATCCATGAGGGGGTGCAGACTATTAATCTCATGGAGGGTTTGGCGATTCTTTATGCTGTGGAGCATGCCTTTGCTTTGGGTTGGCAAAAGGTTATTTGTGAAGCTGATTCACAGGTCTTGATTTCTCTTTTGAATGAGAGGAAAGTGTCTGGTATTAACTAGCAGTTGGCCTCGGTGGTTCATCGGATTCTTCAAGTTAGCTCTAGGATGGTGGAGGTCTCCTTTGTTCATATCCCGAGGGAGTGGAATAGGGTTGCTGACTACTTGGCCAAATGGGCTTCTGAGCATGATGGTGGCTGGAAGATTGAAGACTGGATGCAGGTTTCCCCTGAGTTGTGTCAGGAGTTGGATCGGTTCCTTGAGGAGGATAGGAGGCTTCATGTTGATAGTTGATGTTGTTTGATTGAACTGGTTCTTTTGGTTCCTGGGACTTGGGCCCTTGATTATTGCTGTAAAGTGCTATTTTAATTTTCAATAAAGTTTTTACCCCCTTTTAAAAAAAAAAAAAAAATGAATAATATAACCAAATAGATTTTTCAATAGATCCAATATAAATCTGACATGTAAACTCAACCCTCAAACAAAGATGATTTTTATTTCAAACAATAAATTTCACCACTAACTATATTGAAGAATTTCAAAAAGATTTACTAAAGTTTTCAACAGAAGATTCAAGGGTTTCATACGAACAAATTTTTGAATCACAGAACTTCATTCAATCAATTTTCGAAAACATAGCAACCAGATTTGTTTACAGAACAATAAAATATTAATAACTTAAAAGAAGAAAACCTGGTGTCCTTCGTTCGATGAAGAATCCCTTATGTAGCCTCCTTTCGATTTCCTCCTGCAGCTCTCTTTTCGAAGCTATCTTTTCTTCAAACAATTATTTTACCCAAAAGCACAGACAAAGCAATTTTTCTTTTCTTTTCTTTTACAGACCAAAAACAACAGAGAAATCTTTTGTGTGTGAAAAACTCCCTCAAAATAATAATAAATCAAAATAAATAAAGCTCTTCCGCTTTTCCTCAAAAATCCTCTCTTTCTAATTGGTCCTTTTTCCAGCTTTTAAAAGCTCGGACTTATCTACAATTTTTAATTAAAATAAATTATTTACACAAGATTTTCTAATTTAATATTAATAAAAAGATAATATTTACTTATCTTCATCAATATTTATTTAATTTAATTTCTTACACTTTTAATTAATTAAATCACTTTTTAATTTACAATATATTTAAATTTAACATTTTACTAACTCACAATTAAAACAAAACAACAAGACAACTTTAATTAATTATCTTATAAAATAAGATTAATTAAATAAACACTAACCATAAATAAAAATAAATACTCAACAATCAAATTACATAACGACAAGGACAAAACTTCAATCATGACACGACAACTCACAACAGAACAACGAACTTGGGATGGGGATACTTCCAAATCAACTCCCTTTTTCAACATTTTACCCATTGGGTTAATTTAATGCTTGCCTTGTCCTGCCGAAGCAGGTGGAATCGAGACTTATTCCTACAAATCCTGCATCCAAATAAACGTCAAGTAGCACATGTATATATATATATAATTGAAAATATCCTATCGTGAGAAGGAATTGCAGCATAGCAGGGCACTCGTAAATGAGTGGTGCTACACTATCCTCTCACCACATCTATTCTAACAGTTACAATATCAATAATGAAATAACATTTCTAAACTAACTAATCATATGATAACATGATTACTTATCTACTGCATCATAATATAATATTGAAACCAATTAACATCATCATAGAATCATAACATCGACATATATAATACTAAGGAAAAACCATTGCATAATCAAATAATCTAAACACCACATAAAGTATCATAAATCATAATATTAATGTCAAATGTAGCAATCAACTAAACTATGCATCCACACACACCAAACAATAAGTAATAACAATCACAGTCACAAAGCATCAAGCAAAACCACAGAAGTATCAAGTCCAAACAACATGAGGGGTATTACATTTACTATTGACTTGTCCTCTCTTGGAGACGTTAGGAATAATGATCTCTAAGAAGAAGACCTTACACAAACAAAGCAAGATCCCTTTGAACAAAAAGCTATATATATAATGTTCATAAGTGTTAACATAATTTAGCTTGCTAACCTTGTGAATCTCGAACCCTAATAAAGGCAACCAAGCATAATACATCTCACTTTCTTGTGGAGCCTTCCCCACGTTCATAGGTGTTTGGAATAACACAACTTGTTAAGCCCTATGGAGCTTGAAACCCTAAATTCAAGGCCACCTAGCATAACACACCTTGCTTTCTTATGGAGCCTTGCCTAGCATTGTGGTGCCTTATTGAAGTTTTTAGGAGGATAGTTTTGATATGGTATGGGAGCCTAATATGATTCTATCATTTTCCACCCTATTGGAAGATTCACCTAGTGGGCAGCCTGAAGTTTCACTACCTCAGAGTGAGCACAAACCGATAGCTTAGATGTGTTCCACATCACATTGGATAGTCTAGGATTGATCTTCCTGGTCTTTGATGTTGTATGATTGTGTATCTTTGGCATTGTTGCATACATAAGTGTCTTACATTTCTACTTTAGTGTGAGTTTGACATGGGATCATACTCTCACTAAAGTGGGGGAAAAATGTAGAGTCAAAAAAAGTATCCCTTTTTCACACTTAATTTGGGAATAATTAATAATAAAATGAGCTTAATTATGCCTTAATTTAGTGTTGTAATATGTTCTTCATATTCAAATTAAGTTTAGGGCCCTTTTAAATTAAATGAACTTAATTGTGCCTTATTTATGGTGTTGTAAGGTGTACTTTTACACTTTCACAGTAATCTAGGGCTTTATTAATTCATTGAGGTTAATTTTCCTTAATTGGCCCCTTTAATTCATATCCAAGCCTAATTAAATGTAATTTTTGAGGGATAAACCCGACATTCATAAATTCCATTTCACAACACTTAATTTTATAAGATGTGCATCCTACATAGGAGACCTAGGACCCATTCGCCATAGGGAAAATGGGTCGTCACTTAGTCCTAGGACCCTAATTTTACATAGCATTTCACCTTGTTTGATGTGTGTCCTATGTAAGTTTCCTAGGACCCATTTTCCACATGGTGAATGGATCCTCACTTAGACCTAGAACCCCTCTTTTGGATATGTTTTTGGTGGTATTTTAATGATTTAAAATCCATAATTCAATGCCGGCTTGTGATATTTGAATTTTGAGAATTAATGTTAAGATATGTATAAATACAAGGTTATTTCACATAGTTCATCTAAGCTTTCAAGTGTTCAAGTCCTAATAGAAAAATTATGATCAAGAGAGAATTCAAGAGCATTTCTAAGGCATTCAAGGGTAGATTTGTAGAAGATTATTGTAGCAATAAAGATTAATTTCATCATGTCAAAGATGTCTTGCATCATGAATTTTGTTTGAGCTAATATGGTGTAGCATTCAAGATATAATCAAGCATTCAAGGACATTGTTTCATATCAAGTTTCATGATCAAGATCTACATTCATTGAGGTTGCTTCATGCCAGTTTGTAGATTTGTTATCCAAGGTTCAAATAGGGATTGATGAGTTGTGACATTGTATTTGTTCATTTAGCATTCCTTTCATGCTTTTATTAATTTCAAGGTTTAATTACCAAAATGGGGTTTGACCAAGGCAAACCCCTATTCCCTAACAAACAACATTTTTCTCTATTTAATGTGTGATTGTGGTTTTAGGTTGAAGATCATTTGGAGAGAAAAATTGAAGAAAGTCGCAAAGTTGTAAAAGTTGCAAGAAAATTTGTCAAATCATGGAAACTAAGATACAGGTTTTATTTTCGGCTTTCTAGCAGTGAACAATTGGAATTTGGGAGTGCAAACATAGAAGAAAAAAACCTAGAAATTGATTTTCAGGAGCCCTAGCCAAGACCCATTTTCCATAGGGAAAATGAGTCTTCAGTGAAGTTTGAAAAAGCAACTTTGGTGATAGATACACAACATTTTACCTTTTCCAAATCTGTATTTTGATAGTTAATTCTATCATTTTTTAGATCTATCTTCTATAACACATATTTTAAATTAAATTAGAGAAATAGGGTACATCATACTAAATTCATTTTCATAAACAACCCCCATTTTTTTTCTTTGTATTAGATGTCAATCCTCATAAAAGTCAAACCAATCTTTTTCTTCATATTGTTTTCATGCATATTGATGCTTTTATAATGAAACTTGATGGTCCTATTTGCATCACCAGTAGAATTAATGATAAACCCACAAGGGGAATACTCATTGCTCCCATGTGTGTAGTGAACGTATGTGCATGAACTTTATAAACATGATTATGAACAATTGAAAGAATTATTAAAGAATCATGATAGTATTTTTCACCTTACGATTGGTTTTATATCTCTCCTAGTAAAAGTTGGACCTAAACAATTGGTTGTTTCATTTACCATAATCTTAACATTGGACAAGTTTCATATGAAGTTAGGTCATCCATTGATAAGATCCATGAATGTGGTCCCATCAATTATTCATAAATTTCTTAAGTTCTCATTTGAATAAAATATACATACCATCTACCATAGTGGATTTAAGCCTTTGGCCTCTCATGGAAAATTTCCATTGGTTTACTTTTGGCCTCAACCAAGCTAACCTACTAAACCTCATGAAGATTATTTATTTGTATATATAAAAATTTTAAAGCTAAGAATATAGCACAATTATTGCTTATGAACATTCCACTTGAGGCCCCTTGACCTATAGTGGCTACAATGGTCATTCCTCCTACTTCATAGGTAGTGAATGAACCTTAGCCCAAACTAGGTTTTCTTCCTTGGCCTTTTGGCATACATGTCATGTTTCCCCCTCCACCACCCTATAAAGGACCATGAGAAAATTGTTTGGAGAAGCCTTCATGGATTAAATTTGTGCCTCCTAAGAAAAATATTTTTTTGTGCCAAAACCTAAGGATCCTGTGGTTTCCCAACCTTTGATAGTCTCCTAGATTCCTCCTATAAAGGAACAAAAGGGACCAATATAGGGGAAAACCTCAATTCCTCCTTCCCAATCTGAAGCTTGTGCAAGAAAAAATTGAAGTGTAAAAGAACACAAACAAATATGTAGAGCAATGGCTCATTAGCTTGCCAAAGATTGCAAACCCTTACCTAATGATCATCCATCTATACAACTGAATTCTAATTAAATACCTACCACCCATCTATCTTCATCATCACCTAATTCCACCCCGCCACCCTCACCAAACCATGAAGTCAAACCTTATTTATCCCAACCAAAAAAAAGAATAAAAATCTCACTAGCTATAAATATGGATGTCAATGCTTGCAATCATGTTAATAGTACTAACATGCACCATATTGTGATACAATATAATAGTGAGTTAGAAGGTAAGATAGAAGAAAAAAAATAAGACCATAATGAATTATCTCTTATATTTACAAAAATAGTGAATCTCGATGGGGACGACCATGATGATCCTCTTAATGTGAGTGACCCACCATGCATTGAACCCAATACTTCTCCTTGTACCACACTTGTAGTTCATTTAGCCTCTTGTCCACCTTCCATTTATGATGAGAAAGGTTGGCATACAAACAATTTTCTATAGATCGATTTGCATGTGTAGTACCCATTTTTTGTCTATGTGGTTTCTTGCACGTAATGTTATCTCCATGTAGTGTGCTACTTGACGTGTATTTATATTTTTTAGTATTCTTTTGATGACCCTTCCTAGTACAAGGATACAAAGAAAATGAATATGATGTGGCATTCACCTATTTGTATCTTTATTTTTCTTTATGTTGTGAACATATTGTCTAATGCAGGAGCATCCGGGGTGTACAAGCAATCTTGCATCAATTTTTGATTATTTTCTCTCAATAAGGGCTAATCAACTTAAGCTTACCTAGTATGTTAGTTGGTCTTCGAGTTATAGCATCGAGGTTTACACCTTGACTTCATCCAACATTCTATGCTTTATTGGAATTGGCTCATTGGTGTGACAGGGAGGCTTCAATGGGACCTTATCTCATGTCCCTTCAAAGTGTCGATGGTGAAGGAAATAGTAGTAAAAGTTCATGAAGGATTCTCATTGGCAGAAGGTTCAAGTATTGATAGGATGAAAATTGATGGCCCTTCAATCATCTGAAAAACTAAAGTTAGTACCGATGAGCGGCATTGAGAAGACTCCAGGTTATCGGTGGGAGTCATTTGGGATTCCCTCCAATAGGGCGATATGTCATATTGTGGTGACGATAATACTTCAAGCTGACAAGAATCCATGTCCCCTTGATGTTCCAACAAAGTTATGATGACAAGGAATCTACATTCGATAAGGCCTCATCAATGTGACTTGATTGTATCGGGGAGAGGATTTTAAGTTCCCTCAACACTGTGATGGTGGGAAGGTGGTCAATGGCAATGGATGGATGAATAAGGTAGCAACACTTGGCATGACATTATTCATTGATTTCACATTGTTGTTGTGAATCAGTGTGATCTTTGGCCAAGTGATTTCAAACATGAAGCTAACGGTTGAAAGTGAATGAATGGATAACTACCTAGGAGATCTGGATACTCATTGGACAACGAGGCAGTACTAAGACAACCGATAAGGCAAGCCGACCTGAAGGAGGAATATAAGTAAAACAATAGAGATATAATAGGGTATGGCTAGATAGAGAGATATATGGAGAGTTATAATAGATAGAGAAGGTGGCGGAGTAGCATGTGGGGATGAGAAGATAGTGAAGTAGAGTCGAAATAGCTAATCTCCATGTTTGATCGACTAGATTTGATGTTTTGTAATCAAGTATCCCATGTAATTATGTAATTTTTTTTTCCATTTCTGTATTAATAAAATATCTTTGTTATTCCTACTTTGTTGTTGTGCAAACCTGTGCTGTTGTGAGTTTGATACGATACCCTTCATCAAGTGGTACCAGAGTACGTTTTCTTGAGCTTGTAAATAGATCGTTGGATGTGAGGCAGTTTGTAGTAGGACTTGTGAGTGTGGGCTGAGATTAAAATTCCTCCTAGATGTTCCCAACATGATATGGGTAGAGGAAGAGGAGGTGGAGGAAGAGATCCTCATAGAGATGAAATTAGAGTGCTTAGAAGGCAATTAGAAACCTTGCAGGAAGAGGTTCGTAGGAGAGATGTGGATCAAGGAGATGATAGTGAAGATGAAACTGAAGAGGAAATGGAAGAGGAAGAACACAATCAAATGGACCCTAGAGAAAGAATATTGTTGAGAGCGATCTCAAGCATTGGAAAGAGGCCCAAAATGGAGGTTTCAACTTTCAGTGGAAGTCTAAATCCTAAAGAGTTGATTTATTGGATCAATGACATGGAATAATTTTTCAAGTTTGAGGAGATTGAAGACCCTCACAAAGTGAGGTTTGCAAAGACAAAGCTAAAAGGGCATGCAAGCATATGGTGGAAAGAGATCAAACTTGAAAGGGGAAGACAAGGGAAGGAAAAAACTTCCAGATGGATACAATGGTGGAAATTTGAAGAAGCAATTTATTCTAGTTGATTATGAGCTGGAGCTGCTCAAGAAGATGCAAAGCTTGAGACAAGGAACAAGGACAGTGAAGGAATACATGGAGGAAATTCACAAGGCCCTAATTCAAACAGGAAATTTTGAAGTGAATAAGATGAAAGTTGCTCATTATATTAATGGGTTGAAGTCTAGCATACAAGAGGAATTGGCACTAGTAAGAATGACCACCATTTACCATTGAAGAACAACTAAACAAAAGGTTTGAAAGCAAACAAAGAGGTGAAGGTCATGAAGGGCTGGTAGATGGCCATATGGAGGTTGAATTGAAGATCAAACGAAGGGTGAAGGATCTAGTACTAGTCAAGATAAGAAAAGAGATGACTCATATCAGCCTCGTGATCAAAATAGTGGAGAGTAAAGAGGTAGAGGAAGATATGGACAAGGACCAGGAAGAGGAGGCTTTTGAGGAACATGTTTCCAATGCAAAGAATGAGGAAATAGATTCTATGATTTCCCTCAACATCAAGGGAAGACAAATAGAGAACCTAAAGGAAATGCATGAGTTTCCCATGTAGATGAAGATGCTCAATCGTCACATTTTGAAGATGCTAAAAGGGGTGAGTCCCTTGTTGTCAGAAGAGCCTTGCTGAATGAGGAGAAGGAACCAAACCAAAGAAAGAACCTGTTCCACATTCAATGTATATGTGAAGGTAAACTCCGTAATTTTATCATTGATGGAGGTAGCACTGATAATCTTGTTTCAGAGGAAATGGTCACTAAGTTATGGTTGGAAAGGAGAAGGAATCCAAGCCCATATTGGATTGCATGGTTGCAGAAGGACCAAAGGGATTTGTTCAATGAGCAATTTCTGATAAAGTTTAAAATTGGTGATTATAAGGATGAGGTTTTGTGTGATATCATACCTATGGATGTTTGTCACATGTTGTTAGGAAAATCATGGTAGTTTGATCAGCGAGTAGTGCATGATGGACATGCTAACACTTATTCATTGACAAAGGATGGTGTTTGACATAAGTTGAAGCCCTTGAAGGATGCAGGAGAAAAGGTATGCAATAATTCAAGAGTTTTCTTGTTTGATGAAAGAAAGTTCCTAGAAGGTACGAGACATGACCATATGTGTTTCACATTAATCCCTAGAACAAAGAATGAAGATAGTAGTGAGGTACCTATAGAGGTTCAAGATTTGTTGACTAAGTTTTAGGGTATTGTTTCTGATAGCGAACCTGAAGGTTTTCCTTCGGTAAGGAAGATTAGTCACCATATGGATTTGATTCCTTGATCTAGTTTGTCGAATAAGGTAGCTCATCGCATGACTCCAACAAAGAGAGAAGAATTGAATAGAAAAGTGCAAGAGCTATTACGAAAATGATTCATTAGGAATAGTTTAAGTCTATGTACAGTACCTGTAGTGTTAGTGCCAAAGACTTGGATGGAGAATGGTGGATGTGTTCAGATTCCAAAGCCATTAACAAGATCACTATCAAGTATAGGTTTCCCTTGTCAAGGATGGATGACATCATGGATTGTTTGAGTGGAGTTGAGTACTTCACGAAGATTGATCTGAAGAGTGGTTAACAATAGATTTGAATCAAAGAAGGAGATGAATGGAAGATAGATTTCAAAACCAAAGAAGGTTTGTACAAGTGGTTAGTCATTCCTTTTGGGCTAACCAATGCACCCAACACATTCATGTGGCTCATGAATGAGGTATTGAAATGATTTTTGGGTAAGTTTGTTATTGTTTACTTGGATGACATTTTTATTTTTAGTAAGACATTGGATGAGCATATGATGAATATCAGAAATTTATTTGAGAAGTCGAGGGAAGAAAAGCTATTAATCAACTTGAAGAAGTGCAGTTTTGTGAAACGTGAGTTGGTATACCTAGGATGTGTGATCTCAGTGGAGGGTCTTAAGATGGATCTAGAGAAAGTAAGAGCCATTATTGAATGCCTACACTAGGGAGTGCTATAGAGGTAAGATCTTTTCATGGTCTAGCAAGTTTTTATAGGAATTTTAGCAAAGGTTTTAGTAGTATTTGTGCACCCCTGACAAAAACTATGTGATCGATTTTAAAAGTGTATTAAATGTAAATTAAACAAATCAAAACAGACCGATAGAACATTAAATCAAAATAGAAAACTAAAATAACATAAATGCAAACTCAATATTCCATCGTTGATGTCGTCCTATCGTCCTCTATCTCCAATGTTTTTGTCGATTCCAGTTGGCTCTCATATTTGTATGCTAGTTTCAACAAACGGTCTTCCTAGAGAACGAGATTGAATATGGATGCATGCAATGCTATGCTAAGATATGATTGTATTGATACTAAACATGATTGCTAATGTGAAATATTACGAGATTATGAAAGCTAAAGATGATAAAGATAATGCTAGAATGCTAGAATACTATAATGCAACTATTCTCGAATGTGCGTATTATAAGTTTTAAGTAACCAATGCTTGGATTTGCAGGGATATTTATAGAGTTTTCGAAAGATTTTGATTGGCTGAGGTGATCAACAGTTGTGAAAATTCCTAGCAGATCGAACGGTCGAAGATGGATAAGACTAGAGAGAAAAATAGAAGAAAACAAAAAGAAAGATTTGTTTCCTGTAATGCCCCGCCACGCAACCCTAGAGGAAGTTGCAATTCACTACTTAAACGTACCAAAAAAATTTTGTTTAAGTACAAATAACATGAAGATAATACATATTGCCAACAACCTCTAAGGCCACGAGACAAGGATTACTTAAAAACCCAAAAAACAACTAACATTAAAATAAACCGAAACATTAATCACTTACAAAATTAAGATTACATACATCCCATGCAAGATAAATTACAACAAGGATAATAAATACCTCAAGTTTCCAATTAACATTTAAGCAATAAGATTACAACACTCATTCCCTGAATGAGGTAAATCCAATAATCATGATTACAATTTACAAATTCCACCTCGATAACAAATGAGGGTAGCAAGATAAAGCTCAACTGAAAAGAACGAAGCCAGAAAGGCAACAGCATCCAACGAGCTCTCCAACTGGAAATCACGAACGCACGAACATGAAGAAGAACCAACGAAAAGGAATGCACGCCACCCGACCACGTGGAACCCCAAGGCCCCACTCCCTCCGTGCTAGGAGATAGTAACAAGGATTTCCTAGACAAGTCCATCTACCTCTAGACACAGGATAACACAACTAAACCGACGCAAATACCCACATCACTTAACATAGTAAGAAAACTCACAAGACAAAACATTGCTTCCAGGTTACATAGAACAAGTACACCATCGTACAACACACAATAATTGACTAACTGTTGACGTAGGAAGAGTGTCATACATAAATTGCCATGAGTTACCCTAGCTCAACCTTCCTAGGCTACCGGACCCCCATCATGGGTTACCCTGGCTTGCCTCTATTGGCGCCGGACCCTCATGCAAAACTATGCGTCTCATCTCATCTCAAGTCTTAACGATGCATGTTCCATGAGAGAGGCATTCTTTAACTTTATTAGTGTGAAGTTCCCCATTAATTTTTTTTAAATTATCTCTTGATTAAACCCTAGGTGAGTTACCCTGACACCCCTTTGGGCGTCGGACCCTCACAAAGGGCCACTCTCCTACTGACAACACGGGGATACAAAACCCCCAATTCAAGGGTAGACCACATGTACAAACTGATGACTAATTTCCCACCTTAACACATAAGGTTAAACAACCCGTTCGTAGTACACAGGTAACCAACACATACCACAAATCCCGTTCATGATAACCGGGTGTAACAACATGGTGTAGCCACAACACATCTCAAGTTGACTCTCAAAAGAACAACCCCCATCAGGATACAACTCCCTTATCTGGAAGACTTACATGATCAACAAGAAATGACTTAAAGTCAACAATCATATAATCACACGTTCTCTACATGCCCAAAAATGTAATTTTGACAAACAAACTCTCTCATAACATAGAGACCAAAGCACAGAAAAAAGGCTAACTCACGTATAACCACCCATATCAGGAAGATTCTCAAAACATTCACTCTCATTCCACAACATCGAAGGCGAACAATTAAACACTAAAAACATTTCAGACAAATAGGTGAGCTAATGTTCGGATTTCCTAAATCCATTCAAACACAGATTTCATGACTTGCATTCATCCAATCAATTGATCCCATTTCTTTTCACGACATTGGAATATATAAAGAACAGATCATTTACTCTAAATTTCATAACCATATTCATAATCAAACACTTTAATAATGCAGCTATCTGGTTAAAATTTAAATCAACCGTTCTCTCTAAGTTTCATGATCACATGCAAAAGATAAATCACTTGATTAATAAATCATTTAGGTTAACTAATAAATTCATCCTTTACTCTCAGTTCCGCAATCATAATAATCACATGGTCGTTTAGAAGTTCTAGTTTGACATTTAACATTATTTAAATATACCAAATAAAATTATATTTATTTGCAAATGAAACAATTAAATAACTTTAGATAAAAACTCCCATTAAATAAACTATAACAAATAACATATATAAATATTTTCCAATTAATTTATATTTTAAAAACCTCATGACTAACATAACATACATTTTGAACTTACTAAAATTCCTTTAATTTAATATATATTAAAGATATTATATTTTATATAATATACAATATTAAATATTATATATAATATATAAAATATAATATAAATAATATATATATAAAAATTAATCTTAATAAAAGTAAATAAACTTTAACTAAAGAAAATAAATGTTTTAAAGCAAACAAAGGGCCGAAGCCCTGGCACGCAGGCCCCCCCCACCGCCCATGGCAGCGGAGCCTGTGTGCTCCACACACAGCGCCCTGCCTACCGGCCGGGCGGCGGAGCCTATGCACTGAGCGCACAGTGCCCGCCTCCCTACCGGGCGGCGGAGCCTGTGTGCGGAGAGCACACAGTGCCCGCCTCCCTGCCGGGTGGCGGCTGCGGTGGCGGCGGCGGTGGGGTGGGGTTTGACCTCCCACCTCACCAAAAAACAAATTTTATAATAAATTATTTCTGCGTTTCTTCCAGAAACGAAAAACGAAAAACAACAAAATTTTATGAAGTTTTTTCTGGGTTTAGCCCAACTTTAAAATTTTCCAAAATAACAAATATATTTGTATATATATTTGTGGGTATCTCCATATATTGATATATATGGTTGTATTCACAAATATATATACCCAAATCTTGATTTCATACACAAATTGTAACGATAATCCAAACCCAATTCAAGAAAATAAAACTTATTTCAAAACAAGGAAATGGGTTTTCAAAAATCTAGTTTAATCATTGAGCTTTCTTGGATTTTCTTTCTATTTCCAAATCCATTACAATTGTGCAAATTGAAAAGCTTTTCCATGAATTTTATTGAATCTAAAACTATATCTTCAATCATTCAAAATGAGCAAGAAGATGAAGGGAGAAAATATAGAACCTTATGTTTTCTCCAAAATTGGCAAGCTTCCACCATGGAGATTTTTTCCAAGCACTCCTTCAACTCCACCATCTTAGCCTCCTCTAAGCCTCTCCACCCAAAAACCAAAACCAAGAATTCCATAGAGGGATTGAAAGAAAACCCTAAATAAAAATATATCCTTTTTTCCAAACTTCCCAAATTCAAATTCAAATTCAACTTCTAATTCAAATTCTAATTCTAATTAAATTCAAATACAAATGCAAACTCACTTTCAAATTCAAACTAAATTCAATTTCAAATTCATATTCAACTCTTCACAAATATCTTTCCCCAAAATAGTCAACTATTTCAGAAAATATCTTTTCTACCCCAAAGTCTTTGCATAAGAAAACATTTGAATTTTTAATAACTTTAAACAATTTTCTAATTCTAATTTGAATTCAATGTATTTTAGCATCTTATATTCAACAAAAGAATTAAATCTTTTACACTTTTAATTCAAAAGGGATAATATAATTAATTCACACAATTAATTTAAATTATCAATAAAATAAATCTAATCCACTATTAGATTATTTTATTAATTTATTTAAATTAATTAATACAGTAAATAGTTTCCTAGCATTACAACCAAGAGCATTTAATCAGCAGTTAAGCAACATAAGCCATTTTAACTTGAATTTAATTAAAGATCAAGGTGATCAGGGCAACATGAAACAACCAAACCCGACTACAACCCGACGACACTCGGTGACTAGGGTAACGACTTGACACAGAAAACCTAGCTACTATCTCCCAATTAGTTTCCGTTGGTCAATGGACATGCTCAAACCTGAAAACCAGGTGGAGTCGATGTCATATACCTGCCAACCTGCAACAAAGAGCATGTCGAACGTGCATATATACATAATATGATCAGACACACCGTGAAGAGGAAATCTCAGAATCGTAGGGCACTCGCAAGCGAGTGATACAATCCCGTCCCCTTCACCAATACACTCTCACTAACTGACGCATCTAACATCATTAACATGATCAACAGCATAGAACATCGTTAAATCAGATATCTTCTAAGTTAATCCAGACATGTCGTAAAGATGGCATCAGAATGAAATCACATCAAAATATAGCTTCACATCGTTTAATTATTGCAATCAGAAGTAACCAAGTTCCAAATTCCCATCATAACATAACAAGGCATTACAAGGAGAACACTGATGAACAAGGAGCCAAAACAGAGGGGTGTTACATTTCCTTTTCGTGTAAGAGATAAGATGAGATGATAAAGATGAATTGTAAAAATAATATTTTTGTGATATTGAGGAAAGATTTTGAAGATAAATAATGAATTATAAATTCAATTATTTATTTATTGGTGACATGGAAGATTTTTCTTAATTAAATGGAATATTTAATTAAGATTTGAGAATAATGGAGGATTTCATGATTAAATAAAATATTTAATTATGATTTGAAAAGATATGAAAGATAATTAATTAAATTTTTAAGAAATGACATGTGCATGAAATTAATTAAATAGAATATTTAATTAATTAGAAGAAAAATTTGAAAAGAAATATTTAAATTTAATTAAATCAAAAGACATAATTAAATTCAAAAAGTGATAATTAATTAAAATAAATAAAGAATATTTATTTAATTAATCAAGTAGGCATATGAAATAATTAAATAAAGTGAATTTATTTAATTAAGGTAGAAGAATAAAGTGAATGAACAATATAATTAAATTAATTAAATTTAATCATATGTAGAGGACTTTAGAGAAATTAATTAAATAATAAAATATTTAATTAAATGCCAGGATTTAGACATGACCAATTTTATGCATATACATTTTTCCCCTCTTTGAAGTGATGTGTGAAACACATTGCTTCAAAGAAAATATTCCTACTTTTGTTAAAATTTACTGTGTTTGATTTTTGTCCCTGATCGAAAAACTTTAACTGATATGCCCCTTATTTGATTTTGATATGTGGTTGATACTGATGATGCCCACTCGGGAGGTAAATCACTGATGATGAAATTCAAATAAGGAGAGGGATGCAGTGATTTAGCTCCTGATAAATGATGTAGAAAAGATGCCCCAATTTGAAAAATAAGGTCAAAGTGAGATAAAAAAGATAAAAATAAAAATAACATGCTACAAAAAGCCTCCTTGTTTGACCTTTAAAAGGTAAAAGAGGAAAAAGAGCAAGTCATTTTCACCTTTTTACTTTAGAAACTATTTGCTCTGACAGTGACTTGGCGAGATGGAGATTCCCTATCATAGGCATAGATTCGAGCGAGCCTGACGATATCAGAGACTAGCCACATATGGACCACTGATGAGTCAATTCAACCCCCTTTGCTTTTGAATTTTTTCATTTTTAGTTGATTTTGAATGTTTTTTCGCGGATTTGAGATTTTAGTAAGTCGTTTTAGTGCTTTTAGGGAATAGAATAGTGTATTCACGGTTTCTTGTAACACATCTAGGGCTTAAAGTAGCACTTTTAGGATTTCCGCAGGTTAGCGCATTCGATAGGTGAAATAGCGCATATAGGGTGTCGCTAGCAATTTTGGTGCATTAGCACATTTAGGACACAAAATGATGCTTATAGGGTTTTCACGCATAGAGTATATGAAATGGAATATTTGATTAGGGATTTAGTGCATATAGGGAAATAGTGCATATAGGGAAATAGCGCATATAGGATTTGATTTAGCACTTTCAAGGCACAGAATGGCGCATTTGGGGTTTTAGCGCATCCGGGGGAAATTTTAGAGCATTTAGGGTTTTAGCGCTTTTGGGCCACAGAGTAGTGCATCTAGGAAAATTTAGACAGAATGTTGTATGATGAAAATGATGATGAATTATTGCTTCTTTGGTCAATAGATAGATAAATTGTCGTTTCATCATGTGGATGTGGATAAAAATGATATAAAATATGATAAATGATTGATTGCTTTGCAATTTACTGATAAATTTGTTTTTAGAAAACAAAGAGTAAATGATAGATATATCTTCTAATAAATTTGCTTTCTGCAATAGAAAACAAATAGTAGATGATGTGATTAAAAACATATTTGCATTCGTGATTTGAAGTACAAATAGGATGATGATTTGATTGTTAATAAATTTTCATTCTTGAAAAAGAAAAACAAATAGGAAATGATGATAGAATAGATTGATTTGATATTGAGATAGAAATATTTTGCATTAATTTCCTGATATGAGTCACTTAGATAGAGTATTTGATATGGTTCACTGATATGAGTCATTGATTGATATGGATCACTTGATATGAGTCTAATAGATAGATATGAGTCTGATTGATATGGATTTGATAGATAGATATGAGTCTGATTGATATGGATCTGATAGATTGCCTTTGTGATGACCAAAAATAGGAGGTTTTCAAAAAACTCCAAATTAGAGAGCGCTTCTCGGCAGGTTGGGATCGGATACAAGATCTCACACCTGCAGATGTGTAGTTGATAGTTGGATGTGGGTTGGGCCCACTATTTTTGATGCCTCCTATTTGAGTCAATAGGGGACTATTGACCGCACTAGCTGAGAGATGGCATTCTGAGTACAATACTTTTCATTTTCCGACGGGTGAGATGATGGTGACCCCAGAGGATGTATATAGGATTTTGGGGATCCCAGTGGTAGGTGCCCTTGTGTTCTATGACCACAAGGAGCTATGTGGTATAGAGGCACTGAGGAGAGTATATGGTGATGCACATATAGTAGGATATTGGGTGACGTGGGCAGACTTTAGGGGATATCTAGCCTTACCTGTAGTGTTGGGTGCATTTAATGGAGGCTTCCTTTATCTGGATCGTCGGTCAAAGGGACTATCAGTTGGGTGGGGTAGGATCATCGAGCAGATGATGGTTTAGCCGCAAAAATATGCTTGGGGGAGCTGCATGTTGGCTCATTTATATCATGACTTGCACTAGGTGGTTTAGAGAGGATCATCGAGTTTATCGTGTGGCATTACCCTGCTCCAGATCTAGGCATGGGAGCATATTGTTGTGATGAGGCCACTATGTTTGAGAGTGAGGCCACCAGGTAGGCCGTATGTATATGCATATTCTATTTCACTTGTCTAGCCCAAGCTGGGCAAGGTGGAGTACTGGAGATAGACCTTGGATGATATAGATTCAGTGGTATGGAGGCCCTACACAGATTGTGAGGCGTGGGATACCGATTAGTTGGAGATGTCATTTATATGTATACCCCATTTTTTGATAGGTCGCACTCCATTCATCATAGAGAGGTTTTTGGCCTTGCGAGTACAGAGGTAGTTTGGATTCACACAGGGGATGCCTCAGGCCTTGTGCACTACGGACGGTGCAAGGATGAGCTTGGATGGGGTCCGTGCATTTCTTACTAGGTTGCATATACTGAGTATACAACATTACAACCTGAGGTATGGGATACTAGGCCTGATATTGTTGATGTACACATGTCTGAGGAGTACTCGATCTATTATCACACACACCCATTTCCGTGATTCACATGTCCAGATGAGTCGGCGCCCATTTTGGTGGCACCTCAGCCAGGGGTTGGGAGACAGGAGGATGTGGTAGGTAGAGAGCAGGCAGTTGGCAGAGGAGAGCAAGAGGATAGTGGAGACGGGGAGGAGAGTGGAGAGGAGGAGAGCTCGGATGATGACGATGGGGATGACGGCGAAGATGGAAGAGGTGGGGAGCAGAGGCCAGTGAGGTAGAGTATTGATATCGCGGGCAGTTCTCAGGGCGTACAGAGGTCAAGGAGTGACTCCAAATGACAGAAAGTGGTTAGGGTCACCTCTTCAGCGCATGAGGCATAGATAGATACACTACAGGCCCAAGTGCAAACACTTTAGGGGTAGTAGGTGCAGTTGCAGAGCCAGTTGACTCAGGCTCATAGTTTGACAGTGCAGTTACAGGCACAACTTGCACAGGCATAGGCATAGGAACAGGTACAAGTACCTCCTCCGGCCCCAGACCCATAGGTGGCCCAGTTGATAGCAGAGAGGGATTCTTTCAGACGGCAGGCAGTGGAGGTAGAGGGTGTGGCACAGAGACTTATGGGCACCGTTGAGAGTGCATCCTTGCGAGAGGCCATTGCAGAGGGATTTGAGATGGCCAGGGAGGCCAAGTACTACCGGGTGAGGTATGAGAAGTTGTGTCCTCCTGACTGCAGAGAGCCTTACCCTCGGTCTCACAGTAGGACCAGGAGCAGATCACAGATGGCTACACAGAGTAGAGGGGTTACAGAGCCTCGACGAGATCCTGATGCAGGGACGAGTGGCAGGCCATCATCCTCGAGACCAGCTCCATCAAGGGGGTCCACCAGCCAGCCTTGAGTTATCGATTCAGGAGTTATTGATGTATCTGAGCATGTATATTATTTTTTATCATATCTCATGTATCTCTCTATACTGTTTAGTTTCATTGTACATTGGACATTTGTATGTATATTTGATGAGCGATGATATGTAGTGGCGATGAGTTTTGATGATGTGTTTTATATTGAGATGATGATATGCATTTGTATGTGTGATGAGATGGATTTTGATATGTATGTTAATGATTTTATGACTAACCATGTGATGCAGGATGATTCATGTTATGATGTTGATTTGTGATGTGTACTAATGATGTCATGCAGGTGGATGATATGTTTAAAAAGTCAATGTGTTGAAATGATATGATATATGATAGGAAATGTTATGAAACTATATGTTTTGCAAATGATGTGGAAATGTAATGTATGGATGAAATTTTTGTTTTTGGATTTTTCAAATGCAATAAATGAGGATGATGGGATGGATGTTGTGTTTATGAGATACATCATGAATTTTTAATATGTATTTGAATTAGGAAATGATATGAAATGATATGTGAGATGGATCAAATATTATGTGAAAAATGGCATGATATGAAAATGATAGATGAGTGTAACAATGAGATGAAATGTATGATGTAATAGCATGATGATAAAATAATAATGAAAATAAATGATAAATGATAATGTAGTGAAATGTAATGAAATGTTAATGCAATGGAATGAAATGATAATGCAAGGAAATGTAATGAAATGATAGTGTAATGGTAATGTAATGAAAGGAAATGATAGGAAATGATAAATGGAAATGATAAAATGATATGAAAAGTGAAAATGATAATAAATAATGGTGAAATGATAAATGAAAGGAAATCATAAGTGAAAATAATATGATAAGCGAAAATGATATGAAAAAAAATGAAATGAAATGAGATGATAAAATGAAATGAAATGAGATGATAAAATGAAATGAAATGATATGATAAAATGGAATGAAATGAGATGATAGAATGGAATGAAATGAAATGAGATGATAAAATGAAATGAAATGAGATGATAAAATGAAATGAAATGATATGATAAAATGAAATCAAATGATACGATATGATAAAATGAAATGAAATGATATGATATGAAAAAAATGAGATGAAATGATATGATAAAATGAGATGAAATGATATGATAAAATGAAATGAAATGAGATGGTAAAAGGGATGTAACCGTGTAGAATGAAAATGACATGGATATGAAAATGATAAGTAAGATGTTAATGATATGAAGATGATAGATAATATGAAAGATGGAAAGGATATGAAATACTTAAGGGATAAATGAATGATATGAAATGATAAAGGATCTTAATGATATGAAGATGATATAAAATGAGAATGATCAATGGCATGCAATGAAATTATATGATACGATAAAGGATTGAAATGATATGCAAATGCATGATAAAGGATAAACTATATGATATGTACATGACCTAGATGAAATGATAATGGTAATGAAATGATGATGAAGATAAAAGATGATAATGAAACAAATGTCCTCCACAACTAAAGTGACATGATAGCCATTGATGTTTTTATTCATATTTTAAAAACTTTGATGCAAATCAAGTATGCAGATATGTACAATGATCTAAATGAAATGCAACTAAATGAAACTAACCGCTTGTTGATTCTTTTGTTAGCTTTCCTGAATCATCATAGAGCATTTTAAAATGTTGGAAGTATGTACAAGCATCAGAGAGGAAATTAGCACCAATGATGACCTGAGTACAACTTTCATGATTTTTGATATAGCAAGCGAACACAAGCATCGAGGTATAATTGAACGGAGATGACTTGAGCATTTCTTGCATAAACAAACAAAGACTAACCACTTTATGATGCAAATGTGGAACTGTCATCAATGATACGCTTTGGAAATCATGTCTCGCGACATATCTGCACCAAATTGATAGTTAACCTCAAGACAACAGACAAAGAAAAATCATCCTCTTTCCTCGCCACTCTAGTTCATTACATCATCGAGTGTGCTCCAGAGAGATGATATTGAAAAGTCAAACAACCATTGTTCAAAATATAATACTACTATTCCAAACATTATTCAGATTTTAGATCATCCAGATATGAGTCATGATATGGTACTTGTTGAAAACTGTTGTGATTTGGATCAACGATTGGGTAGTTGTTCATGTGATTTGATTGTTTGTTCACATGATTAGATTTTATGTCATTGTCTAGCTGTTTTGGTAGAACCTGAAAGTTGAGTGCCCCTAGTATATCAACATTTGCCCCCATTATTGACACAACTTGATAAAATGGATATGTACAATGATCAAGCCATGGTAAGATATTATCGCTCTAGGAAAATGATGGCAGTATGATGCTGGTATGGCCCTAAGATGATGGAAAGATGCATGAAATGAAGGCTAGGAAGTTAAGTGCAGAACATGAACTAATAGATGGAGAGCTACAAATAGCGTCTGTTTGCCATATTTTCACTATTTGTTTTTATTACATTTTTCTGATTTCTTTTTTATTTTTTTGTTTTTTCTTGTCAATAGACTGCCTGTTGTCAGGTTTTCACCCTATGATGATTTTTTTTTATTTTTTTTTAGGACATTTTCTAATTTTTTTTGTGTTTCTTTGGGACTTTTTCTGCTGTTTTTGTATTTCTTCAGGACTTTTTCTGCTGTTTTGTGTTTCTTCAGGACTATTTCTACTGTTTTTATGATTTTTTTAGGACTTTTTCTGCTATTTTTTATGGACTATTTATGTTGTTTTTATGATTTTTTTAGGACTTTTTGTGCTGTTTTTATGATTATTTTAAGACTTTTTCTGTTGTTTTGTGTTTCTTTTCAGGATTTTTTCGGATGATGATGACTGATTCAGACATAATACTTTTTCAGGTGCATTTGTTGATAGGTTTGTCAAACAGGTCCCCTTCTGGCATTGATAGCTTGTATGCTTCTGAACTGTATACAACAATGATCACATAAGGACCCAGCCAATTTGGTTCAAACTTACCTTTCTTCTCTCTGTCTTGTTGATTGCGTGGGTTCTCCTTTAGAACAAGATGACCAACCTGAAAGGTGCGTGGTTTGACTCTATGATTATAGTTGCAAGACATCATTTGTTGATATGCTTTCAAATGATCAGTTGCTCATTGTCTCTTCTCATCAAGGAGTTCTAGTTCTTGCAGTCAAGAAACTCTATACTCATCATCTATTGTGAGACCCTTTAAGGATACCCTTAGTGATGGAATCTCAACCTCTAATGGTAAAATGGCTTATGCTCCATAGACAAGAGAAAATGGTGTTGCTCCTGTTGGCGTTTGGATGCTAGTTCTGTAGGCCCATAATGCGGGATTAAGTTGAATGTGCCAATATTTCCCTGCATCATTCACAGTCTTTTTCAAGATTTTTAGTATTGTTTTGTTTGAGGCCTCTGCTTGCCCATTCCCTTGTGGATAATAAGGTGTTGAATATCTATACTGGATATGGAATCGCTCACAAAGTTCATCAACATCCTGATTCTTGAATGGTCCTCCATTATCTGTGATAATGGAGTTGGGAATGCCATACTGACAAATGAGATAGTTGAGTATGAACGATGAAATTTGTTTGTCAGTAACCTTAGTCTGAGGTACTGCCTCAATCCACTTGGTAAATTACTATGTTGTTGTGATGATAAACTTATCTCCATTCGATGATGAAGGATGAATATTGCCAACTAGATCTAACCCACATTGAGAGAATGACCAAGTTGGCATGAACAGTTGAAGTTCTTGTGCAAAAGCATGGATGAGATTCCCATGAATCTGACATTTAGAGCACTTCTTCACGAAAGTGGATGATTCCCTCTCCATAGTTGGCCAGTAGTAACCCATTCTAATCAATTTTTTGGATAAGGTCAGTCCACTTGAATGAGTACCACAAATGCCACCATGAACTTCTTGTAAAGCCTTGTTAGATTCATCACGTTCAAGACATCGAAGTGAAGTACCATCAAGACCACGGTGGTAGAGGATGTCAGTGATAAGAGTATAGCGAGAAGATTGGCAAATAAAATTGCACTTTTGGTTACGGGATAGGTCATGTGGTAAAATGTCATCTTTGAGGTAGGTATAAATCTTGCCATACCAAGGGGAATCAGATCCTACTAAGTGGCAGATGATTTGGCTTTCAGGTGTGTCATAAGCAGGTGTAAATGATTGTTCCACCAGAAATTCATAGCGAGCCTAATTTTCTGGGAGTTGCAACAATGATGTGATCGTGGCCATGGCATCAACAACTTTGTTATCAAGTCTTGGAATCTGTATGAACTTGATATCCACGAATTACTTCTTGAAATCATCAACCATTTTCTTATATGGCAACAGTTTATCATCTTCGGTCTAATAATCATCATTGATCTGATTAATGACTAACTGTGAGTCACCATAAACTTGTAGTTCTGTGATCCTCCATTCCAATGCTATCTTGAGTCCAGTGATTAAAGCTTCATATTCGGCTATGTTATTAGTGCATGGAAACATTAGCTAATATGACCGAGGAATGGTATTTCCTTGAGGGGTGACAAAGAGTATGCCCGCCTCCGATCTGTGTTGAGTGAAAGATCCATCAAAGTATAAAGACCAAAGTTGCTTTGATTCTGTAGTGAAGACATCAGCATCTGGAAATTCAATGTGCATGGGATCTTCTGCTTGTAGTGGTGCTTTAGCTAGTTGATCAGCGATAACTTGTCCTTTGATTTCTTTACAATCAACATAATGAATGTCAAACTCGATTAGGATCATGACCCATTTTGCTAGCCTTCCTATCAATGTAGCTTTGCTTAACAAATACTTGAGTGGATCAATCTTTGCAACAAGATTGATTGCATGAGTTAACATGTAGTGTCAAAAATTTTGTGAGGCAAAGACTACTGCGAGACAGGCCTTCTCAATGAAAGTGTAGTTGATTTCATGACCTGTTAGCGTTTGAATGATGTAATAAATGGCGTGTTCCTTTCCTGTAGCGTCTTCTTGTGCTAATAATGCCCCCAAAGATGTCCCTGTTGTGGCAATATATAAAATTAGAGGTTTGTCCAGATTTGGCGGTACTAGAACTGGTGGGTTCATTAAGTATTGCTTGATCTATTGAAAGGCTATCCCACACTTGTCATCCCACTTAAAAGGAACATTCTTGTGCAATAGATGTGTGAAAAGTAGACTTTTATCTTCTAGTTGTACGATGAACCTTCGTATAGATTGAAGTCATCCCTGTAATGACCTCAACTGACTGATATTCCTTGGTGGAGGCATTTCCATGATTGCTTGTACCTTGGCAGGATCTACTTCAATTCCTTTTGCTGACACTATGTATCCTAAGAGCTTCCCAGATGTGACCCTGAAAACAAATTTCTTGGGGTTGAGGCGAACTTTGAATTTTTCCAACCTTGCAAAGATTTTGGATAACACTTCAAGATGTCCTTCTCTTGTGTATGATTTGTCCAATATGTCATCTACATAATCTTCCATGAATGTGTGCATCATGTCATGAAAAATTGTAGTCATAGCTCTTTGGTAAGTAGCCCCAGCGTTCTTTAGACCGAAAGGCATGACATTCCAACAGTAAGTCCCCCATGGACATGTGAACGCTATTTTGTCCTGGTCTTCAGGTGAAATCTTGATTTGGTTGTAACCAGAAAAACCATCCATTAGTGAATACATGGCATGGCCAGCTGTCAGATCAACTATAGTATCAATGCTTGGAAGCGGGAAGTCATCCTTAGGACATGTCTTATTAAGATCTTTGAAATCTGTGCACACTCTGACACTTTTGTCGGGCTTGGACACAGGAACAATGTTGGAGATCCATTCTGCATAGTTGATTGATCTTATAAATCCCACATCAAGGAGTTTTTGGAGTTCTCCTTTAACCGGTAGTGCAACATGAGGATGCATCTTTCTAAGTTTTTGTTTCACCGGTTTAACTCTTGGTTTGATGGACAAGTGATGCATTATAAGATTAGGATCAAGACTTGGCATGTCTGCATAAGACCAAGAAAAGTTGACTTGATTTGTTCTGAGAAATTCCATGAATTCAGGTACTTCTTTATCTATCATTGATGCAGCTAACTGTAGAATCTTTGGTTTTTCTAAAGTTTCAGGATTAACTGCTTTTGTAGGCTCAATCAAGATAGGTGATCGCTCATGATAATGTTCAGGGAGAGTGTCAAATATCCCATCATTAGGTGCCTTAAAAAGGTTTTCACCATCTGATACGCTCTTTATTTTATCTTTTGTTTGATCTAACACTGCCAAATTCTAGTTTTCACCATTAGATTTTCTTTTTTATTTTTACTTTTGCAGCTAGGAGACTTGACACTCTCCTGATTAAAGACTCCATTCTGAAAATCGCTAATGGAACAATCATTTGTGTCATCTATGGAAAGAAATTTCATGATAGATTCGTCGCTTGGGAACATAGGTAAATAGATAGGTCCGGATGAATCCCAATCAATGAGATCGGGATGGATCAGTGGTAGCAGGTCATTAGGTTGCATGAAATCGGCTATGGTTATGGTCATAACAGAGTTGTCTATAGGATTCGAGGTATGAGGTAGATCAAAGATGGTACTGTTATCACGATAGTCTTGTTCAAATAAATCTGACTTGATATCACTAGAATCATAGTCACCTTGTAGTTCAGATTCTTGCAGTTGGGACCCTGACCCTGACCCTTCGATTAGAATTGGAGTGTACTTGTGTACCACATCAACCTTTTTGTCCCTCCAGAACTCATCATTGTGGATGGTGTCCCATTCATATTCACAAGAGTATGTGTCAAAGTTATTATCCATGAAATTTTGGATTGCTGTCAAACATGCTTCTCTTATATCAGACCCTTCTTGCAATGTGAGAACAGTATCATGCAACTGCTTAGATGTTACTTCTTTTGAGTTAGTATCATAGCCTAGTCCTGTTTTATCTTTTGCAGCAAGTCCTGGAAGGTGAATAGGCTCAACTGCTCCTTTTCTCTTTTCGATAGGACCATTACCATCGTAGCCCATCTTTTGCATGATTGAATATCCTTTTCCATATTGATTAGTAGGTAGTTTGACATTAAGAACTGTTTCAGCTTCATCTCTATAGTGCCAACTTAGAACTTCTCTATCCTCAGAATCTTCCATGGGGAATTTTTCTTTAATAAATCGTCCATTAAACTTTGTATTTGGCTCTGTTGGTGGTTGCATTGATGTAGATGCTACAAATATTTGTTGTGTGATAGAGGGTTGTCCATGCGACCGAGGTGATATAGGTAGATTAGCAAGACAAAGAGAGTACTCCCTGACTCCATTGTCCTTGAACTGTAGTTGCTTGTCAAAGCTTTTGGTTAACTGACTAATTTGTGTATCATCTTTGGGAGAAGTACTAGCAGGAGCTTCTCGATTGTTGGGAACCAAAGTGTCTTGACTAGCTTTGATGTTGGCACAAGTCTGACTGTTTGAATTATCAGCTGGTATTGTGATCTCCTGTCTGTCATAATTAGGAAACTTAAGACATTGATGATATGTGGACGGAACAGCTTGCATTTCGTGGATCCAAGGATGACCCAACAAGATGTTGTATGCAAGATCACGATCTAACACTTGAAAAAAAGTATTTTTGATAACAGTCCCACTCTGACTGGTAGCATGATCAAACCCTTGGACGCTCTCTCCTCATCATCGTAGGCTTTAATAGTAATCTTTCTTCTGGGATCAATGGAGTCCTCAAGAAATCCTAAAGCCTAAACTAACTTCATAGTACATATGTTCAAACCAACACCTCCATCAATTAGGATGTGTCTGACACGAAACTTGTGGATCATGACTTCTAAGTATAGCAATGAATTATGGGGATGTGTCATGGATACATCATCTTTTTCAAAGAATGAAAGGCATGCGGGTGAGGATAAGTGTCCCACCATGGCTTGAAATCAGTCCACATCTAGATCGATGGATACAGTTGTTTCAACGAGGGCCTTTTCTAGAATTTCCTTGTGTGCTGGGGAAAGCTTCAAGAGTTCCAAGATAGAAATCTGAGCAGGAGTTTTTCCAAGTTGATTGACTTAGTCATATTGATGTTGAGGTAGGGGCACACTGGTTTTTGAAGAAGCGCCCTTTAAGACAACTTTAGCTTGTGCTCTTGTTGTTGCATTGACTTCTCTATATTCCATCTTTTCCTTAACTTTTATAACATTGACCTTCTCATCATTAGTGTAGATATGATTGATTATATGATCATTGATATGGTTCACACTTTTTTCGGAAGACTCACCCTTTTGATAGTTGGGCAAAGGGTTGCGAAATGATTGATGGTCTTTGTTTGATTGTTGATGTCCTTCTATTGTGATGGTTCCATTTTCGATTAAGTCTTGGAATTTATTTTTCAAGGCTTGAAAATTATTTGTGCGATGGCCCTTGCACCAATGATAATCACAATAGTATGCATCATTCCATGATGGAAGCTTCACACTAGGTTCAAAGTTGCATTGAGGTGGCAAAGTAAGAACATTTTTAGCCATCAATTCTTTGAATGCAAATTCTAAGGATTGACCCAGTGGAGTAAAAGTTCTTTTTTTAGAGAAGAATGAAGATCATTGTGGATTTGTGTTCGAGGTATTTCCTAAGGCATTGTTATTGTTATCATTTCCACAGTAACCTTGATTGGTGGCATTCCCTTGATTGGGAGTAGAATTTTGATTCACGTTATTCCTTGGAGGAGGAGGATTGTTTCCCTGATTTGTAATCGAGTTGAAATTGTTATAGTTATTGTTGCAAAGAGCACTAAGAACAAATGGCTTAGTCAAGACATGATTTGCATCTACAACACCATCATTCACCATGTTTTTGTTGCGAGTCCAAAACTTAGATTTTTCATTGTGGTGATTTGATGAGCTAGGATTGTCCTTGTCAAGTTTTACTATCCCTCTTTGGACCAAGGCACTTTCAATGGTGATGGAATTTTCAATAAATTTTTGAAAAGAGGGAGAACAATGAAGATTAAGACAATAGCTCATCTCTTGATCTAAGTTTTTAATGAAAGTGGTGATCTTTTCCTTTTCAGGAACATGGAGTGGGTATCTAGTGAAAAATCTTCTCCATCTTTGAAGAAATGTAATGAATGGTTCGCCAGGTTTTTGTTTAGCCTTGTAGAGATCAATCATGGTTATTTGATGTTGTAGGAATATTGTGATATGAACTCATTAATCAATTCCTCAAATGTCTTGACAAGCGGTATGATTTTCGATAGCCATTCCATAGATTGGCCTCCAAGACTTCTAGGAAATAAACGCATCAAGTATGTGTCCTCATGATCAAACTCTAAAGTCATATTTCCGAAGTCCCTAATATGATCGATTGGATCCGATTTCCCATTATTACAATCAAACTTTGGGATTTCACAATGTTTGGGAAATGGAATCATGTCGAGACGTTGGTCAAAAGGATAGGACAAATGTCATCAAGAGCATATGTCCTTGTTGTGGCTCCCCCTTGTAGATCTTTAATTTGTCCTTGTAGTGCTTTAATCTATTGAGACAAGGCACTAATATTAGACAAGGGTGTTTCATCAGGATTACTCTTTATGTTTTCAGTATCAAAATCATGAGGCAATTTAGCTCCTTTGTCAACTAGATACAAGAAATATTTTTCTTTATTGCGCTCCAAAATCTTTTCTAAGGCTTTGTGGAATTTGGGATCTTTCTCAGCCTCTCTAAGACGTTCTTCATCCTGGTCATCATCACTATCTACAGGAATTTTTCTCACATCCCTATATTTGTGGAATGGATTTTCTTCTCTTTCACCCATGTTGTCGTTAAAGAGGGGATTTCGACACATTATAAAGGGGATTACTATTCCCATCTTCTTCTTGAGTTCTTTGGGTATGATCTTCTTGTTGAATATCCTCTTTTAGCTTATTGTATTGAGATCTTGTAAAAATAGGTATATGATTTTGAAATGTTCTTCTAGACTTAGATCACAATTTGATAAGTGCACAAATGATGATGTTTTGATCTGATAAGATGAAAATATTATGATATGATCAAAAGATGTTCCTAATTCTTGATTGTGGCTTCCAATGATAAAGGATATTAGAATCCTGTTGGGGAAGTTGAATCAATAATCAAAAAAAAATTTGAAAGGTGCGCTTTTAAGATTTGATGCTTGTTTTCGAAGAATGATAAGTATATCAAATAGCCTAATTAAGATCACTGAAGGATTTGACTGGGATGTGTTGGATACTCAATGGAAGGTTGTGGTAGATAATCGAACTCAAGAGGTTGATTGTGATTGTGTTGTTGAGCTAGAGCTCTTCTTTGGAAATATGCTCGTGAATATAAAGGCTCTACAGCGTACTCATCAGTAAACCCTCTAGCAAAATCTTGGTATGTATGGAGAAACTCACGATGATGAAGCAAGACGTTTTGAATTTTATACAAAAACCTTTTACGTTGCAAGGTTTCCTTGTAACCTAAATGTTTCTTAGGTTTCTTGACAAATTTCGTTGATTTCCACTCTCTAAGCATGAGAGAAATGTCAAAAGGTTACTGGACCAAAGATGTTATAATCTCAGATTTGTCAAAAAGTAATAATTCTAGAAAATGACAAATGCACTACTCTGTACCCTATATGCGCTGCAAAAATAGGCATATGCACCAGAGAAATACTCAAATGCACTTCAACAGACCTCAGATGCATTACTCTGTGTCTTATATGTGCTACAGAAAAAATGCTTTGACAGTGACAAAAACTGTTTATAGATTATTCAATCTATGCGCTAAAACAGGCTCTAAAAGCGTTGAACTAGCCAGTGAATGCGCTACAAAAAAATTTATATGCGCTACTCTGTGTCCTAGATGTGCTAAAACAATTTTCCAAAGCGGTTTTTCAAATAATTTTGAATAGTTTTCAGCTGAATTTTCACATGTTCATCTTGGATGATCTTTTATCTGAGTTAATGTGATTGAAAACACAACAAACACTCTAAAAACAGTTGTTTTTAAGCCCTATACTAAACATCAAGTGTATGTTCAAAAATATTTTTCAAAAAGTGTTTTCACAGGTTTCACACATAATAGAAAATTCAGGCAGACTCACTCTTAGTACTGAAGTAGGTCATCCTAATAATCAACAGCCCGCATCTTAGAACTATGTCGACTCACATAGTCATGTCACCCCCAAAGGGGCGCATGTTTTTTTGTCTTTTCTAGGTGCGTACTTAGAGTGACGGAAGTGGATACCGAATCCCTTGAGAAAATGGTCCTTGGTAGTTATATGGTGAGTGTCTTGGGGGCAGATTCTTCCCTCCCCTTGCACTGTGATTATTAGGATGTTCAAAAACTAACTTCGGCTAGCTACTACACTAGGTTCTTAGTAAGGGTTTCCGTTCGGTGCGGCAATAATAAACTCCCTCAGGAGACCTCCCAACCTTTAGAACAAAGGCTTTGGGGATGGTTATCTTGCACACTACTGAAAAAAGTGGGTTTCCCCAGATTTGCTTTAAATTTTATAGTGGGGTGGAATAGCCTGGCTTTGGCTTGAACCCACTTGGGTCGTTCCTTTTGGGTGAGTACTTTTTCCCACAAGAGTAGGACCTCTAAAGGATGTAAGAAAGAATTAAAATTGCATGGAATTGAAAAGGCAAGTCCAGTATTTTGATCACCTAGTTAAGGGGAGAGCATAGACCTATTGCCACAAACAAAGCAACCAAAGTTCTTTTTAGATCCCAAATGACAATGATTTAATCTATGTGAAGATGTTGCTTCACAAAAAGCATGGGATTCATTTTAACTGCAAAAATAATTGTGTGGTGACTATCCTGGATTGCTTCATTTTAATCCATGTCTACCCTAGGGTTGCTTCTTTTTAACCAGAAAAAGCTATGTTTGTGAAAGGCGTCAGACTCAAAACTTTGTTTAGTTACAACCTGTAAGCGCTAAAACAAAGAGAAAATGTGCTAAAACAGATAGAAAATCCGCTAAAATAGACAGTAAAAGCGCTACAGAAATCCCTAAATGTGCTAATATAAATCCCAAATGTGCCAAAAGAAAATGAAAAGAATTTTTCTTTTTACAAAATTTTAATAAAGTCAACCGAGTGTATGCGCCATTTTGTTCCCTATAAGCGCCATTTTGTTCCCCAGATGCATCGTTCTGTTCCCCAGATGCGCCGAAAAACCTACAAAAGCACTATTAAAAATCTTGTATGCGCTAAAAAAAAACCACGTATGTGCTAAAACACAGAATTTTTCAAAAATATGAATTCCAGAACGCGAAATCTTGTTATAAAACCTGCAAATAAATGTCAAAAATGGGGCAAGGCCTCACAGTGGGTGCCAAAAATGTGTGATCGATTTTAGAAGTGTATCAAATGTAAATTAAACAAATCAAAACACACCGATAGAACATTAAATCAAAACAGAAAACTAAAATAACATAAATGCAAACTCAGTATTTTGTCATTGATGTCGTCCTATCGTCCTCTATCTCCATTGTTTTTGTCGATTCCAACTAGCTCTCATATTTGTATGCAAGGCTCAACAAACGGTCTTCCTAGAGAACGAGATTGAATATGGATGCATGCAATGCTATGTTAAGATATGATTGTACTGATACTAAACATGATTGCTAATGTGAAAGATTACGAGTTTATGAAAGCTAAAGATGATAAAGTCAATGCTAGAATTCTAGAATACTATAATGCAACTATTCTCGAATGTGCGTATTATAAGTTGTAAGTAACCAATGCTTGGATTTGCAAGGATATTTATAGATTTTTTGAAAGATTTTGATTGGCTGAGGTGATCAACGGCTATGAAAATTCCTGGCAGATCGAATGGTCGAAGATGGATAAGACTAGAGAGAAAAATAGAAGAAAACAGAAAGCAAGATTTGTTTCCTTTTTTGTGTAAGAGATAAGATGAGATGATAAAGATGAATTGTAAAAATC
Organism: Sequoia sempervirens; assembly: GCA_007258455.2. Classification (NCBI taxonomy): domain Eukaryota; kingdom Viridiplantae; phylum Streptophyta; class Pinopsida; order Cupressales; family Cupressaceae; genus Sequoia; species Sequoia sempervirens. The sequence continues at coordinate 497,865,013 of VDFB02047230.1, read as the reverse complement.
ATCTTTTTGTGAGATTGAGGAAAGATTTTGAAGATAAATAATGAATTATAAATTCAATTATTTATTTATTGGTGACATAGAAGATTTTTCTTAATTAAATAGAATATTTAATTAAGATTTGGAGAATAATGGAGGATTTCATAATTAAATAAAATATTTAATGAAAAGATATGAAAGATATTTAATTAAATTGTTAAGAAATGACATGTGGATGAAATTGATTAAATAGAATATTTAATTAATTAGAAGAAATATTTGAAAATAAATATTTAAATTTAATTAAATCAAAAGACTTAATTAAATTCAAAAAGTGATAATTAATTAAAATAAATAAAGAATATTTATTTAATTAATCAAGTAGGCATATGAAATAATTAAATAAAGTGAATTTATTTAATTAAGGTGGAAGAATAAAGTGAATGAACAATATAATTAAATTAATTAAATTTAATCATATGTAGAGGACTTTAGAGAAATTAATTAAATAATAAAATATTTAATTAAATGCCAAGATTTAGACATGACCAATTTTATGCATATACAGAAACAATGAGAGGGGATAGAAAATAGTTTAAGTGGAGTATAAGAGCAACAAAGAGTTTTGATTTGTTGAAGAAGAGAGTTATAGAGCAACCTATTTTGGAACTTCCAGATTTCAACAAAGTATTTCAAGTAGATTGTGATGCCAACGGTAGCATTAATGGAGCTGTTTTGAGTCAAGAAGGTAAACACATTGCCTATTTTAGTGAAAATTTGAATAATGCAAATAAAAGGTATTCTATTTATGATCAGGAGTTCTACGCTATAGTTTAGGATCTGAAGAAATTGAGACATTACTTTTTTCCAAAGGAGTTTGTTTTATTTATTGATCATCAGGCTTTACAATATTTAAACTGTCAAGGAAAGTTGAATAAAAGGAATTTGAAGTGGGTTAAATTTTTGCAAAGTTACACATTTATTTTGAAGCATAGGAGTGGAAGATCAAACAAAGTTATAGATGCCTTGAGAAAAAGGAAAAATTCGTTAACAAACATGTAGATTGAAGTTTTTGGATTCCATGAACTCAAGAACCTATATCCTAAAGATCTTGATTTTGTAGAGGCTTGGAAAGCTTGCATGGATCCTATCACTCTGGATAGGATGTGATGGTTATATTTTACAATCCAAGACAGTATGTATTTTTGAGGGAATTATTTGTGCATTCTAAGGAGTTCCATGAGGGATAACTTGATCAAGGAGAAACACAACGATGAGTTAGCTGGACATTTTGGTCAGAATAATACAATTTCTATTGTAAGTGAGCATTACTATTGGCTGCAGTTGCAGCAAGGCATGAAGAAATTTGTGTAGAATTTTTGAGTATGTCAAATAACAAAAGGAACAAGTTAGAATACTGGACTATATCAGCCATTACATGTACCAGAGAAGCCATGGGAGGACATCAACATGGATTTTGTTCTTGGTTTTCCAAGGATACAGCGAGGTCATGACTATATTTGTGGTGGTGGATATATTTTTAAAGATGGAACACTTCATTCCATGTCATAAGACCAGTGATGTTCATATTGCAAAATTATTTTTCAGAGAGGTGGTGAGACTACATGGTCTACCCAAGAGCGTAGTTTTAGACTGAGATACCAAGTTCGTTAGGTATTTCTGGAGGACGTTGTGGAAGAGGATGAAGACTGATTTGAAGTTTAGTTTAACACATCATCCACAGATAGATGGACAAATGGAGGTGGTGAATAGGAGTTTGGGTAACTTGATGATATTCTTAGTAGGTGACAAGCCTAAGGGATGGGATTTGATTTTACCACAGAAAGAATTTTCTTACAACAATTCTGTCAATAGGAGCACTGGTAAAACACCATTCAAGATTGTGTATGGGAGTAGTCCAAGAATTGCTTCTAAATTGAGGAATATGGATAAGGGAGAGAAGTGTAGTGTTGAAGCTAAAGATTTTGTTGAACATCTAAAGAATGTGCATGAGGATGTGAATAAATATATCCATAAGATGAATTCATAATATAAGGCTAAGGTAGACTAGAAAAGAAGGTATAAGAAGTTCCAGGTAGGTGATGAAGTCATGGTTCATTTACAAAAGGAGAGGTTTCTATTTGGCACATACAACAAGCTGAAGATGAAGAAGTTTGGACCATGCAAGATCCTGAAGAAGCATGATTTAGGAAATTTATATGAGGTAGAGTTGTCGAGTGAGATTCATGTTTCACCTGTGTTTAACATTTCTAATTTGACAAAGTATCATGAAGGAGATAAGGAGAATGAATTGACAAAGGGACAATGGAGCATTCTAGCACCTATTTCAGAAAAAGAAGAGATTGAAGAAATCCTAGATAGTCATGTGGGAAGAAGCACAAGGAATAGGCAATATATAGAGTATTTGGTAAAATGGAGAGGAAGGCCTATTGAAGATTCAACATAGTTTTCTGAGTCGAAGGTTAACCATCTTGGTTTTCCTCTTACTCCTAAGGAGTGACAGGGTTACTTTTCAAATTACCCCATGTGTATGATGTAGGAGCATCTAGAGCATACAAGCAATCTTGCATCAATCCATGATTTTTTTCTCTCAATAAGGACTAATCAACTTAAGCTTACCTAGTATGTCAGTCAAGCTTTGAGCTAGAGTGTTGAGGTTTACACCTTGACTTCATCTGCCATTCTATGCTTTATTGGAATTTCTCATCGATGTGACAGGGAGGCTTCAATGGGACCTTATCTCATGTCCCTTCAAAGTGTCGATGGAGGAGGCAGCAGTAGTAAAAGGTCACAAAATATTCTCATCGGCGGAAGGTTCAAGTATCGGTAGGACAATATTCGATGTCCCTTCGATCACTCGATGAACTAAAGATAGGACTGATGTCTCTTCGATGTGCCAACAAAGTGATGGTGAAAAGGAATCTACATTCAATAAGGCATCAGCGGTGTGACTTGGTTGTATCGGGGAGAGAGGATTTTTAAGTCCCCTCGACACTACGATGGTAGGAATGTGGTCAATGGTGATAGATGGATGAATAAGGCAGTGACACTTGGAATGATGTTATTCATTGATTTCACATTGTTGTTGTGAATCAATGTGATCTTTGGCTAGGTGATTTCAAATGTGAAGCCGATGATTGGAAGTGAACAAATGGATAATTGCCTGGCAGATCTGGATACTCATTGGACAAGGTGATACTAATACAATCGACAAGGCAAGCCAACCTAAAGGAGGAATATAAGAAAAATGATAGAGATATAGTAGGGGATGACCAAATAGAGAGATATATGGAGAGTTAGAATAGATAGAGAAGGTGGCAGGGTAGTACATGGGGATGAGAAGATAGTGAAGCAGAGTCTGAATACCTAATCTACATGTTTGATCGACTAGATCTAATGTTTTGTAATCAAGCAACCCATATAATTCTATAAAAAAAAATTCTATTTCAACATTGATAAAATATCTTTGTTCTTCCTACATTATTGTTATGCAAACCTGTGTTGTTGTGAGTTTGATATGGGACTACCCTTCATCATTTTCTATGTTCCTTTTGGGAACAATTCAAATCCTTGAGACATGTAAGTATCTTCCATGTTGACCCAGAAGATTTTATGTTGTCTTAATGTGTATTGGGGAATGATATCAATTCCAACCATGATCATATTATACATTATCTCTCATTTATGCTAACCCCTAATTTATAGATCCCTCATGCGATATCTTTGTCTTATTAATTATATGACTTTGTTTTGGAGGAAAACCCTAGTCGCGAGTCCTCTTTTTTGAGATCATATCATTTGGCATAGGGTTTCCTAGCAAGCTCTCATGTCTTATCACTGTAAATATCATAAATTATTCTACCTTAAAGGAAATTTCTCCCAATTGGTTTCAGCAATTACTTTAAGGTGGATGCATACATTCCATTATGTGGTTCACTCTGTTCATACATGTTGAAATTTGTGATGCTTTTATGGCATATTGATCATATTTTGTAGCATCTTATCATAGTTATTTTGAAAAAAATAGGATTTTCCTATAATTCTTAGTATGCTTGACATGGAAACTCACCTACTAAATATCAAACTTCACTAGCTCTTGTGTGTTTTTTATTTGTTATTGTTGCATAAATTTACCTCGTGAACATTGGACTTCACTAGCCTATGTTGTTTCTTATCAATATCACCTAGTGAATATCAGATTTCACTAGCTTGTGATGCTTTTATTCATGGGTCACCTAGTAAATATTAGACTTTTCTAGCCTTGTGATTCATGAATTCCTTGGGTATGGATCCTAGTAATAATTTTGTGAAGCTTGCTAGTCTCTAATGTCATACCCCCCTTTTTCATGTTTGCATCATGTTTCTAGTGTTTGCATTATGTTTGCATCATGTTTGTATTTTTAGTTGCTTGCATTATGTTTCTTGTATTATGTTAGTTTTGTTTCTCCATTGTGTATGCCTCGTGTTTGTCATGTTGCATTGCACCTCATATGTGTGTGTTACTTTGTCTTTACATTTTTTTTCTATAGGATCTTGAGCCTGAGGGTTAGCACATCCCCTAGACTTGATTTCATCCTATCTCTCTAGTGTTTGGATAAAAGAACTCTTCTTGGTTCATCCTTACTAGAGTGTGAGCATGAGTGTAAGTTCATACTCTCACTAAAGTAGGAGCTGAATGTAGCATCGTAAATTGTTTCCTCTAACAATTTCACACTAGGTTTAGCTACCCCCTATGTTCCTATACCTTATTATGCTCTTAAATTACCCATTTGTGGTTATTTTAAAAAAATTAGAATAAAATTAGTAATTAATATTTAATACTTGTCAAATAGTAACAAAATCCCCAAAATTTAATGCTTGTCAAATATTTAGGTCACACCTTTATTCATGGTTGTGAGCAGGAGAGCGAACGAGATGCGCGGGAGCAGGGATTTGAAATCCTCAGAGGGCGAGGAGGACTCTACGGAAGCCCATGGCGATCCGAGCAATGCTGAGGGCCTGGTTCCTATGTTTGTGGCTATTGTGGCAGAGGTTTCTGGTGACAACATCACTGGAAGGGGCTCTATCTTTTCTTTCTATGGGTTGGGTCATGCTCTTTCTTGGACAGGCTCTAGGTTACGGTGGGTGGTGGTCTCTCCTGGCTGGAGTGCTGCTATTTGTGCTTTCGAGGGATCCCATGTGTGCCTTGTGAGCAAGGGTGGGGGTTGTTTTGGGAAGACCCTAATTGTGGTTTTTGGTGTGTTCCCTTGCTATACTGATGTGCACTCTGAGACTCTCCCCTCTGTCTGGTTGGGAGTAGTTGTTCATGGTATGTTGGGAGAAGGCTTTTTTATTCTCAGGTTTTTTGCGACTGAGTTGGGAAGGGGTGGCTCTTCTTTTGGCTTGGAGAATCCCTTTCTTCCTCCTGATGGTAGAAGGGTTTACTTGGCATCTCTGGATGTTCGGGATAAGCATTTTTTGTTGGAGGTTTGGCTCCTGCTTATGCTGCAGGGCTCGTGGAGTCTGATTTTGTCTCTTGGGCTTTCTTTCAAAGCTTCTAGGTACCCATTGTGGGTTCTCTCTACTATGGAAAGTGTGATTGATTTTGGAGTTTCGGTGGTGCCTGTTGGGTGGTGGGTTTCATTGGATTCTCATGTTTTTCTTGGGCTCTCTATAAGAGCTTTTGGGTACCCTTTGTGGCTTCCATGGCTATCCTTCTCAAAGGGGGTTAACTTTTGGTCTTGGCTCTGGGTTTTCTCTTGGAGGAGTTGTTGAGATTATGGATGCACAGTCCTTGAAGCTGTAGTCTTCAATGGAGGACCTTTGAGCCAGGAAAGATGATCAACCACAAAGAAAAGTGTTGCAACTAGGCATGCACAATATAGATTCTATACTGATCACATCCATCATATCCATCACAGTGTCTTTGGATATTGTTCAGCATCAGTTTCTGCATCGTCCTGGTTTGTCACTCTCTTCATTGATTGTGGCATCTTCTTCTTCAGGAAAGGAGACATTTGAGGAGAGTTCAGAGACATCATCATCCATTTTCATCCTTCCTTCCTTCAATTCCTATCCAGAATGAGAAGCATCCCTACACTTGTAGTTGGTTTTGTTTCTTTCGAAAGGGAGACAAGTTGTTTGTCGACATTGGATCATGTTTTGTCTTCATACACTTACCATTTCTGCAAGTGATCACATTTTCTAGGGGGGCTATATTGTCTCTCTCTTCCCTCCTATGGGGGGACTTTTGTATTGTATCCATGTGACGGATGGTGTACTTGGGGGGTATTTGGGAGTCCTCCATCCTTCCCATCCTATCTCACATTTTTGCATTTTCATCTCCTTTTTGGAGAGGGTTTTTCTTCCCACTGGGTTTTCCCCTTTTCTCCGGTTGTGGGAGATTTTCTGCATCTTCATGTAAATGGGTACCTAACATGGCCTCGTAGCCAGGACCCATCATCGATCATCTCTGCATAATCATTGCATCTTCCTCCCTAAGTTGAACTTATGGGGGGGTGTTAGTGTAATTAATTAATTATTACACTAGCATAAGTTAACTTAGGTCATATATCATTTAGTCCTAGGTTAGATTTTAATAAATCATTTAATAAATAGGGAAATATTCCCTTCCTTGTTTGGTGGGATAAGATTCCTTCTAGAAGATGAGTTGTCCTTCTAGAACTTATCTCAACATTTAATAATCATCTAGATAGGGTTCACATGTTGTTAGATCATGACACATGGCAACATCTCTTGCATCTTAGGTTTTCCTTCTTGTCTATATAATTAGGCAGATTGTAGATTTGTAATCATGTCATATTCAATTTGGCATCCTTGCAACTTAATGATAGCATGATATTTTTGTCATTTCTCTTTTGTGCAAGTTTTGTCTTGCAGGTGATTCTGGGGTGTTTGAGGAGTTCGCCTAAACTCCTACAGGAGTCCTATGTTATTGGTCCTAACTAGGAAGTTGGGCAATGTTTTCAACTGGTGGGGTGGTCTGCCTTTCCCTCTTGCTTCCAAGGAGATTTGTGTTGGTTTGGTTGTGGTCTCTCTCTTGAAGCCCCTGCATGCTTATCCAAAGGATGTTGTGTTTCCCCAGTCTTCTAGAGCTAAGAATTTCTTCCATTTCCTATGCACTATGTCTTATGTGGAGGAGAAGATAGCTCTTGTTAGTCAGGAGTCATTTCCTATTGAGTTGGAGGTGGGTGTGTTGGATATGGTTGGAAGTCATCTTCTTTGGTTTCCTTTGGTGGTGTTCCTATTGAGGTGGAAGTTTCTCCTATCGAGGTGGAGCTCATAGTTGTTGGAGAGGTGTGGTTTTGGTGTTTTGGGTTTTCATTGTACATCCTCTCCTATAGAGGGGAGCTCAGTCCTCTTGAGGTGGACTTGGAGTTGGTTTGTGATGCGCTTGGGTGCTTCCAGGGGTGTTTCTCCTTTTGTGTACTTGTGTTTTTGATTAGGAGGTTGGGTTTAATGGTGGTCTTCTCCATTAAATTTCCTTTTCTTTTGGTGGGTTCTAGTCTATTGTTACTAAGTAGAAGGTTGGTTGTTGCTTTGCGGTTATGTTGCCTGAGTATTTCAGGTGGTTGTTATAGTCAAAACTTGGGTGGGGTTTTTAGTCCCAGATAAAACTAGGTTGTATATGGGCTTTGGGCCCATGCTTGTGTGTCTTTTGTAGCTTGTGTTATCATGCTTATATGTTAAGAGGTTGTTGTTGGGTTGCTGGTGGTATGTGAGTTTTCTTTTTTTGCAGCTTGCTGTTGTTGGGCTGATCTATGCTTACTGTTGATCTCTTGTGTATCAACTGTCTTCTTTTGTAAAGGGTTATGGGCCCCTTCAAAACCCATTTTTTTACCCCTAATCAAAACAAAAGCCCCAAAATTGTTCTAGATGATGTGGGTATTGTCATCGTCCAACCTATTTTGGCTCAATTTTAAATGTCATTGTCAAAATTTTAACATTTAAAAATTTAAATTCATTTGTCAGGTTTTGATAATTAACTTTACAAAAATAAAAAGGGTTTGTGCAAAATCATGGGGGTCCAAAAAGTGGTGATGTGAAAAATTGGTGTTTTTAACTTGCCCAAAAAATGCAAAAATTTGCTTTGACTTTTTTTGGGCTTAGGTAGAAAGTACATGGAGCCATAGCAAACACCAAAGCTAAATGGATATCCATTTAAAATGGATATTCGTTCAAAACAGATACCCATTACCAAACGAATATACATTACCAAACATATATTTGTTCTAAAATGAATATATGTTTTGGAACGGATATGCGTTTAGTTTAAGTTGTTTTTTTTATTTGGTCAAGTCCAACATGAGGGATTTTATATTATAACAAAAAACATTTATAACATAATATGATATATATTATAATATAATTATATAATATAATAATATTATATTATATAATTTATATAATATAATATAATATTCAAATCACAAAAAAGTATTGAAATTTATTATTATATATTAATCTATATATTGTATATAATATATTATATTATTTTATTTTATTTTATATAATATAATAATATATATTATATTATATTATATTATAATATATATTATCATATTATTATATTATATAATATAAATATTATATTATAATATAATATAATATAATATATAATATAAATATTATCTTATATTATATTATATTATAAAAGCTCTCATACCATATAAATCAAGTCTTTGAACCCAACCAAATAAAAAAATAAGCATAAACTAAATAGATATATGTTTCCTGTGTATTAAATCCAAAAAGGAAAACCTGAGTCATTTTCACTGTGCTTTTTATAGCACTCTATTATTATATAATATTATATTATATAATAATATTATATTATATTATATAATAATATTATATTATATAATAATATTATATTATATTATTATATATTGTATATTATATTATATTGTAATATATTAATATATATGCTATATGTTGTAATATAATATATATATAAAAACACTCGTCATATAAGTCAGGTTCTCAGACCCGATGAAATAAAAAATAAAAAAACAACATAAACTAAACAGATATTCGTTTAGAAATGGATATTTGTTTGTAAACAGATATCCATTTCCTGTGTATTAAAATCACAAAAAGGAAAACCCAAGAGTCATTTTTCACTATGCTTTTTACCTTGTGCGCATGTTGGAGAAGATGAGTGACTCGGATATCCATTTCCCCTTGGTTTTTTTCCTCAAAGCACCCAAAATTTATAGGTATGTATAAATTTTAATGTTTTTTTTCAATTTTATTTTAGTTTTGCATTATTTTTTAATAATTTTAGTCAAAAATAGGTTTTTGAATGGGTTTTTTTTGCATTAAAATGATTGTTAATTTTTAAAAAAATCATCGTCAAATAGGCTTAAGAATGGTTGATCCCAACCCTGGTCAAGATGAAAACCCTACAAATCCTCCTATGCCACTAATTTCTCCATTATAAAATGTGTCCACAATCCATGAATCTATCCATAGGAATTTAAATCAATTCAGAAACATATTTCAAATTTACAAGACACTCCCTGAGCTCTCTGATATGAAAAATGCTTTGGAAATAATCATTTCGAATGTTGGAACTTTGGCAAACCAACATAATAGGTTTGCAGAGTGGTGAGAGTCCAAAAGGAAACATTATGCCAATGGTTTATCATATGATGAAGTGAGGGGAATTGATATTGAAAAATCCCAATTAGCCCATCTATTCATCAATCCCAAAACAGGACAGCCTGTAGATGTGCAGAAGCCTAAATTTTTAATTAAATGGTGCACACATAGAGGTATATTAGATAGATTATAGAAACATTGGTGGATGGTTTTTGATAAACCACCCAATAATAATCTTGATGTCCTGCAGCATTTTCTATGAAAATTATATGTCAAGTTTGTCCTAGTGAGGCATGTCAATTACATTGATATGTGATATTCCCAGGGTGTGGGTAGAGGGATGCCTTAGGATAGACCTAGAGCACATCGAGTCACCTCACTTCTTCCTACTCTACCTATTGCTTCCCTGACTCCATTACCTTACCCCAAGATTGTTGTAGATGCAGGGAGTCAGAGCATTTTGGCCATACATGCATTGAGTGATCATTTGATCATGCAAATCTCACATGTTGTGTAGCACATGATGGTGCATCCCATCATGATAGTGATGCACTTGCTACATCCCACCATGATGTTGATGCACCTACTACATCCCATCATGATGGTGATGCACCTGTTGCATCAGTTGCTACTAGTACACCCTCCTCTTTGGCACATATTTGTGTGCACCATTACTGCATCATGTGCCACAATATATGTTTGGATCCTCTTTAATATTCTAGTGAGACTCCAATGGACAGATTTGACTATGAGGTCCATGATATGTCGGATGTACGATTTGAGAGAGCATGAAGTGGACCATTTCCAGGAGAGACATCAGGTGGAAGAGATGATATGGAAGCACCGGTAAGACTTAAAGTAATTTCATAGTGTGTTTTATCTAAATTATTTCATATTTTATAAGAGATATTAGTACTAATATATGTTTATGTGCCAAAATCTTTAACAATTGCTAATAGAGGACCAAATTTTACAAGTGCGAGAGGCTACGCAATCAGCCATTTCATTTGGACTAGAGACTCAATATACAGTATCATTTAAATTGTTATTTAGATGTTAATTTTTGAAATCTATTATGTTTAAATACATGTACATAGATTGATATTCTAATGTAATCTTGTCATTTTATGTAGTAACCTAGTGCTTTTACAGCCATGTTGACTGAGATTGACACATTGGAAGAAGATACGCAATAGGTATATGTTTTTTTTTATACTCAACATTATGATTATATGTGCATGTGCATTTAAATTGTGTTACATTCTTGTCATTTTTTATATAGGAAACTATCTTAGCTGCTTCATCCATCATGATCCCATCTAGTGTACAAGCATCATAGCAAGTATGTGTTTATTTTATATTGCAGATATATATGTTTAGATAGAGTAGATATATGTTTAGTAAATATGATGATTTGTCAACAATTACATGTTATTCACATCAATTTTATTTTACCTACTATAGTTCTCTGCCTGATTCAACAATGTGATGAATGTGGGACCATTTCATTATACAAGGACTCTTGATTTCCCTAAGGGACAATCATATGTAGAACGTCTTGAAAAAAAAAAAGAGAAAGACTTGAGGTAAACAAGAATTGCATTTTTGATATAATATAGTTCAATATAGTGATTTTGATGTTAAATTGATAATTTCTAAATTATAGTATATAAGTTTCTATTTACTAGTCTATCTTGTCAACCGTTCACATAATTAATCTAATTTATGGTTTGAATTGTTATTGTGCAGGAAACTTCAAAGCCACTAAGTTCTTTGAGGAGGCTCTATTTTGATGATCTAGCACAAGATTAGGATTTGATTGAGATTGATACATTTAGGGTTTGATCGATCTTGAGATGGAATATATGCCACAATTTGTAAAACTTATTTTGAGTAGGCATATAAACCAAATTTATATATGCAAAAACATAATTATTCTACATTTTGATATATAAGAATTGATATTCGATCTAATTTGTTCCTCATGTGCATGTCTTTCTACTTTGAGACTTTAAAATGGAATGTATAATTATTTTAGAATGGTTTAAGTTATGATCAATAATATGATATAGATTAACAAAATTGCATTTTAATAGAACTTATGAATTACAAGTGGTAATCCATATATGTTAGAGTTCATTCATATTAAGTTTCATGTACATTACATTCCATGAGACCACATTTCTTTGAGGCATTTTTTCAAACAATTCACTACCTTTTCTATTATACCACATTTTTCATACATGTTTATACCAAAGCATTTAATCAAACAGTTTATTTCCTTTTTTCTATGGCTAAAATCCTAAAATAGATACTTTCAAACAAGCTAGTAGACATTAACAACATAATATGAATGACTTGAGCTAAGACTACCAATGTGACTGCAGGAAAAGTTTCATAGGGGTACCAACAAAGAGGAAGAGTAATAGAGTTTTCAAATATTTGATTACTTCCATATGTTGCATGTTGAACACTCAATTTGATAATACACATGATTTTAAGCTCTCTTGAATGAATTTACATTTGACATTATTTTGTTTTTTGAACTCCTGTAATAAAATGGGTAGCTGATTTTTTTTCAAAAGAAGCTAAATTAATGAAAAATGGTATGAGAAGCACTGTATAATATTTGTTGAGAAGAATTGTTTGAAAAAATGCCTCAAAGAATTGTAGTCTCATAGACAAGGCAATAAAGATGAAAAGAGCAGCTTATGACAGTTTTATGTAATCAATTCTTTTGATTTATTAAAAACTTCAAACAAATCCCATACAAATTAATGAAATATATGTCATTATAGTGTTCATTCAAAATTAATATAATCATCTTGATAAAAATCAATGTCACTCAGTGGTGCTAAACACTCTATACAAACCATATGAGTGATGCAACCATCAAACAAAACCATTACAACTCAATTCAACATTCATGCCATTAAAACCTTCAAGCTTAATAACATGTCACTAGATCCTTCATGTAAAAGGTATAAAATCATCATGAATAAGAATCACTATCTTTCAACCATGATACATAAACAAGAACATTATGTACACCATAGGGGTTTGAAGCAACCTTCAAACAAAGTCCTTACAACTCAACAAGATACATGTTCATTAGATTGTTCATGTGAAATCTATACAATAATCATGATCAAAAAATAAGACATCACTCAGCCATGATGCATGAACAAACACTATATATACACACCATATGAGTGTGATACAACCATTAAACAAACCAAATACAACTCCATGACATGAATCTTATTTGACCTTCCACATAGAATTTGTATTATCATAATGCACAATAATGAATGTTGCTAACTGTACCATAGAAAAATGGATCATTGAAATTTTCATGGTCATTTGGGTCTTTCTCTCATGATGCTTTACCTATCTTGCTTTGATTTAATGTTGCAATGTAACTTCCACATTCACATTAAGTCCTGAATATTCAAATTATGATGTCTTGTGAAGTGTTGTAGCACATTTCTACACTTTTCTAGACTCTTCTTATTATAATTCACCTAAAAATCATCTTTTTATCCCTTGTCAAGTCCTATTCTAAAGTGTTGTAAAGTCTTGTAACAAGCTTTCACATTTTTCTAGGATTGTTATCACTATTTACACCCTTCTTATGCTTTATTTGACCCCTTTATGCACTCATAAGACTTAATTAAGTGTATCTTTGAATGTAAACCTGACATACAACATTAAATGCAACTTAATTCCCGGCACCCACTTACAAGCCTAGGGTGGTGAATGAGTCCCTCTTGGCTCCAAATTCATAATAATTCAAATTTTATTTCAATTTTTTATTCAAAAAGACCTTATGTCATCCTGTGATGTATTATTGGGTAATTAGGGCATAAGTTTGTATAAAATGAGTGTTTTTACATCCATTTAAACACCCATTCATCTTAATTCATTCACTAGTTCATTCAAGCTTTCAATTGCATTCAATCCATCAAAGCATCATTCAATCAAGCAATCATCAAGCATCTTGGAGCGGCCATTGACATATCTTTAGATTTCTTCAATAAGGTTTTAGTGAGTTTAGGACATTTGCATGTTATTTATTCATCATTCCTTGCTCATTTCATTTCATTTCTTTATTAAGGGTTTGATTACGAAAGTGGGATTTGACCAAGGCAAATCCCTATACTCTAACACTTAACCATTTTTCCCCTTTTGCATGTGTGTATGCAGATTTTTCAAGAAAATAGGTTTTGGAAAGTGGTCAACAAGTCAACAAAGTGTTTCAAGTCAACATAACCCTAATTCAAGCTTGGAGACAATCCATTTTCTGCAGATTTGACTCCGTCAACCAGACAAGAAGATAAGTGTAGATCTGGACCTATAGAATTGACTCTTGAATTTGTAGATTTTTGGAGTAGGACTGATTCGCCATCAATGGTGTATGAGTCCCACCTAAAGGCTGAAAATTTTGATTTTGTCATAATCCAGTTCTCGACAGTCAGAAAGTAGTTTCGAGTCTTTTTACCAGTAGAAGGACTGATTTTCCATCAGCGATGAATGAGTCCCACTGGTCATAAACAGTGCTACCAGTTTCCAGAATCTTCCAGGATCAACATTCAACTTCCAGGAGCACTTTGTTAAACCTCATTCAATTCTGTTTGCACTAGTTTAGGTTTTTAGTTCATTTTCTGCATATCACATTGTGTTTTGAAACATTGCATATTTCACTAGTTTTGCATTCATAATCAGTCAGTTTCATCACTTAGTTGCATTTTCATTATTTCATTTAGTCATAATCACATCATGCATTCCTTTATTTGAGTGAACCACCTCAATTTTAGTGTTCTATCTCTCTCCTTTTAGGTGAAAAACGCTAAGAGTGCAAGAGAAGCACATAGAACCTTCAAAATTGATGGTTCACTAACCATAATGCATGAATAAGAAAACTAGGCATACCATATGGGCTTGATGCACACTAGTCATAATGCACACTTTGCACAAAATCAATAACACTCATGACATTGTCATATATGTCAATCAACATTGACCCGCACCAAACTTGCTATATGAGTTTGATGCAATCTTCAAATAAGAATATATAAATTTAATACAAATATAATGCAACCTTTCAACAAAACCCAACATACAAAAAAACGGCATTTATCATCAATTCCTTCATGCAAATGTCATTCATTCACATAGAAGCATCAATGTCACTCAACCATAATGCATAAACAAGCAACTTTCAAAAAGCTTCCATACATAATAATTTGTAACCATCAACTCAAATCCATACAAGTTAGTGAAATATATATTATTAGAACTTTCAATCAAAAATTCATAAACAACATGCATGAATAAACACACTAAGCACACCATAATGAACACTAGTTATGATGTATTTTTAACACAAAATCCAAAATCAGTAGGATGTTGTCATATATTCCATTCAACCTAACACAATTGTCATACTCCATTTGAACAATCAAAGGAAAAATTCAATGTCATTCAATTATGATGCATAAATAAATGCATTAGACATGGCATAAAAAATTTATGTATGATGGAAATATAATCTACAACATTTAATGCTAATACATAAGTTCACTTGAAACTCAATGGAATACATGTCATTAGACCAAACTGACATTCCATTAGACTAAATTGACTCATCATGAAACTCAAGGGCATACATTCCATTAGACCAAACTGGCATGCATGCAGTGTAAAGTTGCAAGGTGGTGTAACTTTCATTATGTTTGTAATGCAACCAAACCAATAGTTCCAACACATCTGGATGGGTGGGTTTATGCTAGGAAAGGTCATGTTTTTCACCCAAACACATTGAAATAGTTTGAGCTACATTGTATTGATGAAGTCTCTTAAGAGACCAAAGTGCAAAAAGGCATAAAACTTTGACAACCTATTACTCGGAAACTGTGACACTTACAAACATTTTGTTTCAGGCTACAGGATCACCTAGGTCCCCTCTACAATAACCTCTCTTTATTTTTTATATCTCTAAAGATTTTTCCTATGATGTTAAGTTTTCAGTTGATGGAAAAAGCGTCAAATGCATGCAGTGTAAAGTTGCAAAGTGGTGTGGGAAAATGGAGAAAAACCAATAGAACAATGGCGGGTGGAGAAGGGGTGCCTCAAATTGGAAAATAGGTGGTCATCGAGGATATAGAGGCTCCATGGAAGCAGGTGCTCATCCACATGGCAGTTGAAGCCAGAATTGGAAACCCATGCAACATATGGCGTGAAGGAATGGGTGGTCAGGGAACCAAAGGTTAGAAAGGCCCCCGTATCAACTGAGTGCTAGGAATGACTCTACCTGGGCTCCCCAGAAAAACTAGATTCGATCTAGCTTCAGGAGAAAAAATGGAAGAGAGGGCAACAAATAGGCGATCAAAACATGGATCCCAAAGACAAGTTTCCAAGGTGGAAAGCCCTATTCCCCCCAGATTAGAGAACCAAAATGATGATCTCGGCCAGTTACATGCAATCATGATGGGATTATCTTAAGGACTAGGGAATGTTCATCAAATGGACTAGAAGTGATATCCCAAAATAGGAAATCATAGATTATTTTTCAGATCACTTCGAAGGTCGGGTAAGAGAAAAAATCCTATCTAAAAATTTCTTTCTATTAAAATGTGCAAAATAGAGAATCAAAAAGACAATTTTATTTGGGGAACCTCTATTTTTCAAGGGCTTTTTCTTTTATAAAAGAGACTGGGAACCAAACTTTAATCCCAAGAAACATAAATTGAAGAAATTTCCTCATTGGATTAGTTTGGACAATTTTCCCCCCGAATACTGGAGTGAAGAAACATTAGGAAAAATTGGTGAATCCCTAGGTACTTTCATTGGCTTTGAAGATATTTTCTTTGGAAAATCAGAAGTAGCCAAAATTTTGGTTGATTTGAACACTAAACTCAGATTCTTAGACAATTTAGAAATCCTCTTTAAGAAAGGAGAATGGTTTCAAAAGGTCACAATTGACACAAAAGGAGGTAGGTGCATTTTGAGTAAGGGATATATAGCAAGCTACTCGAAAGGGGCAGGCAAAGTGACTGACTTGGATTTAAAAGAAGGATGGTGTGTAAGCGGCCCCATATGAACATTAAACTAGGAGAGCGCAAAAGCTGATAGCAGGTCAAAGGGTCAGCTAAGGGAGGAGATAGTGGGGATTGTGAATGACTATAAGATTTAATGCTCAGATGATGAAAAGGAAACAAACCCTAGTGGACACTCGATAAAATTAATTTCCCTTGAAGAGCTAAGAAACCTAATGAGAGAGATAGAGGTATTAGAAAAATAGATTAGTGATAACATATTGGCCATCTCGGCACAAGGAATGAACAAATAAATCAATGGGGAAGTTGCAAACATCAATCAATATGATTCCATAGCTTTTCCAGAAAGGTAGATAACTAAGACAGAGGTAACCCAAAGCTGGGGGATTGAGGCTACTTGTATGGGCGAAGATATTAATGATATCTTTTTGAAGATAGCTATGGGAAATTGAGAGGAAGAATAGGATAGGATAACTCAAGACATCTCATTCCCCTTTAACAATGTAGAGGACGACCCAGAAGAAGTCTTCAATGGATCCGTAATTCGAGTGGAGCAGAAATTGTTGCTAGAGGTTGTAGTTGAGTCAAAGGAAGAACAAGAGGAAATAATAACCCCAGGTAAATTATGGATTAAGCAACAATCAACCAAAACGTACAAGCTGGACTATGGGAAAAGGAAGTCTAGAGGGAGAAAATCACTATAGGAACTGAGATCTATGGATGGTGATGTGGAAGGACAACAAAAGCTCACTATGTTTCTAGGGTTAGGGAAGGGTTCTCCCCTTCCTAACTCGCCATGAGGCTACTTTCATGGAATTTTAGGGGCCTAAACGCCCCTAAAAAACAACGTTTGTTCAAAAGAAGACTCACTTTGACCAAAGTAGATATAATTTAAACACAAGAAACAAAACTAAGTAATGAGGATTTAGAGTCACTCAAGAAGAATATCAGGGGGTGGAATGTTGTTGGGGTTCAAGCAAGTGGGGCTTTCGGTGGTATAGAAATTTTTTGGAAACCAAATACAGTGCAAATTGAAATGTTGGTAGAGAATTCATGTTGGCAGTGCTGTTAGGTGCATAGTATTCACTCCAAGCTCAAATTTGGACTCATAAATGTGTATGGATCCAATTTGTGCATTAGAAAGCATAGTCTATGGCAAGAAATTGAAGTGTTCCTAAAGAAGGAAATGCAAGTGAAGAATTTTATTTTAGTTGGGGACTTTAATGCAATATTGAAAGACAAGGATAAACTGAGAGGAATTCAAAGAGAAAATCAATCTCGAAAGGACTTCAGAGACTAGATCATAAGAAATCAAATGCTCAATATAGATTTCAGAAATGGCACATACACATGGACGAATAGGAGGTTAGGCCCTTGTATGATAGCTGAAAAATTGGACAAGTTTTTGTTTTGGGGAGGTTTAGACAACTTTCCATTCCTTTTGAAGCTAGCATTTCCCATAGTGTTGGATCATATCACCTTCCAATACAATTGGACATCCAAGAGGATCGAATCCCTACTTGCTCTCCCTTCAAATTTGAAAACATGTGGCTCAAGGACCCAAGCTTTCTGGGTCTAGTGGAAGAATGGTGGGTTGGATTCCAAGTATTAGGATCAGAGATGTATAGTTTAATAACTAAATTGAAATGGTTGGAGCAAAAGATCAAGGAATGGAATTGAAACTATTTCAAAAATATCTTTGAAACAAAGGAGAGCATAGAGGAAGACCTCCACAACATGGAATATGATATAATACAGATTGGAATGAATCAACAAAGTTACTTCAAATAAAAATAACTCTTAGGGAAGTATGAAGATTTTTGGCCAAAGAGGAAGTTTTTTGGAAGCAGAAGTCTAGTGAGGTTTGGCTCAAAGAAGGGGACAAGAATACAAAATTCTTCCACAATAGTACAAGACAGTGAAGGAGTGTGAATCAGATCACTAGTTTAAAATGAACAATGGATCCATAGCGAAGAAACCAAAGGAAGTGGTTGAAGAAGTGGTAAGATTCTTTATGTAATGCAGAATTTTGACCGTAGGGAAAAAAACCTCACTAGCATTTTTTTAAAGTAATAGATACTAAACACATACTACAAGTTTTACCATGTATCTCATGTTAACTAACTATAGGCTTCAAATGACATTTCTCATGCAATGACATCGGCGACACACCACCTATGGGAGAGTACTAGGACAGGTGAGCGAGGAGTCCATCATGTACACCCATGTTTGATGAACAAACAAATCTATTGACTAAGTTATGCAGGGTTACCCATTCACCATTTAGGGGTATCAATGCTAGGATAAAATATTGTGCTTGAATTTTCACATTGGAGTCATACAAATGGGGTCACTAGTTAAATTACTTAGGGTTCCCAAGGGTCACCTCAAATTTCGATTGGCCATGGAAAGTGTACTTGCACACTCGATGCACACATTAATCCATCCAAGTAAATTATATTTATATAAAAATAAAACCATTTCATTCACCCAAGTTTCATAATTCACATAACATAATTGAAAAATCATTAGCCGTCTATCTTATCCCATTTTCATTAACCATAATTTTGTTGGAATATGTTCCTCAATCCTTACTGACATGGAACTCCTGAAGGGCAAAGTCACTGTGACATTGTTCATGTCTGGGCGACTAACTGTTCTAAATCTGCTTGATAGGTTCATGTCGCCAAGATAGAGTTGATGTCTTGCCGAAAATGACTATCGCTGTGACTCTCTGTTTTCGGCGTGACCTTTTGTCGATCGGTAGAACTATGGGAGATAGTTGATCTTATCGGGCTAACGCTAGGGCTTTGGTGAGATGTCCCAGTGAGTATGTAATGTCTCGCTAACAAAGGCTGCTTTTGGGTGTTAAAGTGAATGTCAGAGTAACTCATGGGTGTTGAAGAGAAGTCCCAACGAATGGTGTAAGTCTCACCGATAGCTTATGGCTATCGGGCTAACACACACAGATCATCGGGGAGAGGTCTCATTGAAGAAGGTAAGTCTCGTCGATGGGAGTATTCTCTTGGTCTATTCACGGTGACAAAAGAATTTGCTGAGAAGTCTTGGTGACTTGAATAAGTCACGCCGACAGTCTTCGGGATCACTTTGGGCACTCAGAGAAAGGTCCTAGCGAAGAGCATAAGTCTTGTCGACTCGGTAAGACTTGGTGATGCTCAATGAAAATTCCCAGCGATGAAGAGCAGTCTCGTCGACTCGGTAAGATGTGATGGAACTTGATGTAAGGTCACAGTGAAGAACAAAGGTCTTGCCGATGGAATGTCTCATCATTGTGACTTGTGGCATTCGATATGAGTCTCACCGAAAAGTGATAGTCACGCCGAATGGAAAACACACGACGGCATGACTCGAAGACTTCAATATGAGTCTTGGTGAGATCGATATGTCTTGTCGATGGTCTCTCTGAGTTTGATATGACTTGCAAGCATCAGTAAAATGTCTTGCCGATAGAGGAATCATTTGTCGATAGAAATGTATTGAATGACGATGGACTCTCTATGACTCATGGCGTTCATTGAAACCTCTTGTCAACTGTTGGAGACTTAAGTCGATTACTTTGTGGCATCGGGGAGACACTGTTAGTGTCTCACCGATATGCCAACAAAGTTTGATCACCTTTGACCGTGTGACCATCCTATGTGGCATCCCGCTGGACCAATCAGAGGAAGCAGATTTCAAACGGATGACGGTTGGATTTTTGCATTAGTTGCAACGCTGGAGAAAAATTGCATGCAAGGAAAAATTTGATAAGGCATGGAAACTTTCTTCGATGGAGCATTGGCGGATAAGAATCAACAAGAGGATAAAATCAGAATGTGATAAGAATTTTGTAATGAGTTAATTGAATTGGTTGAGAGATTTTCTAGAAGAGATTGAACAATGAATGTTGTAGCTACTGTGAACTAATACCAGAGAGTTGTATCTCTGATTGTATGTAATTTTTGTTACTGTAATACAAAGAGATTCAGCTTGGTGTGGTGGGTTTTTTCCCGAAAGGGTTTCCCACGTAAATCTGTTGTTCAGTTGTCTTTGTGTATTTGTTCTATTTCTGAAAAAATTTCATGTGTGTCTTAATTAGATTGTAATTTGAAAATTAAAAGTCCTACATTGCATTCTTCCCTGTGGATTTGACGTTAGGAAAGTGTTTTCGCGCCTCTGCTTTCCTTGCAAGTAGTATCAGATCCTGGCTAGTTGTGTTATCCTTGTGAGTGGGTTGGGTTTTTTGTGTCAAATCTTTTTCAGTGGGAGTCTGGTAGAGGTCTAATAATTTAATTACAAATTAAGATGGAAAGCACGTCTGGAAAGATGGAGATAGAGAAATTCAATGGTAGCAACTTTGAGTTGTGGAAACTCAAGATGGAAGATCTGTTAGTGGATCGTGATCTTTGGACTGTTGTGTCTAGAACAATGCCTCAAGGCATGAAGCAAGAGGATTGGAACCTAACAGATAGAAAATCAAAAGGGTTGATAAGTCTTTGTTTGGCAGACTATGTTCTTCTGAATGTACATGAAGAAAAGACTGCATCTTCCTTGTGGAAAAGATTAGCATCCATTTATCAGGGAAAGTCCTTGGTGAACAAGCTGTTCTTGAAGAAGAAGTTGTACTCTTTGAGAATACAGGAAAGAGGGTCTATTGCTAATCACTTGAATGATTTCAACATGTTGACTGCTCAGTTGACATCTGTTGGTGTGAAGATTGAAGATGAAGATCATTGCATGTTGTTGCTGCATTCTCTGCCTGATTCTTGGGATCATTTGGTGATGGCTATAGGGAGTACAACATCCACATTCAAGATGGAATATGTTGTTGCTTCTCTGTTATTAGAAGAAATGAGAAGAAAATCTTCTGAGATGGAAAAGGAGACTCTGGCTGTCAAAGGTAGACCAAAGGAGAAAGGCAAGAAGAAGGACAAAAAGTCCAGATCAAAATCAGAAGGGAGATCAAAGTCTCCTGGAAAGAAGTCCAAGGTGAAGTGTTGGAATTGTGGGCAACCTGGTCATGTCCGAAAGGATTGCAAGGAGGAGAAAAAGAAGAAGAAGAACTCTTCTGGAAATGATTCTTCTCATAGTGATGCAGACGCTTTCATTGCAGTTTTGGCTACATGGGCATCAGATGATGTCTGGCTGATTGATTCTGGAGCATCTTTCCACATGACATCTCATAGAGACTGGTTCACGAAGTATGAAGAATACAATGGTGGAAAGGTGTACTTGGCAAGTGATTCATCTTTGGAAATTGCTGGTTGTGGAAGAGTCAGAATTCAATTCCCTGATGGAAGAGTGAAGGGAATCAATGATGTAATGCACATACAAGGTCTGGCTCAAAATCTACTTTTTGTAAGTAAGCTGAATGATATTGGAGTGCAGGTCACGTTCTCTAGAAATGGCTGCAAGATGACAAGAGGCTCTATGTTGTTGGCTAGGGGTGCTCGAATTGGTACTCTGTACAAGCTGGATGCACTGGTTGTCCAATGCAACAGTGTCTCCGCAAAGTCACTTAAGACTGCTCATGGAGAAAAGAAGGAAAATGTTCATGATGGTGTAAACTCCATGGAGGTTAAACTTCTAGTAGAGAAGACTATGCTCTGGCATCATAGGCTAGGCCACATTGGTGAGAAAGGTTTAAAAAATTTGAAAAATAAAAACCTGGTAGAAGGGCTTGAAGATTGTAACCTTGAGTTCAAATTTTGTGAACATTGCATATATGGAAAAAATACCGTGTTTCTTTTTATTCCAGTTCTCACAAATCTTCTGGTTTGCTTGATTATATTCATTCTCGATGTGTTTGGTCAGAATGTTCCTTCTCTGTCTAAATCAAGATACTATGTGTCATTTATTGATGATTATTCAAGAACATTTGTATATTTTCTAAAAAGTAAATCAGAAGTGTTCAGTCGGTTTAAAGAATTTAAAAACCTTGTTGAAAATCAGACTGGTAGAAAATAAAATGTTTAAGGACTAACAATGGCGGTGAGTTTTGTTCAAATGAATTCGAAAGGTATTGTACAGATCATGGGATTAAAAGACATAAGACTACACCTTACACTCCACAACAAAATGGAGTTGCTGAAAGGTTCAACAGGACAATAATGGAAAGAGCACGAAGTATGCTGAGCAGTGCTGGCTTGGAGGAGAAGTTCTGGGCTGAAGCAGTCTCTACAACATGTTACTTGGTAAATCGCTCTCCTAACTCTGCTCTTGTTGAGAAGACGCCTTTGGAAGCATGGTCTGGAAAGAAGCCCTCTCTGAGACATATTCGTGTCTTTGGCTGTGAGGCATATGCATATGTGCTATTTGAAAAAAGATCCAAGTTGGAAAACAAAGTTGTAAAGTGTATTTTTATTGGCTATAGCGCTGGAATAAAAGGATACAAGCTTTGGAATCTGGAGACTGAGAAGGTTTTGTATAGTAGAAGCGTTATCTTTCATGAGTTGAAGCCTTCACATTGGATCTGCAGTCAGAGAAGAAATCAGAAAATGAAAAGGATGTAGCAGCAATTCCTCTAACACCAGATAAAGAGGAATTGAAAAATCAAAATGTACCTGATACTGAGGAGAGCTCAAGTAGTTCTGAAATTTCTGATGAAGATGAAGAACCACCTCAGCCTCAGCCTGTGAGGAGGTCAACTCATGAAAGAAAGCAACCTGATAGGTATGGGTTTTCTTTAATTGAGTCTACTTGTGCCTATGCTTTAATTTCTAGCACTGATGAACCTAGGATTGTGAAAGAGGCATTTAAAATGTCTGATTCGAACTCTTGGTTGGAAGCCATGAATGAAGAAATGGCATCATTAGACAAGAATGATTCCTTGAGTTTGGTGCCATTTCCTAAAGGCAGAAAAGCTGTGGGCTACAAATGGGTGTTTAAAAAGAAAATAGGTCTGGACGGCAGTGTGGAAAAATATAAAGCAAGGTTGGTTGTGAAAGGTTATTCCCAAGTAGAGGGAATTGATTATGGAGAAATCTTTTCTCCTGTAGCTAAGCTGACATCTATTAGATTTCTTTTGTCACTTGCAGTAGCGTATGACTTAGAAATTGAGCAAATGGATGTGAAAACAACATTTCTTCATGGTGATCTTGAAGAAGAAATTTATATGTCCCAACCGGAGCACTTCGTGGAAAAAGGTAAAGAAAGATTGGTTTGCAAGTTGAAGAAATCTATGTATGGTTTAAAACAGTCTCCTAGAATGTGGTACCAAAAGTTTGACACTTTTATTTTGTCATTGGGATTTGTAAGATCAAAATGTGATCACTATGTATATTACAAAGCTGAAAGTGATCAAGTCTTTATTATTGCTCTCTATGTTGATGATATGTTGTTCATAGGCAATAGTAAGCTAATGAAATCTGATCTTAAGTCTCAGTTTTCTGCAAAGTTTGAAATGAAAGATCTTGGTGCAGTAGGGTATATTCTGGGAATGGAAATAACAAGGGACAGGAAAAATAGAAAGCTTTGGCTCAGTCAGAGTAAGTATGTCAAGACTGTTCTGGAGAGATTTTGTATGGTTGATTGCAAACAGCTAGTTGTTCCAGTTATGCAGGGAACGAAGTTATCTGTTGAGGATTGTCCAAAATCTCCTTCTGAGATGGAGGACATGACTAGTGTGCCTTATGCAAGTGCATTCGGAAGCCTCATGTATGCTATGGTCTGTACAAGGCCATACATTGCCCAAGCAGTGGGAGTTCTTAGTCGATTTATGGCTAATCCTGGAAGGACACATTGGGATGTTGTGAAGAGAGTGTTTAGATATCTAAAGGGCACTTCAGACTATGCTTTGTGTTGCCATGGCAACCTGGTTGAATCACAGAGGACTCTCAGTATTCAAGGTTATGTGGACTCTGATTGGGCAGGGGACATTGACAGCAGAAGATCCACCAATGGATATGTTTTCATGATGAATGGTGGTGTAGTGAGTTGGATGAGCAAGCGATAGGTTGTAGTCGCTTTGTCCACTACAGAGGCAGAATACATGGCAGCAACACATGCCTGTAAAGAAGCAATCTGGTTAAAACGTTTGTGTTCTAACATTGGTTTTGATGCAGGAAAAATTACTATTTACTGTGACAGTCAGAGTGTTATATGTTTGGCAAAGAATCCTACTTTCCATGCCAGGACGAAACATATAGATGTACAGTATCACTTTGTACGAGATATGGTGGAGGATGGGAAGGTCTCTTTGGAGAAAGTGGATACTCTGGAGAATGTTGCAGATGCATTGACGAAGCCTATGAGCATAGACAAGTTCAGGGGGTGTGCCAGTTCGATGGGCCTCTTGGCCCATGAATTTCAGTAGTTTTATTATTCTCTGGAGGTGTCAGTAAGATCTTCGTCAAGTGGGAGCTTGTTGGAATATGTGCCTCAATCCTTACTGGCATGGAACTCCTAAAGGGCAAAGTCATTGTGACATTGTTCATGTCTGGGTGACTAACTATTCTAAATCTGCTTGATAGGTTCATGTCGCCAAGACAAAGTTGATGTCTTGCCAAAAATGACTATCACTGTGACTCTCTGTGTTTGGTGTGACCTTTTGTCAATCGGTGAAACTCTGGGCGAAAGTTGATCTTATCGGGCTAACGTTAGGGCTTCGGTGAGATGTCCCAACGAGTATGTAATGTCTCACCGACAAAGGCTGCTTTTGGGTGTCAAAGCGAATGTCGGAGTAACTCACGGGTGTCAGAGAGAAGTCCCAGCGAATGGTGTAAGTCTCACCAATAGCTTATGGCTATCGGGCTAACACACACAGATCATCAGGGAGAGGTCTCATCGAAGAAGGTAAGTCTCGCCGATGGGAGTATTCTCTTGGTCCATTCGCGGTGACAAAATACTTCGCTGAGAAGTCTTGGCGACTTGAATAAGTCACGCTGACAGTCTTTTGGATCACTTTGGGTGCTCGGAGAAAGGTCCTGGCGAAGGGCATAAGTCATGCCGACTCGGTAAGACTTGGTGATGCTCGATGAAAATTCCTAGCGATGAAGAGCAGTCTCACCAACTCGGTAAGACGTGATGGAACTCGATGTAAGGTCAGCGAAGAACAAAGTTCTTGCCGATGGAATGTCTCATCATTGTGACTTGTGGCATTCGATATGAGTCTCACCGAAAAGCGATAGTCACACTGAATGGAAAACACACGACGACATGACTCGAAGACTTCGATATGAGTCTTGGTGAGATCGATATGTCTTGTCGATGGTCTCTCTGAGTTCGATATGACTTGCAAGCATCAGTAAAATGTCTTGCTGATAGAGGAATATTTTGTTGATAGAAATGTATTGAATGACAATGGACTTGGTATGACTCATGGCGTTCGTTGAAACCTCTTGCCAACTGTTGGAGACTTAAGCCGATTACTTTGTGGCATCGGGGAGACATTGTTAGTGTCTCACCGATATGCCAACAAAGTTTGATCGCCTTTGACCGTGTGAACATCCTATGTGGCATCCCACTGGACCAATCAGAGGAAGCAGATTTCAAATGGATGACAGTTGGATTTTTGCATCAGTTGCAACGCTGGAGAAAAACTGCATGCAAGGAAAAATCTGAAAAGGCATGGAAACTTTCTTCGATGGAGCATTGGCAGATAAGGATCAACAAGAGGATAAAATCAAAATGTGGTAATAATTTTGCAATGAGTTAATTGAATTGGTTGAGAGATTTTCTAGAAGAGATTGAACAATGAATGTTGTAGCTACTGTGAACTAATACCAGAGAGTTGTATCTCTGATTGTATGTAATTGTTGTTACTGTAATACAAAGAGATTCAGCTTGGTGTGGTGGGTTTTTTCCCGAAAGGGTTTCCCACGTAAATCCGTTGTTTAGTTGTCTTTGTGTATTTGTTCTATTTCTGAAAAACTTTCATGTGTGTCTTAATTAGATTGTAATTTGAAAATTAAAAGTCCTGCATTGCATTCTTCCCTGTGGATTTGACATTAGGAAAGTGTTTCCGCACCTTTGCTTTCCTTACAAATTTTAATACTCATCCAATTGCAACATGATTGGTTCACACCACTTGTTTCATTCATTCATCATTAAGTTTCCAGATTCAAATTAAACAAACTTAATAACTAGCATAAAATTAGATCAATCATCATATTCAAACTACTAAGCATGTAGCATAATCAAAATCAAATCATCACATGAACTTAAATGTTTAAATATCCTATCATCAATGGTATCAATAGGCATAGACAATAACCAAACCCAAAATAATCCAAGTACTAGATGTGGCATAGGGGGTGGGCCTCACACTTTAGTAAACTACTAAATAATTTTGAAGGCTCAAATCTGCACCATCAGCAATATTTGTTAAGAAATATTCCAAAGTTAGTCACAAAGGCACAAAACAAGATGCTAAATAAAAAATACACTAAGAGATAAAGGTTTCCCTCTTCTAGCTACACCTGGACAAGGCTCCAGGTCCGGACGGACTTCCAGTTGGTTTTTTTCAAAAAACATTGGGTCTATGAGTTGGTGGATGCGGTCGAGACCTCATGGAATTCTAGCTACTTACTCAAGGAAGTTAACACCATAGCTCTAGACTCCAAGAAAGAAGCCACAAAGTCACTGGATGACTATAGGCCACTTGCTATTTGTAAGACAATATATAAAGTTATGACAAAGGCCATGGAAAACAAATTAAAGCTCATTCTCCCACTGGTGATTGTTGAAGAACAAATATGTTTTATTCCGAGGGAAATCTTGGATGGAATAATTATTGCACAAAAGTTGATACATTTGATTCAACAGAACATACAAGTCGGCATGATAATCAAATTAGATATCAAGAAATCCTATGATATGATGGATTAGAGATTTATGATCAAAGTTCTTGAAGCCTTTGGGTTCAACAAGCGGTGGTTGAATTGGATGTTTAACTGCATTTCCTTTCCTATATTTTTAGTTCTTGTAAATGGTGTGCCTAAGGGTTTCTTTGAAGTATCAAGAGGGCTACGAAAAGGAGATCCAATCTCTCCCATTTTGTATATTCTTATGGAGAAAGATCTAGGGAGAACAATAGCCTTTGGCATTAGCTCTGCATAGATTGAAGGAATAAGGGTAACAAGTGATTTGCAGGTGGTATCTCATCAACAATTTGTTGATGATACAACATTAATGGGAGCAACCAAGAGGAAGGAGGTAATACACTTGAATAAAATTCTTGGGAAGTACGCTAAGGCCTCAGGACAAATGATGAATGAAGGAAAATCAGAAGTATTTTTTTTAACACAACTATACAAAAGGAGCAGGAGATCTTGAGGATTCTATGCTTCAAAAAAGGTGAACTTCCTTGTAGTTAATTGGGAATTCCATTGGCTAAGGGGCCTAGATCAACTAGACTTTGGGACCCACTCAACCTCAAAATGAGTACAAAATTGAACTTATGGAAAGCAAAATGGTTAACCTAGGCTAGGAGGATCACGTTGATAAAATCAGTATTATCTGTCCTTCCAATCTATCTCATGTCACTAATGTGTATCCCAAGCAGGTGTGCTTCAAACTTAACAAAAACTTATAGTCAATTATTTTGGCAAGGTAATGAAGAGAAGAGGAAAATTTCTCTTATCGCTTGGGAAAAACTATGTAGAACAAAAGAAGATGGTGGGCTTGGCTTTAAACACTTGGATTTTCAAAATAGAGCTCTTGGGGTGAAGCTTATATGGCATATGCACTGTGAACCATGAAACAAGTGGGAAAAAAATCTTCATCACAAGTACTTAAAGGACGATAGTAATGGTGACATACTAACTATTTCCAATCCTTCGGCTAGCTCTTGGATTTGGAACTTCATACAGAAATGTAAAGAAGTAGTTTGTGACTCTCCCATTAGATGTTCATGATGGAAGCAAGGCCTTGTTTTGGGAGGACTCATGGGCTGGGCTCCCAAGCTTAGATAGTTTGATTGAGGTGGGAGATGTCAAATGCATGCTAAAAAGCCTTTTGGGTGACTAGGTCAAGGACTAAATTGTACCAGATAAGAGCAATTTGGTGTTAGGCTGGAAGTGGAGGGACTTCACAGGCCTCAATTTACCACAGAGAGAAGTACTACTCCTTACCGAAGTATTGAAAAAATAGAACTTTGACTTTGTGAGATGGCAGTAATTCTTTGATCTAGACGGGATCTAAATCTAGTAGTTACAATGCAAAAGATGGATATAGGATTTTGTATAAGGAAAGAGGTAGGATTGTAGATAGACTACCTCTACACCTATGTTGGAGTAATTTTTTTCTCCCCAAGGCGGGAACATTTGCATGGGCAGTGATACAAAACAAAATTTTAATAGCAGAAAGGTTTCTTCACTTAGGATTTCAAGGCCCATCAAGATGTGTCATGTGTGAACAAGCTAAAAAAACAACCAACCACCTCCTCCTTGGTTGCCTATATGCGCAAGAATGTTGGTGTTGGTTGTGTGCAAGGCTTGGTTGGGTGTGTTCCATGCCTAATGATCTGCTCAGTTGGTTTCATTCATGGCTACCTTTGAAAATAAAATCAGTGTATGGGGATGTATGGACTCTTAGTCCATCAATTGTAGTATGGGAGCTTTGGAAAGAAAGAAATAGGAGGTTGTTTCAAGATAATAAAATGTCCTCTTCCTCTCTTACCATTAAAATTGAGGTTGTTTTAGTGGAAACACTAAAAACCAAATTAGACCAAAGAATGGTCAAGGAGAATTTTTTTTTGGAATGGAATGAAAAACTACGTTTGGCTTGGCCTTCACTTCAAATTTTGGCTTGGGTTGGAAGTGGTGGAATTCGGACTCGGCAAGCTTGAGCTTCAGTAGTTTTGTCCCCCCCACCACATGGGTGGTATAAAATAAATTTTGATGGAGCATCTAAGAGAAATTTGGGCCCATCTGGAGCTGGTTGCATTATTAGGTACTAGCAGGGAAAAAATTCTAACTTCAGCTAAATAGTTGCCCGAAGGAACAAAAAATGAAGTTGAATCTCTAGCCACCATCCATGGGATTAATATTTGCAGAGAACTAGGGATGACTAGGATAGCAATTGAAGGGGACCCGATGTTGGTCATTAATTCCATCAACATTGGAAACACTCCCAACTAGAAAATCCATGCTCTCCTCACCAAGGCCTCAGAGTTGGTGCAGACATTTGAGAACTTCACAATAAATCATATATATAGGGAGGGAAATAGTGAGGTAGATGCATTAGCTAATGTGGGATTTGATGGCGAATAAGGATTTTTCCCATGTGCCAATTGGGTGTCATAGTTTAGGCCTTACTTGGCTAGATCAGGCACATGGGAATCCCCATTCAAAGGGTGTGACAATGGCTAGGACATCATCCCCATCATCAGGGCAACAGTGGTGACAATTCCCCAATCTATAGGACACTAAGCTAATTATGGCATGTTAGCATGAACTTAAAAATGGCATCACTCATAAATATTGGGTCGTTGGTGAGTACTGTTGTGGTGGAAAACATATCATCCAGATGACTCTTGAAGATTACATCAACCTACAACAACATTTGAAGGTCTTACTCCATTTAGTGACATGTATTGTGCATGGCGTTAGATGGTGGACATGTTTGTCTACACATGCTCTCATCTTATGCAAATCTAGGTGGCAGCATGTGGGAATTTAATTTCTGGGCTATTTAGGTTGGGTGATGGATAGTGTTGAAGCATTCTGCAAAATGCATACTCCAATAAGGTTGAGGAGCTCCAAATGGAAAACAACATTCTTGAGTTTTTTTATAGACAGGAGGCTCAAGAAAATCTACTGAGTAAAGGATATTTTATGCTTGGAAGCAGTAAGGATGGTGATTGGGTGTGATTTTTTGATCTCAACGAACAAATATCATGTGAATTCTAACATACCCTCCATCTTTCTGGCGACTCTACTAGACATGGGCACTTCAAAGGTGCAATGTTTGCTTCTATTAAGCCAAGTCTTCAAGTCCACAATTCTAGTGGATGACATGGTTATAGTGACAGTGGAAGATTTAGGTCACGGTATCCCTTGGCTAGATGACATCATTCGATTACTTCACTAGGGAGTGGACGTAGATTGGCAGCCATTTCATTTGTAGATGAGCGTTCTCGAACTTTCCCACCACAGATGTTGGGCCAAAGAGGGAGCTAGCTTCCTTCGTCAACAGCTTGGATTGGAGAACATGAATGGTATCTAGTGCACCTGAGATTTTGCTATTATGGTGGAAATTGGGAATTTCTACGATGAGGTTGATTGAATTGGTGTGGGCTTCCAGGGTGGGCTTGGCCGTGATTTGCACCATTGGTGTTGTTTTATTTTTGGGATGGGGGCTATTTTTTTTCTTGTTTTGTATATGGGATGTAGATGGGATGTAACTAAAGCATTACTGTGTCAGCCAGAGACAGTGGGCTATCCATGAAATGTAATGACTTTTTGATAATTAATATAGTCCATGCAACTTCAATTGTGTATTACGAATCCAAAAAAAGTTACAAAGTGGTGTAACTTTCGTTATGTTCAATGTGTGCCCAAATCGATAGTTCCAACACATCTAAATGGGTGGATTTATATTAGGAAAGGTCTTGTTTCACACCCAAACATGTCAAAATAGTCTAAGCTACATTGTACTGGCGAAGTCTCTTAAGAGACCAAAGTGCAAAAAGATAGCAAACTTTAACAACCCATTACTCAGAAACCATGACACTTACAAATGTTTCATCTAAGGCTACAAAATCACCTAAGGCCCCTCTACAATAACCTCTCTCAATTTTTGAGATCTTTAAAGTGTTTACCCATGGTGTCAAGTTTTCAGTTGATGGAAAAAGCGTCAAATGCATGCAATGTAAAGTTGGAAGGTCGTGTAGCTTTCATTTTGTTCATCATGTGACCAAACCAACAGTTCCAACATGTCCGGATGGGTGGGTTTATAATAGGAAAAGTCTTTTTTTGCACCAAAACACATTGAAATATTTTGAGCTACATTGTACCAGTGAAGTCTCTTAAGAGACCAAAGTGCAGAAAGGAAAAAAACTTTGACGATCTATTATTGAGAAACCATGGCACTTACAAACATTTTTTTTGAGGCAACAAGATCACCTAGGGCCCCTCTACAATAACCTCTCTCAATTTTTGATATCTCTAAGGCATATGTCCATGGTGTCAAGTTCTTAGTTGATGGAAAAAGCATCAGATGCATGTAGTGTAAAATTGCAAGGTGGTGTAACTTTCATTTTATTCATTGTGTGACCAAAACAATAGTTCCAACATGTCCAGGTGGGTGGGTTTATGCTAGGAAATGTCCTATTTTTCACCCAAACACATTGAAATAGTCCAAGCTACATTATATTGACAAAATCTCTTAAGAGACCAAAGTGCAAAAGGGCAGAAAACTTTGATGAGATATTACTTAGAAATCATGGCACTTACAAACATTTTGTCTAAGGCCATGGGATCACCTAGGGCCCCTCTACAATAACCTCTCTTGGTTTTTGATATCTCTAAGGCATTTTCATGTGGTGTCAATTTTTTAGTTGATGGAAAAAGGGTTAGATGCATGCAACATAAAGTTGCAAGTAAATTTTGTTTGTTCATCATGCGACTAAACCGATAATTCCAACACATTAAAATGGGTATGTTTACGCTAGGAATTAGTGAATTAATGAAGCATGTACTCAAATATGTATATAAGTCATGAAGTCACACATGAATAAAAACTATACGCATGAAAACATGTAAGTCGCAAAGTATACATTGGAATACACATAAGTCACAAAGTATACACGTCAGTTGTAAATCATACACTTGAATACACATAAGTCATAAGTTTCAAGTCATGATCAACACCCATGTCTACAACATTCAAGATACAATTTACACAATACGTATATCATCATTCAAGAATTGCTATCAAATATAGGATTTACAAAATGCCACATAGGCATACAACAAATGACTCTAATACATAGTCATTTCCCACTAGGGAAAGCAAATAGATCACGTGTTGCCTTGCCCACTAGTCATCCTCTCTTCACTCATCTAGAGATACAACTGATACAATAAGAAGTATATACTAAATATATAGAAATTGAATTGTAGAATGGAATATAATAAAATACTCACAAACAAATAATAATCACACTTTTCCACAACAGTAGCACGTTGATGATCTAAACTGACAAGCACCTATAGCAACCATCAAGATTGTAATTAAACTACATACAAGTACCATGAAAGTCTTCAATAATAGACCATAGAAGAGAAAATATAAGGTCAAATTTATTAATTTGTTGCATACCCCTACCAAAGGATCAAAATTCACTATTGTTGCAGCAACTCCATGGTCCATTGTACCACGAACATCACAATATACTTAGAATAAAAACTCTATATGATCATTAGTTTTTAATCACTTTCATTAGTTTCTTTGTTTAACTAAATATGCTTAGAATAATAAATCTATATTATTCTAAACAACCTAAATGATAATTAAATGGTAATGCAAACTAGAAAATATTCTTAGAATAACAAATCTATATTCCTAAATGATGATGAAATGGTAATGTAAACTAGAAAAGATGCTTAGAATAACAAATTACTATTATTCTAAACAACCTAAATGATGAACCTTAGTAGATCAATCAATTTAATTATTATGAAAATTAATCAAAATGAGATGAACAATATCATACATGTCCCATACAACAAATGATCTGCTACTTAAGTGTTCCTGAAAGGTCATCTCTTACCTTCAAAGTATCGAGTAATGCTTCATAATCAACACTACTAATTGTCCATAGTCACTTTGTTCTTGGTTTAGCATGATGTCTCAATAACTTAATTTTTTTTGCTTTAACAAGGTGTGAATACATGAGAATGGTTTTGTGTTTCTCATAGTCTTCAAATGTAGGTATGCCATTCTTTCTAATCATATATGTTCACAACCAAGTTTTGACAACAACAACTGAATCTATAGGATACATGATCCCATCATCATCTATCATCGATTGTGTTAGCTTCTTATTTCCCTATACACATCATGTCAACCAATAGTTCGATCCCTCTTCATTCCCCTATGGTGCTACACTGCATAGACGTGTCTTGGTTGTACAAGATCTGAAAGATGGTTGTAGTTAAGTGAACTTTCCATTTCATCTTCTAAAGAGGATTGTGCTACAGATAAAGAGGTTAGCTATTGTATAATCCATTTATCTACCCACTCACTTGACTCGCATTGATCACAATCACACTAAATATAATTCTAAAAAAAACAAGCCAACTCTCGTGTCCATATGGTCCATGCACCCGTATTTGAGCTTCAAAATGAGTGCATCTTTGAAGATTCTCTAATTGTTTGAAATTTTAGTTTGTCTCCCATTGTGCCTTCCTCAACCAACCAAAAGAACCTGCACACTTGTGAATTTGTCCCTCGTGATAATGCATAAATAAGTACACCAATCAACAATAAAATGTGCATCATTGAATGTTGCACCACCTCTGATCATTTGTTCCTTAACTAGAGCTCTCTTCACAAATTCACCTATTCCATCATGCTCGCATTTTACATGCCCAACTTCAAAATAACTCTAAATATGTGGTACACCCCTCTACATGCATCCTGCTCAACCAATAAAAATACAAGCATTCTTGAATTTCCCTATGCAGTTATTTGACCAAATGAGATGTCAACTCATTGTAATACCCTTTTTCTAAAACTCAAAAAAGTTTTCAAAACAATCTTGCACAAAAATCAGATGAATGATATCTATCATCACTCATGTATAAATGGTACTCCTTGATTATCTTCTTGTCCTCTTATGTACTATCAGGGGCATTTCTATATGTTATGTAGACAAAAGTAGCAATTTGAATAGAATTGTAATATTGTGATTGTACCTCATTTTATGGTTGCAATGTGTAATTTTTAAAAAATTCAACCACAGATGTAATAGTTCCAATTGGGAAAGAGTCCTTACACATCTTGAATTGTCGATCCAACCACTGGTACCTGTGGCTATGCCTTGGATACTTGTAGAAAATATTTTTCTTAAAATCAAAAATAAAATTAGCAATACTTAACTCTCTTGTAACCAACTTGCATCTAGAACCTTCACCTCCACTCTTCAATGTGTATTTGACTGTCTCAAACCTTTTTTATCAACAATCTTGTTAGCAAAATCATGTTTGTTGCCCTCATGAAAACATGTTACAAACTTTAATAAACCACCATATTACAAACATGTTTCATTTAAACAATCATTTCTATAAAATAAGCAACCATCAGTTCTAACGCATAAAAATGAATCTAACAAGTCCCTAGATGACTTGGAAAGTTGCATTGCATGACACTCCTACAAAATTTCATTAGTATGCAGAGTAGAACGAATATAGCATAATAATTCATGATACATTGAAAACTCAACCTGGTATTTAAAACATGTATTACGAATATTAATAGGTACACAATAAAATGGGTTGCAAGACTCAAAAGCCCTTTGTGAGATTTGCAAATTTGGATGTGCTTCACAAAATTGTTTGTACAATATTGTTTGGCTACATTCCAAGAAATGTTTAGGATGCGGTGTGCGATATCGATTAGCAATTATTAACTTTAAAACATCCTTTACATTCGGTGATACTCTAGAGTGAGTTCCAAACTTGTTCAATTTGTGTCTTTA
This sequence comes from Sequoia sempervirens, assembly GCA_007258455.2. NCBI lineage: Eukaryota > Viridiplantae > Streptophyta > Pinopsida > Cupressales > Cupressaceae > Sequoia > Sequoia sempervirens. Next base: position 497,829,712 of record VDFB02047230.1, on the reverse strand, counting down.
CATTATCAGTTAGCTTCTTATCAACACATGGAAGATGTAACACCCCTCTGATTTTCTATGTTTTCTCTGACAGTTCTGATTCTTTGATAGACCTTATTTGATATGATTGTTATTCTATCCCTGACAGTGGAGCGATGATAGACTATATTGATGTGATGATACATTATATGCATGGTGATTATGTTTGACATACTTTATGTTTGCATAGATGCTTAGTTGAGATGACATTGCTATAGATGCTTATTATAGTTTAATTGATATATTATCTCATCAATTGATGTGACATTGTATTGGTGAAGAGAGCGGTATTGCATCACTCACTTGCAAGTGCCCTGTGATTTCCGCAATTCTCTCTTCACGGTGTATATGAATTACTATCTATATACATGTACGACTCTTGCTTGTGTTGTAGGTTTGTAGGTACAGGATAACGGCTTCACCTGGTTTCACAGGTCTTAGCATGTCCACTACTCAACAGTAATGATTGGGAGATAGTAATGGGCTACCTAGTCATACCTTTACCCTAGTACAGTGTGTCATCAGTTTGAGTTTTGTTCTTAGCCTTATCATTGTTGTTCTGGGTATTTTAGTATTGTGCAAGTTTAATTTGCTAGATTAAATGTGTATTTGATTTATATATTTAATTAATTGAATTATTGTTGTGAAGGCTTTAGAATAAATTAATTAATTAATTTAATTTAGTTATGTTATTAAAAACTATTAATTTTTTTAATTATATGGGAATTAAATAAATAAGATTATTTAAATTTGTTCAAATATATTAATTGTTTTATTTTATTTTAAATACATGAGGTTGGAAAATATCTGTGGTTGTTGAGGGAAAATATATTTTGTTGGGATAACTGAGTTAGAAATTGGTTATCTTATTGTTGAAAATTGATTCTTAGAGGAAAAGATTGGGAAAGGAAAGAAATTTGTTTCACGGGAAGAGTTTTTGAGGGTTGTTGAAAATTGGTGAGGAAATTGTGGATCTCTCTGAGGATTTTGTTTTAGAATCTTGTTTGTGGAAATTCTTGGCTATGGTTTATTTCTGTTCTCTAGGAAGTGGCAATTTTTTGGAGGAATTTTTGGCAACATTGGCAAATTGAAGTTTATAGAGAAGCTCGGCATCAATCCTCGAGGAAACAATTCTTCTGGAACAGGTTCCTTAATTGTTTTTGTGAATTTTGAAATGAAAGATTTATTTAATTATTGTAATGCAAATTGGAAAAGTTTAGGAAAATATTTTCGATACTATAGAAGCTTTTCTTTCTTTCTTTTAAAAGATTGCCATGAAAATTTGAACCTATGTAGAAAACAATTTGGATCCTCTGTTAAATTGATTATTTGAAATAGATTTATACAAAAGGAAATTATAGATGAATCTTAGAACCTCTGTTGAATTTAAATCAAAATTTAGAAAACCTCTTTTTGGAAAATTGAATTTAAATCTTCTCTGTAGAAAATGGTAAATTTGTGGGAATTAAATTTCTCCTCTGTAGAAAATTTGTTTGTTGAAAACTTTTGTGTAGAAAATTGTTGAAACCTTTTGTAGGGAATTGATTTTAAACAATAGAAAATTCAAAAGAAAATAATAGAGGAATTAGAAAATCTCTGAAGGATTGAAAATGAAATCTTCTGATAGATTTGAGGAAATTGAAATCCTTTGGTAGATTTGTGAAAATTGGAAACCTCTGGTTAATTTGTAAATCATAACAGCGGAGAGAGAGTCACTAAATTAATCATAACTAAAAATTTACGAACTAGGTAGGGCTGAATTTTTTATATGTTTTAAAAGACTTGGTGGCACACCTTCAGTAAAAAAATTTAGAGAAACACAGATCAGAAAACAAAAGTTATTAAAGTCGCAACAGACTGGTTTTATGTTTAGTATTGTTTGAAAATTGTAAATTAATATATATATATATAAATATATATTAGGAAATTTGTATATAATTTTAGAATATTTAAATGTATTTTTAAATAGGTGCATGCACATGCACAATTAGATATTTTAATATGAAATATTTTTAAATGAACATTGGAAAAGAATAATTGGATTTTGTAATTAGAAAATATATATATTTATTTAAAAAGGATATTTATTTATATGAATATTATGTTGTTAATTAGTGCATGCAATGCACAAGTAGATGTTTTATAATAAAATAATTTTATTAGAAATATTGAGATTTTTATTTATATGCGTTTGTGAAATTTAAGTTAAACAACTAGTTTAATTTCGTTATGGTTTGTAAATGGAAGTATATATTTTAATATAAGCATGCAAATGCATGGGTTAGTAAATCTTTAAATAAAAAGGGCTTAAGAGAGAAAGTTGATTTATATTTAAATAGATATTATGTTATTAAAACGTTTAATGTACAACTAAAGTATTTTATAATGCAATGATTGTAATAGAGAAATTGAGTTTGTTATTATTATACGAAACTGTGGAATTGAAGTTAAATGAATATTTTTATTTTATTTCCTTATTATTGCAAATGGAATTATATTTACTTTGAATAATTGCATGTGATGAGATATTGATTCAATTTGGATTTAGGAAATCCAAATATTAGATTATTTAAGTGCCTGAATTATTTTAAGCTGTGTTCTTTTCTGTTCACGTTGACAGGCAATTTGAGTTGAATATCATGAGTAATTGTCAAACTAGAAGTTAATCAATTGGTTTAATTCATTGTTGATTTATTGGATTTAGGAAATCCTAATGGTCATTTATTTAATTACTTGAGTGGCTTATTGTAATTGTGTGTTCTTTTGTAATTGTGAATTGTGGGGGATATTTGTTGTCGAGAAAATATTAGTCTTCCAGAGATTGTAAAATTGTGAAAGGGTTATTGTATCTTTTGTTCACCCTTTTTGAGATTTCCTTGGGTAGTGCACATATTTGGGATTCAGTATTTGAGATCCGTAGGGATGTGTGAATTAGTTTGAACACCTGATTACTATGAACGGGTTGTGTGATTTAATTTGAGCACCCAATTACTACGAACGAGATGTGTTGTTCTTTGCAGAGTGGTTGATATTTGTTATCGTATTTTGTGCACTGTCTACCCTTGGGTTGTGGAATATGTTATTTTGTTTTTGATAGGGGAGTGGCTTTCAACAGGGGCTGGGACACAAAGTGGTCCCAAGACAACTCGTGTGAAAGTCAGTTTAATCAGTGGAAATTAAATAACCTTTATTAGGGATAGAGTAGCTTAATACATTTAATCAGATAATTTAGCCTCGCTCATTGGCTCAAGGGCTAGTATGAGACTTGAGATGAGTTGGGAAGGCCTGGAATGGAAAGATCATTATCTTGTCTTCTCGAAAGATAATCAATTTCACACTGGTGTGCATGTGGGGTCAGGTTCGTGAGAGGTTACCAAGATAACCCAAGATGGGGGCCAGGACCTAGGAAGATCTCTTTTGGATAACCAATGCAACCTTTGTGATGACACTCCTCCTATGACAACAGTCGATTTGTATTGTACAATGGATGTAATTGATTTAGTGGTCCTATAAGCAATGTAACCTTATGTTTTGTGTTTATTGGTACAGTGTGGTTTTATACATTGTCTGTGTCCAGCAGTAGTAGGTTTGTCTTGGTTACCTTTTATTATCTCCTAGCACGGGGGTTGGGCCTATGGGTACCACATGGCTGAGTGGTGTGTACCTTACACTGTTGTGGTTTTCTCTTCATGTTCGTGATGGCGAAATCTTCTAGTTCAAGGAGCTCGTGTGTTCTATGGATTTGTACTTCTCTTGTATTCATTACAACAAAGGGACACTGTGTATTTGTATTCCTTATTTGTAATCAAGGAGGATTCCTTGTACTATAATTGTAACTTTATGTATGATCTATTCACTATTGGATTAAATTGTATATATCATTTTTAAGTGGTGTTGTATCGGTGAAAATATGTTCATTACATTTCCATGTTTAATTTATTATGCTATGGGTTAATGCTTTGATGTATGATGTTATCATGAGTTGATTTCATATGCTATGTTTTAGAGTAATTTTGTAAGTTTTGAAATTCACATGTAGACACGTTGCATGGCCTAGAGGATGTATGTGTTAAAGTAGTTTACTTCACTCGTCATTGTTACTCTTTTTAAGAAAAAAATTAGTTGTGCTTATGCAGTGTTGCATCGTCCTCTAGGTTGTAGGATGGGGTTTTATAGAAGCCTCCCACTAAAAGCCCACGTATCATTTTGAAGAGGACTATTGATTCTTCCTATTCTTGAGAGTTCTCTATACAATGTTTTATGATTTAGATTTAAATCAATATAAGGTTGTCTCGTTAAATGAGCCTTTCTCAAATGATGGCTTACTAGTGAGGTTGTGATCACTCTACGAGCAGCTCTTTTATTTTTCTCCTTACTAGTCTTTCCAATAGAAGTTAGATCATTGAAAAGATTTTTTACCATAATATTATCTTTTTCCAACTTTTTGGTGACACAAATCTTCAATTTTCTTAATAATGGTCTCATTTTTTAAGACTTTAGCAATTGCACAAAAAATTGACATTATTCAGTTAATGTCTTATCAGAAAATTATTGATTGAACATATTGGTATCCCACAACCGAACCGTTTGTGATGATCTTTTTCCATCAAGACTATATATTATGTTCTCATCTATTTCAAGTAACCATTTGGGGGTTCTCATGTAATTAGGTGATACATAAGGTTCATTTTCAACACTTTCAATGTTATTAACATTTTCATTTTCAGTATTTTCAATGCTATCAACATTTTCAGTAACAATTCCAACATTTTCATTTTCAATATTATTTACATTTTCATTTTTAATGTTACTGGCATTTTTATTTTCAATACCAATTTCAACATCTTCTATATCAATTCCAACATTTTCATTTTCAATATTGTTAACATTTTCATTTTCAATTTCAACATTTTCAATTTTAATATTTCATTTTCAATTTCAATATGATGTTCAATATTTCAAAATCCTATTTCAACTTCACTTGAATTAACATTTGATGATGGAGAAGAAGCCTCAACTTGAGTATTTTCCATACCTTATCTTCTTTTCCTATGACTTGCTCTATCTTTTTCTCTATATGCTTTAGTTTTATCTATTGTTAGTTTTATCTTTCCTTTTCTCTTATGGCAACTACTACTCCCCATTGCACAAACAAAAAGAGTAGACAAATTATTGTAAAGGTTAAAAATATGTAAAAGAATCTCTCAAAAGCTTAAATTTATCTGATACAAACAGAAATCACGGGATTTCAAGGACAAAAAGAATGTGGGGACTATTGGAATGCTCAAAACGGTCCCCTTTTTGTTTTTTATATAATTCACTAAATAGATATCCGTTTCAAACGGATATCCATTTGTAACGAATATCTGTTTGTAACAGATATCCATTTTCTTTAGTTTTTTAAAAACTAAACTTCATGAAATGTTTTATGAATTATAACAGCATAATATTATTAATATATTATGTTATGATATATTTTATGTTATAGATTAAGTATATTATATATTATGATATATTATATATTATATATATTTATATAATATATGTTATATATTAATATTATTATTATTAAGGTATATATTATATGTATTATATAGTACATAAATTATATTATATATTAATATCTATCTCTCTCCCACTCCCTATCTCTCTCTCAAGTCCCTCCCACTCCCTCTCCCTCTCCCTCTCTCTCTTACTCTCCATCTCCCTCTCACTCTCCATCTCCCTCTATCCCTCTCTCTCTCTCTCTCCCTCCCTCTAAATTCTCCCTCCCACTCCCTCTCTATCTCTCTCAGGTCTATCCCACTCCCTCCCTCCCTGCCACTCTCCTTCTCTTAGGTCCCTCCCACTCCCTCTCTATCTCTCTCAGGTCTATCCCACTCCCTCCCTCTTCCTCTCTCCCTCTCTCTCTCTCAAGTCTCTCTCTCTCCATCTCCCTCTCAGGTATTTCTTATTCTCTCTCCCTCTTAGCTCTCTCTCTCTAGTCTCTACCTCCCTCTATCCCTCCCAAACCCCTCTATCCCTTCCAAACCCCTCTATAATATATTTATTATATATTAATATATTAAATTAATATATTACATATATTTATTATATATTAATATATTAAATTAATATATCATATATATTATATATTATATATTAATATGTATGCATAGGGGAAGCTTCAAATCTTATACAATAAATAATGGATATCCATTTTCTTTATACTTTTACAAACCGAATAATACATAAAACCATTATTATGTATTCTTAATTTATAACAAATATATTATATATTAATATATCATAATATACTTAATATATACTATATATTATATAATATATGATATATAATATATAATATATATGATATATAGTATAGTATATATAATATATATTATATATTGTATATATTATTTATATTATATAGTATATCAATTATATTATATATTAATATGTATGTGTAGGAGAAGCTTCAAATCTTATACAATAAAGAATGGATATTTATTACAATTGGATATTTGTTTGCTTTTGATTTTTTATAAACCAAATAATACATAAAACCAATATTATGTATTATATATTAATATATCATAATATATTATATATTATATAATATATTTTATATAGTATATTTAATATATATACTATATATTATGTATCTTATACTCTCTCCCTCTCTAGCTCTGGTGCTATTACTGATATCCAACTTGTATTTTGTATTGAACTTTTGAACATGGTAATTAAGCATTCTATTATCAAAACCCTAACCTCCCAAATGCATATCCCCTCTAACATCCTTGATAGTAATATTACCCTTTCGAATAGAAAGAACCGACACATCAAACGTGCCTCCACCCAAATCGAAGATGAGAACGCTTCTTTCTCTAGTGAATACATCATGGAAGCCATAAGTTATAGTTGTGGCCATTGGCTCGATAATTGTTTGCATGACATTGAGGCCTGCAATCTTACCAGCATCCTTTTGTGGCCCTCTTCTATGCATCATTAAAATAAGTAGGCACGATAATAACCATATTTTTCACCTCACATTAAATAAGCAGCATGGATGAGATCTCTTCAAACGCAAATAACTCTCTCTCTCTCTCCCTCTCTCACTCTCTCTCTCTCAGGTATCTCTCACTCTCCATCTCCCTCTTAGGTCTCTCTCATGTCTCTCCCACTCCTCTCTCTCTCTCTCAGGTATCACCCACTCCCCCACTCCCTCTCTCTCTCTCTCTCAGGTCTCTCCCACTATCTCTCTCTCTTAGGTCCCTCCCACTCCCTCTCTCTCTTAGTTCTCTCCCACTCCCTCTCTCTCTTAGTTCTCTCCCACTCCCTCTCTCTCTCAAGTCTCTCCTCTCACCCTAACTAGATAACTCTCTCTTCCTTTATCTCTCTCAGATCTCTCCCACTCCCTCTCTCTCAAGTCTCTCCCACTCCCTTTCTCTCTTAGGTCTCTCCCACTCCTTGTCTCTCTCTCTTAGGTCTCTCCCTCCCACCCTAACTAGATAAATCTCTCTCCCCCTCTCTCTCTCAAGTCTCTTCCACTCCCTCTCTCTCTCAAGTATCTCCCACTCCCATAGCTCTATTTCTCTCAAGTCTCTCTCACTCTCCATCTCCCTATTAGGTCTTTCTCTATCTCTCTCTCCTTGTCTCCCTCTCAAGTCACTCTCTCTTCCTCCCTCTATCTCTCTCTCCCTCTCTCCCTCTCAATTCTCTCTCTCCCTCTCTCCCTCCCTTAATCCCTCCCATCCTCTCCCTCTCTTAGATCTCTCACTCCCTCTATCCCTCCCACCCTACCTAGACAACTCTCTCTCAGTCCCTCTCTCTCCCTCTCAAGTCTCTCCCTCTCTCACAGGTCTCTCTCTCTCACTCTCCATCTCCCACTTAGATATTTCTCTCTCTCTCCATCTCCCTCTCAAGTACCTCTCTCTGGTCTCTCTCACTCTCTATCTCCCTCTCAGGTCTCTCTCTCACTCTCCATCTCCCTCTTAGGTCTCTCCCTCCCTCTATCTCTAACACCCCCTCTCTTTATCTCACTATATATATATATATATATTATTATGTAGTATATAATATATACTATGTATTAAATATATTATATAATATATTTAATATATATTACATAATATTAATATAAAATATAATATATTATATAATAATATATAATATAATATAATAAATATATAATGTAATATATAATGTAATATAATATAATACATAATAAATAATATATATAATATATTAGTAAATTAGTATATATTAATATATTAAATATTGTGTATTATAAATAATAGAGGTAACAAATATCTATTTCTAACGAATATCCATTTTTCTAACAAAATCAGTAGGCTTGGGATTTGGTTCGAGATTTCCAAACCTAGAAAGTCAACTAAAAAAATGTGTTTACACATTTTTCTTAGTTTTTTGAAGTTCACCCCTATGGATGACAACTTTTTTTTATCCAAATTTGATGAAATGAAAAGGGTTTATTGAAAAAAAATCCAGCTTTCTGCCAATATAAGATATGCCTTATTTTGAATTTAATAGACAATTATTATTGATTTTCTACATATATTATGACTAAAGTCCTAATTGATAGGTTGATTGAAAAACTTCTATAATTTTCAAACTATTTCACATTTTTTTAATCTAAAAGATGTGTCACATTCTATGCTTTGCATACTATAGGATAAAAAAAATGAATTTCATAATTTTTTGACCAAGTTATGGTGGTCAGATAAACACATTTTAATAATTTTGAAATGTTCTAATAAAAAAATCATAACTAATTATTTACATGCAAAAAAAATACAAAAAAAAATGTGGCACATCTGAGCATGCATCCTCTACATACATTAAAAAATTTAGAAAAAAAATTATTTTTTCTTGCACTTAGGGTGGTCAAACATACACCTGCTTCTTATCTTTCTTCCTGAAAATTTAGTACTACTGCATTGAAATTTCATTTTTTTGCAAAATAGATTTACTTTTTTTCCAAAAAAGGACTAGTAGCCTAGAAACTACATTCAATTTTTGATGCAGGAGCATCCAATGGTGTGAGGGCAATCTTGCATCACCCAAAAAAATGATTTCCATTTTTGTTCATGTTGTTTTCTTTTTGTAGATGTTTTTGCATTTCTAGATACTCTTTTCGTCGAATAAGAGTTTCCAACTTTCAGAACTACTTTTCTGCTTTTTCTGCTCAACTACTATTTTTAGCAGGTTTGAATTTGAAGTCGTGGGAAGACAGAAATTTATGGGAAGGTTCAGGATGGAAAAATACACAGTCTGGTGAAAGAATCAGGTCAAGATCATTCATGACTTGAAAGTTATTCAAGTTCCAGTTTCTGCTTTTTGCCCTGAAAAACCTTCCGAGCTCAGTTTGAGGCACTAAACGATCCCGGATGGGCCTAAAAATTTGCGAAAACACCAAAGTAGTTTGCCAAAGGCCTATTTTATGGAAAATTTTCTTTTCGAGAGCTTTCCGAAAAGCTATTATCATTGAAGATCCAACGGTCGGATTAAAAGTTATGGCTGCCGGAAGTTGGTGCATATTTTTAAAATGTGCTAATTTTTTACTATGAATTCAAACTTGAATTTCAAATTGTAATTTTGGCGCCAAACCGCCAAAAATCTTATCTCGAAGGTTGTTTTTGGTTCCAAACCGAAATGGGTCTATTTATGGGCTTGTTTCTGATTTTTGAGTAACTTTTTGGGAAAAGAAGCTGGCATGCTTTGAAAGGGGGATCTGGGTAATTTCTGTAATTCTGTAATTTTCTTTCTAAGACTTCTGTAGCTTGCATGTATCGCAGAGCTCAAGGATTTGGGATCCTCTGCATGTAATATTTTTCATTATTGAATAATAATAAAGTTTGCTAGTTGTGTGCATTATTTCTGTGTCTCGGGTTTGCTCCCTCGTCAATTTTCTACAAATCTTATTCTTAAATATTTTTCAAACTATGTTAATAACCTATTCAAATTTTAATGTCAAGTTGCCTAACTCTATTTTTCTAAATTTTCATTGCCACTTAGGGGCCTAGTTTGGACCCCCATGATCCTGCACTGACCCAAAAAATACATATAAATACAAGTCTTTTTCACCATTTTAAATCCTAATGAATGCTAAGAAATATAGAAGGCAATTTGAATATCAATTGAGCATCCTAAAAAGCATTAAAGAGTAGAATAAACATAATTTATAACACTTATTATCAATCAAGATTCATTTTTGCAATGCTTCAAGTTCATGTGTGAGTTTATTCATGTTTTTTGTTAATTTTTTTGTGATTACTAACACTTGTAGGAATTTCAATCAAGCAATCAATTCTCCTTGGATGAGATGAGTACAATGACTTTAGTCCATCAAGGAAAGAAGATTTGAGTGGTAAGTTGCAACACTTATCAATTTATTAGTTGTTTTATCCATTTTTCCTCTACCTAACCGAGGGTAAGCACTCTTTACATCATCATAACTATTGTAGAGGTGGAAACACTAAAATAGGGTTTGACTTAGGAAAGCCCCTATATAGTACAATCCTTTCTCCCCTCTTATGTGTATGTGTCAGATCTAAAGTGTATTTGGGAGATGATTGAAGACCTAATTGCAAGATCAAGTATTAAAGCTTCCTACTTCAATGAAATAGGGAAAGTGGAATTAATCAATAGACAAAATTCCAAAGTTGAGTCCAAGAAGGAAGAACCCACAAACTCCAACCATCTAAGATTATTTCACCAATTTTTGAGATATTTATTCTCAAGACTATGGTGGTAGCACCCTTATCCAAGCAAATTGAACCCTAATTTCTATGCCAAGTTCCTCTATCTTTGCACTCTATTGTTTTATTGTCAATTTATATCTTTTAATTCTATATTTTTTGTATTACATTAGTTTTTTTTAGCTTCATAGTTGACCGAGACATGCATTTTCATAATCAAATCAAGTTAATCCTTAATAAACCTCAAACCTTCATTTCTAAAAGGACTGAAACCCATTTGATCCACCATTCTGGCTATTTCATTGAGATTAGTAGCCAAGTGGGTGTATGTGATCAATTTTGGTTCCTTCTCTAATGTGGTGTAGGAGAAAGTGTGATTTAGATATTAGATCATTTATTCTCACATCCTATATACCTACATTAGAAGAAGCTAAAGTTTGCAAGAGAAGATACGTGAACCAAAAGGGATAGAGGCTCCAAGGTGCCTTCCAAGAACCATATTATATGACATATGAAGGCAAGGAAAATCTAGATGATGAAGTGTGCACCAATCTATATTATGTAGAGCTATTGACCATATATTTATTGAAAATATAAAGAGTATGAATGACATGGACATAAAATTTGTTTACCAATCACATTAGACTAGGATTCATTAATTCCTTCTAGGCAAGCAATTAAGGCTAGGATATCATTATGAATTATATGCAAAATCCCTTAAATAAACTCAAAACCTTTTGAATGACTATTATGAGTTTGGTGGAACAATGCCAATATGTTCTCACCTTGTCAAAAAAGTTAATAATTACCAAGGTGTTAATTGAGATTACACATTTGGGAGTGAGAGACATGCAATGTGACATCATGGTCAATTTGGAGTTTGTATCATGGAAACTAGTATTAGGATCTAAGAAAGTTAAATATGAATTGTGGAAAGAGAAGGTATAGTTATTATCATTTGATTGAAATGAAAATAATAAAATTAGGACCAAACCTAGTTGGGGTTGTTGTAGCTAAGACATTTTTATATTTTGATATTTTTGTGAATAATGATGTTAAAATGAAAATATTGGGTCATGAAGCTCATATTAAGGTTTCACAACACATAACCTAAAGAGAGATGGAGGGAGAATTCAATAGAGATAGCACTAGTAGAATTTGGCAAATAAATGACTAGGTGACAAACTTTTACTCACAACAACTAAAAATGACTAAATTCTACTCATTTTTTGCAACTCAACTATAAATGAGTAAATAAATGACTAATCTGGTCATTGACTAAAAAATTATTTAGTCACAGAAATAAAAATGACTAAATAGTTAGTCATCAAATCTAGATTAGACAAAAAATTTAAAAAACAAGTAAACCAATTATTAGCGCGATGTATTCATGCACGCGATGTATTGGCACAATTATTCACATTCATTACAGATTCATTCATCTCGCTTGACCTCGCTTCATTCATTCATTATAGACCTTACTTCATTCGTTAGCTTGGCATGAGTCATTTTGATCAGTTATAACAACTACTTGCATGGACGATAAGGATTTGGAGGGGACCTAGAGACTTCTAAAAAGACGGGAAAGGGAAAGGAATTCAAAGTTTACTACAATGAATTTGAATTCTCTGAGGCCTTTGTAGAGAAATCAGATTTGGAGGTGCCCTCTGCAGCAAATTCAAAGGTAATTTGAAACCCCCATTACATTAAACACAAATTTGAAATTCTCATTACAATCTACTACTCTTAATAATGTTCTACTACTCTTAATAATATTCTTTTACAATCTTGCCACTGTTCTGCTTCATAATGTGTTCGAGCTAAATATAATAAAATTTTGGTGTCAGTGCCAAAATAAAATTTCCTCAAACAATTTTGATACATTTTCACTGCAAGCGCAAACTATCCTTCTGCAAAGTAAACATGTCCTAGATTTACCCACATATTAGGCATTTGAACAAACATGTTTTCTACAGCAGCTTCTTGTACCTATGTAAATATTTCCTTTGCAATATCAAATTGACCCCTTTTAGCTAGCACAATGGCTGCCTCGTTTGTAGCATAAACACTTCTTGGTATCTATGCCAACACTTTACAATGGTTGCCCCATTTGCATCATAAACGTTTTCACTGCAAGCACAAATTGTACTCGTGCAAAGTAAACATGTGCTAGATTTACCCACACATTAGGCATCTGAACAAAGATGTTTCCTGTAGCAGCTTCTTGTACCTATGTAAGAATTTCCTTTGCAATATCAAGTTGACCCCTTTTAGCTAGCACAACGGATGCCCCATTTGCAACATAAACATTTCCTAGTCTCTATGCCAACACTTAAGTGGCCCCTTTTATGACATTAAGATCCTCTTGAGTTATTATTATACTCCTATTTTCCAAGAGAAAAATTCCCAAGGCCCATGGGAAATGAACGATGAGCATTTGAGTTTCAACTTGGTTTCATTTCGAAAAGGGAACGTTACATTGTAAAAGATTTTTTTAACAACAGAATAATTTAATCCACCTATTTGGTACTGTAAAATAAAAATAGATGAATTAATCCATTTTCAATTATAGGTTCTTTTAATCTAGGATTTGATAGAAAGATAAAGCATAATACATTGAAGGACATAGAAAATGTTCTAAAATAAATACTAAAATAGGTTTCCCATGAAAAACAAGAAAGAGGAAAAATGAAAAGATAATATACAGATGATTCATTTGAGGTTTTTGATAAAATCTCATTTAACTATGTCAAATGGATTTGGAAGGGACAAAACATATTTGATTGACTAAAATTTTGAGGTAGCTTATCCATCGTCATTGTATGCATCATCTTATCTTGGAATTTGTTTCTACAATGCACCAAGCCTAGAATTGATTGGGGATGCACTTAAGGTGGATAAAAACTTATCAAATGCTTTATATATCCTTGGAAACATGGAATTGAAAATAGATGAATGGCTTAAAGTAAAAGAAACAATTAAAGTAGCACGCCAAATTGTCTTGGCTAATGAAGCAAAATGAAAAGTTGATGAAGAAAGAAAGATTCAGATGGAAAGGAGAAAGCAAGAGGAAGAACTTCGGTAGGTGATGCAACAAGACGAGCAATTTGAACGTGTGAAGGAATTATGGAAAAGTAAGCATAAGGATAGGGATGATGACGATGATGAGGCCGGTCAGTCTAAGAAGAAACAAAAGAAGGAAAAGAAGAAGAAGAAGAAGAAGGATAAGGACCACAAGGCTTATGATTCTTATATGGAGGAACCTAATGTTGCCATGGAAGATGAGGAAAATTATAAGATCTCTTTTAACTATGTCAGATGAATTTGGAAGCGACAAAGCATATTTTATTGACTAAAATTTTGAGGTATCTTATCCATCGTCATTGTATGCATCATCTTCTCTTGGAATCTGTTTCTACAATGCACCAAGCCTAGAATTGATTGGGGATGCACTTAAGGTGGATAAAAACTCATCAAATGCTTTATGTATGCTTGGAAACATGGAACTGAAAATAGATGATTGGCTTAAAGCAAAAGAAACAACTAAAGTAGCATGCCAACTTGTCTTGGCTAATGAAGCAAAATGAAAAGTTGATGAAGAATGAAGGATTTAGATTATTATGCAACTTAGGGAGAAGAAAATTATTATGCAAATGATGCAAAGATGCAAAGGATGGGTCCCAGCAACAAAGGCCTGATCAGGTACCCATTTACAAATGGAATGAATAGGAAAGAGGAGAATTCCCAGTGGGACAAACCCCCCCTCAATGAGATGACCTGCTGCAAAGAAGCACTGGAAGAACACTGTGGAGTAACACTGGAACCAAAATATGGAAAGAAAGGAAAGATACTTTTGTTTACAAGAAACCAAATGAGAGTCACTGAAGGACTCAAGCGGAATCATAATAATGCAACAACAAACCTAATTCCATGGAACACTGAAAAACTCACAAACTGGAACAACCCTGGAATTTGTGAAGCAACAGTAGATGATAAAATGATGCCCCCCATAAGAGGGAATGATATGATGACAAAATATGGAAGCTGTGTATCTCGATGTCGATGCCAAACTGAAACTAAAACTCTTCCATGGGAACAAGTACCATAAAGATTCTAGAACATTAACCATAAAATCATGGCCCTCAAACTGAGATGGATTTGAACCAATGCGGATCAATAACCATAGGCTCCCAATCTGAAGTGTGAACTGATGTGAATCTTATATGTGTCAAGTTATAAGCAAGATGTGGCCAAAAGAAACTAAGAAACTAGATACAACCCATGCGAGTTGTCATCAAAATCAAGATGATATCAAAGTGAAACTACACTCTAATCAGATTATTATGCAAGAAAACCCCCTCTGATGGAACTTTATATCAATTCATTTATTACAATACCCAATGATTGCAAAAGGAGAGAATGCAAAAACATGCATAAATAGAAAATTGAAATTGATGTCAGAGCTGTGTAGAGGACAGAATCAGCTTTTGGATGCTGTGAGAATGGTGAAAAAAGGATCACTGAGTCAAAAGATATGCCCTCCGAATCGAAATCTGAACATTTGACTTCAACAGGAAAAAAACTCCCACTAAACAGAAAAATCTCTAAAAATAAACTACTCCATCAGAAAATTGGGCTTTCCAACTTTCTGGCGATATCTTGTTTCAAAAATTTTGCCTCTGGGATCAAAAGTTATGACAAAATGAAAAAAAGGGCTATAAAGAGGCACATCAAGGTACTTGAAGGATAAGTAGGCGCAAAAATTAGGCACCTCTTGATTTGGCCCCCGGTCCGCCATATGACCAGGGGCTAAACATTTTGAAAAAAAACCCCACTACCAGTGGGCAGCGGTCGAGCTGGGCAAAAAAATCCCGCCACCATGGGGTGGCAGGGCGGTGGCACAGTAAAGGGGCGCGTCTCCCTAGATGGAACCCCCAGTCACTGAAAGAACTATGGGCTATGCTGGCAAGGGTGAGATAGTTAGCGTCGGCAGAGAAACGATGTCGGTGGGAGATGGGGTCTGCAGGTGTAAGCAAAGCCGAAAGGAGTAAAGCTTGCAGATGGAAAGGAAATGTTGGTGGGTGACGGGAGTATGCTGGTGGGGAGAATGTGAAGATCCGGCGACATAAATAGCCGACAATCCTGTAGAAGGTATAGGAGGTGATAAGACTGGGAAGAATGGTCGGCTAGTTGGGGCCATAAAGGCCCTGCAAAGGTTTAAATGCCAAAATATATGTTCACAGAAAAAATTTCAACCCCACACATAAACTATAATGCCACCAAATAATAAGTCCAAAGACTAATTCAAGTAGCCCCATAAATATTTTAATAAGTCCCAATGAAATTTAAATAGCCCGACTAATAAAAATGTAGAAGATATTTTTTAAATATTTTTTTCTGCAAAACAGATAAATTGTACCATGTACCTGGCAGGTCGTACGGCCTGCTGGGTAAAAACATTTTTCCTCACGAACAACCGATGCCAAAATAGGGCAAGTTATATGTTTATTTTCATCTCTCGAATGCTTTGGATCTAATGGTGAGGTCCGATCTTCCTGAAAATGCACCAGAAGCTTCGCAGCTCCCATATCTAGCAAATCTTCAAACCCTCATAACTTTGGCATAAAGTGTCAGATTTAGGCGAAACAAAAGTCGATCCTAACTTTTTCGACAACCCTGGAATCAAAAATTAGCTCAGATTTCCTCCAACATGTGTTGAAAGTGACCATGCAAGAAAACCCAGATAGAGAGACAAACTCAAGAAGATAAGTTGAAGGCATGAAACCCTCAAGGAACCCCAAACTACTCTGCACTGAATCTCTCCAAAAATATGAGAAGGGGCTACATATCAAGGCTCTGATACCATGTTAGAAACCAAGATCAGACATGCAAACTAGAAAAGCCTTCCACATAAGAGAAAAATAGAAAAAGAAAGAGCTTTGCATGAAGATGTGCAAATAATATTATTGAGGAATTCAATAATTATAAGAGATGAGGCTTGCTTAAAAAGCAAGCATGCACAACCCTAATCTTATCTTGAGAAAAAAGATAGCTCAACTAGATAAGGATGACAACTATAACCTAGGAATTAAAATATTACCTAAGTAAACTTATGCAAGTGTAATTAAATAATTAATTACACCAACAAAAAGGAGAAAGCAAGAGGAAGAACTTAGGCAAGTGATGCAACAAGAGGAGCAATTTGAACTTGTGAAGGAATTATGGAAGAGTAAGCGTAAGGAAAAGGATGATGATGATGATGAGGCTAGTCAGTCTGAGAAGAAACAAAATAAGGAAAACAAGAAAAAGAACAAAGATAAGGACCACAAGGCTTATGATTCTTATATGGAGGAACCTGATGTTTCCATGGAAGATGAGGCAAATTATAAGATCTCATTTAACTATTTCACATGGATTTGGAAGGGACAAAGCATATTTTACTGACTAAAATTTTGAGGTAGCTTATCCATCATCATTGTATACATATTCTCTTGGAATTTGTTTCTACAATGCACCAATCCTAGAATTGATTGGGGATGCACTTAAGGTGGATAAAAACTCATCAAATGCTTTATGTATGATTGGAAACATGGAACTGAAAAAAAAGATGACTAGCTTAAAGTAAAATAAATAATTAAAGTAGCACGCCAACTTGTCTTGGTTGATGAAGCAAAATGAAAAGTTGATGAAGAACGAAGGAATCAGATGGAAAGGAGAAAGCAAGAGGAAGAACTTCAGGGAGTGATGCAACAAGAGGAGAAATTTGAACATGTGAAGGAATTATGGAAGAGTAAGAGTAAGGACAGGGATGATGATGATGATGATGAGGCTGGTCAGTTTGAGAAGAGACAAAAGAAGGAAAAGAAGAAAAAGAAGAAGGATAAGGACCACAAGGCTTATGGTTCTTATATGGAGGAACCTGATGCTGCCATGGAAGATGAGGAAAATTATATGAGTGATAAGGCACAAGATGATGCAGAAAATGCCCAAGATCTTCTTGCAGCTATAGCTCTAGAAGACTCTGATGATGGTGAGACAAATTCTCTAGTTTCAACAAAATCATGAAGGAGACATGCATACTCTGATTCTGAAGATGATGAACCATTGCAGAAACACAATCTGAGAGAAGATGGTCCATATGATGATGATGTCTAGGATTCCTAAGCTTTAACCAAACCTAGCTCCTATTTTCCAACCTAAAATACATAAAAAAATCCAACCATACATAATATTATCAATAAATAATTGAGACCAAAATGCGAGCACCAGATTAAATCTTCTTGTCCATTGATTGCTTCAAATAGATATTACAATATAACATAAGTCTCCTCATATATGTTTCTATAAATTCCTATGATGATGATATCAAAATTTGGTCTTGGTTTCTCTTTTATAAGAGAAGTAACAAGCTTCAGACCATCACAAAATATGGCATCTTTTCAAAAAATTTGCCTCTTCGTATAAACTAGACTAAACCTTATTTTTTCTTAAAACATAAAATAGATAAATTACATAACTAATGAAGTCTACAAAACTCATGACACCATAGTTCGTTAATCTCCATAAGGCACCCATGATCACTGAAGATTTGTTCAAGGTTCTTTCTCCATATTAGTGTATCAAAATGTGTGATACATCCACTGTGACAACCCCAAGGCCTATTGTTCGGGGGAAGGACCCATATACCTCTACTTCCACTCGTACACTATATAATCATGTGCCCATTTATATTCTTGAATTTTCAATATATTTACAAGGGGAATCTTCCATCGGTTGTCTAGTAATGCCCTGCCATCCATGATAAACTTAGAATATCCAGTATCCAATGCTATTACTCCATCCATGATTAAGTTGAACCTGTCAAGAATCAACTCACCATCCTTTTGTATGCGAGTGATGCACTGTGGAACAATCTGGCCAAGTTCACTCTTCCATTCGTTGAGGTCCTTCAATTGGTCATCATCTTTCAGTAGTTTTGGCACAAACCACTAATTCAGAGTATGAAATGAATCTCTTCTTGTTCTAATCTTTTGGTCCTCTCCTTGCATATATTGGAATTCATCTATAACTATTTTTTCCATCTACTCTATAGGTTTTACTATTGCAAGAGCCTCAGTACTCCTCTATAATATTTTGCACAAGGTTACCAATGTGTGGTGTATGGGCTTCCAATTCTTAAAAAGGGGATCCAGTATGGGTAGATGTGTTTTCATCTGATCAATTGCTTGTGTCAGTGAGCTATAGCAATCATACACACTTTCCAACTTATCCACAATTAGCTTTATCCTATGCTCGAGGACCTTCTCTAAAACATTGCAGATTTCCTTATTCGCTCCTTCCTTACCTTCATTGTTGGCTTTCTTTAACTCTTCAATCTCCTATCTAAGAATGCTCACTTGTTCAGTAGAAGCACTTTCTATATCAACTAGTGGAGCAGGAGAACACTGGTATAACATTATTTCCTTGTTTTGTGAGGGGCCTGCTGCTTTCAATTGTTCCTTCAACTTCACATTTTCCATAAAAAATTTATTGACTCCATCATTTAAAAAATTTTGTTCCTTTTCATACTCTCCCAATCTAGCTTCCATCTCCTTAACTGCAACTCGGGTGAACATAGTTGAATGCATTGTCATGGTTGTAGCTTCTAGAGGAGATGTATCGTTTAATGTTTTCACCATAGTTGCCCCTTTCATTTCATGTACTACATCTAGTAATCTTGGTTTTTATGTACTCTTTTGTTTGGCGTAGAATGCCAAGGTTTCAATCTTAGGGTTATACCTTGTGCCACTTACCCCTTCATCTGAGTCAAACTCAGAAATCAACATTGGGTCCTCCTGTGTTCTCACTTGATCAGGTAAAAAAAAATTATTTAATTCCATACTAGGGACATTAAGTATATTACTTTTCAAAATCATCTCTCTAACCTCTTGTGGGCTGACATCAATATTATCAATCCTTAATTCATTAAAAGTTTGGGCTACTATCTAGTCATGCTGGGATTCCTCAGCTCCCATCTTATTTATTTCAACCCTCACTTCAAACTCTCTCATTTTCATCTTAACCCAAAAGTCTTTAAATTTAGGGGTTTTGATAAATTCATCATCTTCCAAGAACTTGCGAGTTGCAACTACCCTGCCATCCTCATGCATTCCTCTTTCTCATTGTACGTCAATATCAGCTCTAGCTTCAGGCCTATGGGATTCAGTTTAAAGAATAGGTTGGTCCACTTCAACATCATCCTTGAAATATCTTAACACATTAACTAATTCTTCTATATCTCCAACCTCCTCACTTATTTCATAGGGAACAAGTGGCCCTATCTCTTGTTTCTTTTGTTTTTTAGAAGGTGGTTGTTCAGGAGATGATCCTAGAGAAGCGTGACATATTGAAATAGTATCCGGAGTTGTTTCTATAATTTCAATACCACTCGACATTTTAGAATACAATTTGGAAAGGTACCTTGTAGTTGTTGTAGTCTTAATTAATTCATGAAACTTATCAATTATAATATCAATCCTCTTGGCATGATCTGCTTCCTCTACGAAATAACCCAAGAAATCACTGTGCTTCATATTTCTTTCTTCCTCAATCTTTTTCATAACTTCCTATTTTCTCCTCCTATCATATACTTGTTGAGGAGTGAAACAATTTCTAATTACATCTTCTTCATAGTCAACTTGGTGAGTAACCATATCCTTGGTAAGGATGGTGCGTCTTACAAAATTCATGTGACCCTTAGGGTCAAAAGCTCTTTCCTTTCCCAACTATAAATAGTACCTTGATTTTAGATAATTTTACAACTCTTCAAGTGTATCGGGTCCCACTGATAATTCCCAACATGTTGTCAAATTGGGTATAAATGTACCCTTCCTTTGTTTACTCATGACATCCTTTTCCATCCATAGAATCTGCCACATGAACTTTAAAAAGGATAATCGAAGGGGGACAAACTTTGGCAGTATATGTGGGGCCCATGGGCATCCATAAATCCTAATTATTGTGGTATCTGGTAGAAGAAACCAATCACTGAAGTTATGAGTATGGCCTTGCTCAAGTTTCAAAGCCAAAGGTCTTAACAATTGTATCACAAGTGTGTGTAGTCTTGGTGGTTGGTGGCCAAGAACTCTCATAATTTTGTACACAAACTCATCATAGAATATCACATAATTTGAATTCTTACATCTACTGTCCCATATATAACACCATAGTTGCACTGGAAAAAATTCCCCTGCTTGTCAATCTGACCCAAACACATCCTTTTTCTCCATCTATCTTTATTTTGGTATAATATCAGGTGGCACAACAAAGAATATTGCCTAAATTTTATGTAGGCTCTATTTTCCCTGACTTGCAAAAAGTGCTTCATGCAACGCTTTCTCAAGATATGAGGAAAAATCATATTCAATGTTTATCTCAGGGTTTTGGATCCTCATAGCCATCATCATTAAACTAACTGGCACTCACTCTTCTACATCTATCCCAAGTACTTGATAGAGAGAAAATTAGGTTTTCTTGAAATAGAATTGGAAATATCAGACTTCAAATGGTTCAGTAGTAGAAGGGGATATAGGAATCACCCTGTTGTTCACACCCCTTTTCATGTAAATGGGGACTTCATCACTTCTATGGGCTTTCCTCAATCTAGTATATTCTTCTTTACTTCTTTGCAAATCAATTTTATTCAGGGCTTGTTTGTTTAGGTCAAAACATTCGATGATGGCCGCTTTAGTCAACACAACTAATGTGAACCATCTGGTAATCTCATAGACCTAGTAGCAGGATGATGAGTCTGAGCCAATACTATGATGAACTCTACATCTATAAAAAAATTTGGGATAATTAACTTGGCCAAATCTAATGCCCATGGATTTGACACTGGAATCTTTCCCTCCCTTTTGTCATAAAAGTACCAGAATAGTTCCCACCCGTAGATAGGGATAAGGGCGTTTATACAACCATGAACCACATCATTAAAAACATTCTCAAATCATCTCTCAATTGATTCAAGGAGTATAGCCATGATAGACTGGTGTAAGGACCTCTTTTTAACATTAGATTCTTCATTTTTAGTTTGAGGTTCTTTCTTCTTGGGCGGAATGATGACCTTTTTAGTTTCAGGTTCTTTCTTCTTGGGTGACATGATGTTTAACTATCTTACTTCTCCTAGTGTATCTGAAATGCAAAATTCCAAACAATCTTGTACTCGTAAAACTTAATTCATAGTTTAACTATCTTACTTCTCCTATACTTTTGAAATATAGAATTCCAAACAATCATCTACTCGTAAAACTTAATTCACAAGATTTTTATACACTTACCCGGGTTATGATGGTTGTAGAGCTTAACCTCCTTGAACTCCCAGCTCCCCACATGATAATTTTTGCAAATGAGTGCAAAGAGAATGTCGAATTCTCAGTTTAATGGATTCTAAGCTCGGTCATGTCAACATTAATATTAACCTTACGCCAAATATTTTGCTCATAGTTCAAGTTTGAATATGCACCATTTATTTTACAAGATTGAAAGGTTGATGTGATTCATGCATTTAATACCGCTTTATCACCACCACTTTCTATAACTGCCACAGGATATAGGGGTATAAACCACTATACCGCATGCTTCTTTGCATTTCACCATGGGGTAGCAGGAACCTTACCTCTATACCGCAAGCTTGACTTTTTTAACCCACGATACTGCAGTTTACATTAACGGTTACCACCATACCGCATGCTTTATCACATCCTTCTGTGGTATAGCGGTTCATTCCACCCTACCACATTCCTTTATGTCTTCCTCGCAAGATGGTAGGTTATTCCCCGTTATATTGCACCCTTCATTTTTCCTTCTCATGGTATGGTGATAAACATCTTCATGTTGTTTGGTACACACTACCAACTTGCCAAGGGTTCAGATGACTGCTACAAGGTTGCAGTAAGAGACTATTAAGGGATTTGGAATGTTTTTAGCTGGACATGTTTTTGCTTAATTATATATATGATGAATTTTTGGCTTTGTATAGGTCTTTCAGTGTCAGTCAGACCTAAAAAATTTATATGTTCAATAAAAAATAAAAAGGAATATAAGGGTCAAGGCTTGGGTCATGGAGGTCAAGGTTAATTGTGATGATGGAACTAGGCAAAATTTTAAGGTTCTAACACACCTCATGATGAAGTAGACTATGTTTTTCCTTCATCCTGCTTGTGTTATGTTTTTTATGAGTTCTTCTCTTGTGAATATATCCCTAAGGAAAATTTGTCTGATACCTATAATTGTAAACATTTTCTTGTTTTTTGACAGCGAATTCTTTTTAATCTGTAAACTGAATTCTATTTTAAGTTTTCATTTGTAGTTATCAACGGATTGGAAAGTCAACAATTATCAACTTATGAACTCAATAAAGTTTTACTGATTCAAGTTGTTGATTTATACATTATTGTTTATTTGGACTTCAGGAAATGAAGACAAGGACTGTAAGGCGCAAATTAGATGATAGTGATCATAATATTCAAATTCAAGAGACAGAATATGAGCATGCGCGTACTGAAAAAGTGGCCAAGAATAATGAATATTTTTGAGTCTTGGTTTGAAAAGGGAAGTTGTAAATCCACTAAGTAGTATATTATTTGTTTAATAGTGTTTAATCAAATTTTATAGGCAAGAGATTTATGTACATAAGACATAATATGATATATTTTTTGTTTTATAGGCAACAAAAAGAGTGCAAAGAAAATGTGGAGAAAAAACAAAAGGAAAAAAAAAAGATATAGTGTCGCCATCTCATAGAAGCCAACGCTTTTGTGATTCAACAAATATAGTTGGTGAAAATGATAGTTGTGATGATGTGCATCATGGTATAGCACATGGTGGTGTGTAGCCTAATATAGCACATGATGATGTGCAGCATGATATAGCACATGTTGATGTGCAACCTAATAGAACATGGTGATGTGCAGCCTGATATAGTACATGGTGATGTGCAACATTGTGATGATCTCTTAGGACTAATTCTAAGAGAGATTATTGAAAAACATCAGGGCAAAGGAATAGTAGGTCTAAAAATGCTTTTTTCAACATTAAAGGATGTGTTTAATAATGTGGAATCCATGGAGACCGATATTGATCTACCTACTAATGCCACACCTGATGTGGCCAAGGAGCATGAATTTTTGGTTAATGAAAGTCATGAAGAGAGACTGCTTACATCTGTTGTGCCTCAAAGTGCACCTGTTGCATCTAGAACTTTTGATGGATGTAGTGGATCAGCCAAAAATACTGGTAGTGGTAATTTAATAGAAGATGTGGATACTTTTGTCAAAAGACAAAAATTGAGTCAAGATTTGTACAGATCTACTAAGAGGAATACAAAAGAAAGAAAATTAGAAGGCAAGAAGCCATTCTTGCTTGAGGTATCGAGAGATGGTGAGCCCATTGATCCAAATGCTACAAGGTGGGCCACCAAGTTGGGTGTAAAATGTAGAGCCCATTTGGATATTTGTAAATCAAGGTCCATGAGTTGTGGAAAATTTTATACAAAAAATGGAAAATGATTTTGAGAATACTGGTGGACAAATCTCTAGAAAATATTACAAGCAAAGGATGAGAGTTTTGATGACCAATTATAGATACATGTGCAGAAAAACAATCATGTTGGGAAAAGAGAGGTTCGACTCCAGTCTATCTCCCAAAGAGTGGGAGGCATTGAGAGAAATTATGCATTCCGAAGACTATTTGGTAAAGAGTAACAAAGGTAAGAGAGAAAGAGATAATGTGAGGGTTGGATATACATTTGGTCGAGGTGAGTTGCATGCCAAAATGGAAAAATTTGCAATAAGTGTATGGCTTTTTGGTTCAATTTACATTGTTATTTATTTTGATTTTTTATTGAACTAACTATAGGTTGAATTTGACATTGTATTTTAGGTGGAAAATAGTAATAGAGAAGCAGGTGCAGAAGATATTGTCAATTATATGGCAGCACTAGATGCTAGTAAATCTAAGAATAGGATGAAGTTGAAATCTAGTTTGTCAATAGAGATTTCACAGCCATCTGTTCAATGCCCAGTAGGAGCCTCTGCAAATCATGTCAACTCATATGAACAAGGGTACCAAAAGGTAATCAATTGCATATTAGGTCTCAATCACCAAGTTTTGCAGTTGTTTAAAACTGTTAACCCTATGGTTTCTGCATGGAATGAGCATAAATCCATGGATTCAAATGAGGTAATAGGCTCTATTGATCTCATTTCTTCTTGTTTGGTAGTTCTATACAAATGCCTCTTAATATGCAGATTATTGAAATTTGAGCGTAGGAGAATCCAACCCAGTTTCTTTATTGTTGGAGTGATCCAAAAAATGTTATTTTGGAAAAATTTATAGCTTGCATTCTTTACTTGAATATTGAATGCTTTGTATATTTTTTTGCACGATGGTTAAACCACATGTAGAGCAATTTTTTCAAAGCAATAGGAAAACAAAAACGCCTTCAAGGTGTCAACAGAGTTGCCGATATTGATAGTGATGAAGTGGACAACAATGTGCAACACAGTCATCTTAGTTGTCTTGAAGTTGAGGTAATTAATATAATAGTTGGCAATTATCTATCCCAATGTTTTGTTATTCTTCATGCTTAAAATGTTCTTTTGGACAAAAATTTATAGCTATTGCATTCTTTACTTGACTTATATTAATTCTTGCATGACGATTAAACCACATGATGCAGAGCAATTATATGAAAGGACAAAAAGTAAAAGGCCCTATCAATAGAACTCTATGTAAAGCTATACAACTTAATGTCTATGATGACGTTGATAGTGGTTATGATGATGAACTTGATGAGAATGCACATGATATTCATAATGGTATTTGTGCTAAACTCGAGGTGAGTGCTATGAAACCACATGCAAGTAAGTACTATTCAAGTAAGTAATGGTTGTTTTATTATGTAAACAAGTGCCATGTGTGGCGAGTACTTGCCTTTGTAGTATTCTAATTAGAGATTTGTAGAGTTGGAATAAAAATAAATTTAAGTTTAATTAATGTGAATAAAATTAAATGTTTTTTTTTTAATTGTTGTATTTTAGTTTTGACTTTTGTATTTTGTGTTTTGCTTGATTAATAGCATTGATTTTTTTATATGTTTTGGTTATGTAATGTAAATATCTTGTTTCATGTTAAATATTTGAAAATAAAATAAATTGGAATAAATGTTTATTGTTTGGTGTTATTTTTTTTCAAAAAAATTAAAGTTGAATACATTTGAATATTTATATAATGAACCCATTCATTGAGAGAAGGAAGTAGTTTATGAATTATTTGTAGTAGACATAACTATGACTAATAAAGTTGAAGTTGAGTTTGTTCTTTAGAATAAATATTTGCTAAGCATTAAATAATCAAATGATATTATTAAAAATAATTCTTAGATTGATTTTAGTTGATTTTGAATTTGATAGTGAAATCTTCATATTATAGTTGAAGTTAAATATATTATATTCTAATTTGATAGTCAATTAAGATTGTTTATTAATATATATAAATATATATGAAAGGAGAACCTACAAAATAAAGTAACCTATATTATATATTATATAAATATATAATATAAATTAATATATTACCTACATAATATAGGTTAACTTATTTACCTACAAAATATTATGTGTAATAATATAAGATATAAATAGAAATAGTATATATATATATATATATATATATATATATTGTTGGATGTTGCTGATATGTGGTTGTCATTGATGTCAACACTATTGGCATTAATGTCATTAGAGGTTGTATATGTCAAGGATATTGAGAAAATTGTAATAAAACAAGTTGCAGATTTCCAGTGATCCATTGAAGTTTTGTATGTTGGCTAGCTCAGTGTGTTGATGATCAGAGGTAGTGGATTAAAGGGTTTTTTGTTGAGTATATCTAGTTTATCCACGTTGAGTTTCATAGATCCACATGAATAATTGATCCAGTTATGAGTATTTGTGTTCTAACAGTTATTTTGTTGCTTCAGTTGGTGTTCCTGAAAGAAGATAATTTAATTCTAGTAAGTTGAGTTGTTGTGGATTATTCTATGGTGATTCATGATACTCGTGGATGTTTCTAGATCATGCTCTATCTGTGTTGTCGATCCACATTGATCGTTGTGCTCGCGATTGGTGATTTTCTCTTGCATGTTCATGTTTTTCATGTTCATGGCCGACAGGGTGATTGTAGTGTGTTGTGGATCTTTGAGGAATAATTTTTGAAGGTGTTTCATGTTTGAGGATTTTGTTTTGGGTCTTCACTATGTCGTGATCATTCGCATTGATAATTATTTATGTTTTGGGCTGACAGTTTGTATACATTTTATATTTTGTTAAATCTGACATGGAGTTGATGTAATTGCTAGTTGCAGATATATATGAGTGATTTTTTATTCCATTTGGATGTATGATATGTGTGAATAATTTCCTAATCATTCGAAGGCAGAAGCAAAGTGTGAAGAAGAGTGAATAGAGTGTGAAGAAGAGTTTATGTGCTTAACCAGAACTGTAATCAGGCATTAGCAAATGCTATTTTCTCAGTTCAAAATATTACGGATGTAATCTGAATGTTTTTGTAAGATAGTGTGTCTTCCTTTGGGCAGTAAGCCTTGTTGTAATTGAGCAGTGAGCTCTAGGTAGTGTGCTTGAATGCATTTGTGTTCCCCATTTATTCCTTTATACTTTTAATAGGGTATAATCTTGTGGACTAACCTCCACCGTGGTTTTTCCCCTAATAGGGTTTCCACGTAAAAAATCTTGGTGTTATGTGTGTTTCTGATGTGGTGATGGTTTATGCTTTCATGGTTACTTATCAGATCTGAGAATAAGTTGAATAAGTTTAAAATTTTGTGACAACTGATTCACCCCCCCTCTCAGTTGTCTTCCCATGTTGCCACAATTGGTATCAGAGTAGGTTCCTTGGAAGAAGTTTAATAGCTTGAGGTGATCCGGGATGGAGACATATAAGAAGGATAGTCTGAGATTTGATGGAACTAATTACTCTCTATGGAAGACTTGAATGGAGTGTCATCTAAGATGCATTGGTGAACCCTATTGGAACATTACAAGGAATAGGTATATCATCCCACAAAATGGTCCTTCTACTATTGCTAAGATTAAGGATATCGAGTACAATATTAGGGCTAAGGAAGCAGTGTTGAGTGCTCTGACTAATTCTGAGATGAAAAATGTTATGGATCTAAAGACTACTTATGAGATCTGGAAAAAGTTGGAAACCTTGTATGAAGGTGATGCACATGTGAAGATTGCTAAGCTGCAAAGTCTAAAAGGGAAATATGAAATGTTGAGAATGGGTGATGATGAGAACATTACTTCCTTTATGTAGAGAGTGAATGAACTTGTGTGTAGTATCAGATGTGCTTGTGGAACATTGGAAGAATCAAAGATTGTTGCTAAAATGCTCAGATCCTTGCCTACTGCATATAAATCCAAAGCTACTACTATTGAGGAGATCTTAACCATGACAAATGTAACCAGAGATATGTTGATTGGTAAGCTTGCTTATTTTAAGTTAAGTGAGTTTGGTGATGCTCTTCCTAAGACAGAATCTGCATTCAAGGCTACTATCTCCAAAAAAGATAAGCAGAGATATGATCCGGGTGAAAGTTATTCTAGAGAGATGTCCAAGTATGAGGATGAAATGAGAGAGATTGAAGAATAAGAGAGAAAACTAGATGAGCTTGAAGTACTTATTATCAAAAGAGAAGCTAGAGGAGAAGGTAAGTATAAAGGGAAATTGCCTATTAAATTTTTTTCTTGCAATAAGATAGGTCATTTTGCTTCAAAGTGTCTGAAAAGAGTTCCTAATACAAGACCTAACAAGCCTAAATTTCAAAGAAAGTGTTACTATGTTGTTGATGAAGGTGTGACAGATGATGAATCTGATAAAGGGAATGTAAGTGAGGACGAATGGGTATTTATTGCTATCAAGGAAAATGATCCAGCCCCTACTGAATCTGCTAATTGCAAAAATGTGGAGAAATCCCTAGCTGCATGAGTTGAAGAAAAAATATGAATGGGTGATTGACAATGGATACTCTCATCACATGACAGGTGATAAAAGTAAATTTGTGAGCTTGGAAAAGTATGATGGTGGTGTTGTAAGATTTGGTGATGAAAAATTTGGTGTAATCTGTGGCAAAGGATCTATTTCTCTTGATGGTAAGCATAATACTGATGATGTCCTATATGTGGAAGGTTTGAAGCATAATCTCTTAAGTGTTGGATAGATGGTTGACAAGGGATACAATCTTCAATTCAAGGATGGAAAGTGTAGAATATTGGGGGAAGTTTTGGAAATGTGATTGCATCAGGTACAAAAACAAAAGGTAATATCTTTCACCTGAATGTTGCTAGTAAAAGTTGTATGATTTCTCAAGTTGATGAAAGTTGGTTGTGGCATAGGAGAATGTGTCATGTAAACTTTGACAATATTATGAAGATAAGTTATACTCAAGCAGTGAGAGATCTTCCTAAGTTGATAAAACCAGCTAATACTATATGCAAGGAATGTAAGTTAGGGAAGCAAACTAGAATTTTATTTCAAAGCAAACAACATTGTTCAAATTAAGTGTTTGATCTTGTGCATGCTGATTTGTGTGGTCCTTCTAGAGTCAGAAGTTTACAAGGTTACCGGTATTTCATGTTACTCATTGATGATTATTTTAGAATGATGTGGGTCACTTTCTTAAGGGAAAAATCTGAAGCTGTGGAGAAATTCAAGATTTTTAAAGCTATGGTTGAGACAAGATAGGTCTAAAGATTAAATGTTTGAGATTAGATAGAGGTGGTGAATTCACTTCCAATGAGTTTAATTCTTTTTGTGAAGTGCATGGGATAAAGATAATTATTTATACCGCAGACCCCTTAGCAAAATGGAGTTGTAGAAAGGAAGAACAAGATAATTCAAGATGTTGCTGGGACTATGATGTTGGAAGGAAATGTTCCTCATATCTACTGCAGAGAAGCTATGAGTACTGTTGTTTACACTCTCAACTGGGTACAAGTCAAAGGTGATACCGGTAAGACTCCTTATGAGCTATGGTATGGTCATAAGCCTACTGTTAGATATTTCAAAATCTTTGGGAATAAATGCTTTATCAAAAGAGATGAAGATATAGGAAAGTTTGATGCTAGGAGTGATGAAGGAATCTTTCTTGGTTATTCTACTACAAGCAAGGCCTACCAGTGCTACAATAAGAGATTGAGGAAAGTAGTTGAAAGTGCTAATATCAAGGTTGATGAAGACATAGTTAGACCATCTAGAACCTATGGATATGATTTAGATGATCAAAATGATAGTTCAGATAAAGGAAAGAAAGTTCAAACTTCAATCAATTTTAGATCATTCTAGTGAATCAGGAAAATCAAGAGGGAGGAAGTAGTGAAAGTGTAGAAGTGAGATCACAAGAGCCTGAAGTTTAGGAACATCCTAAGACTTTGAGGTATGTAAGAATAAATCATTCAGAAGATCATATTATAGGTGATAAGAACAAAGGAGTTCAAACTAGAAGAAGAATTGCAGAAGAATATTGTTTGATCTCAAAGACTGATCCTAATAGTGTCAATGAAGCATGCAAAGATGAAAATTGGGTGGAAGCAATGAAAGAAGAGCTACTGTAGATTGAGAAGGATGATACATGGATTCTTGTTCCTAGACCTAAGGACAAAAATGTAATTGGAACTAAATGGGTCTTTCGGAACAAACTGAATGAGCAAGGTGAAGTTGTTAGAAACAAAGCAAGACTGGTGTGTAAAGGATATTCTCAGATGGAAGGAATTGACTTTGAAGAAAAAAATTCCCCTATTGCTAGGATTGAAGTTGTGAGACTGTTTCTTGCTTATGTTGCTTACAAAAACTTTAAGGTTTATCATATGGATGTCAAGTCAGCATTTCTAAATGGTGAACTGGAAGAAGAAGTGTATGTTGAGCAACCTGATGCATTTCAATTGACTGATCAGGGAGATATGGTTTGTCAGTTGAAGAAAGCACTATATGGACTCAAGCAAGCCCCAAGAGCATGGTATGCCATATTGGATAAGTATTTGTTGAAGCTTGGATTTAATAAAGGTACTACTAATAGTAATCTGTATTTCAAGATTGATCATGATAAAGATTTGATTGTTGAAGTCTTTGTTGATGATATCATTTTTGGAGGAGATGATAGTTTGTGCATGAAGTTTGTTGATGAGATGTAGAGTGAGTTTAAGATGTCTATGATTGGAGAGATGAATTCTTTCTAGGATTGCAAATTACTCAACTAGATAAAGGGATCTTTATATCTCAGTCCAAGTATGTGAAAGAATTGCTAAATAAGTTTGGTATGGAAGATTCAAAGCCAGTTGGTACACCTATGGTGACCAGATGTAAATTGACACAAGATGATGATTCACCTAAGAAAAATCAGACTAGATACAGATCGATGATTAGTGGATTGCTCTATTTGACTCAAACTAGACATGATATCATGAATGTTGTATGCATTGTTGCAAGATTTCAAGTTGATCCTAAGGAATCTCATGTGATAGTTGTGAAGAGGATTTTCAGATACTTGAAGGGAACAGTTGATTTTGGCCTATGGTATCCTAGAGAAGATGACCTTACTTTGGTGCTTTTACTAATGTTGATTGGGTAGGAGATGTGAATGACAAAAAAAGTACTAGTGGTGGTGCATTCTTCTTGGGAGAGAAGTTGATTTCATGGTTAAGTAAGAAGCATAATGCCATTTTCTTATCTATTGTAGAGGCAGAATACATTGTTGTTGCTAACAATTGTACTCAAGTATTGTGGATGAAGCAGATGTTGAAAGATATTAGAATTGTGTATGATGAACCTATTGATATATTTTGTGATAATTCAAGTGAAATTAACATTTCTAAGAATCTGGTGCTACATTCAAAGACCAAGCATACATCTATCAAGTTTCACTTTTTGAGAGAGAAGGTGAGTGAAAAGGAAGTTAGATTGCAGTATGTGCCTACTAAGGAACAGATTGTAGATATCTTTACCAAGCATTTTCCTAAGGATACTTTTGAGTATCTCAAAGGGAAGATAGGGGTGATTACCCCTCCTAATCAAAACTAAGATGCATTGATTTGCATCAGTTCATGCATTTCATAGTCATATCTTGATCCAGATTGATGTTGTAGTGGATGCTACTCAGGGGGAGTACTCAGATGTTCAGAAATGTGGTTCATAGCTTGTGTGGAGAAATATAATGTATCTTTGTCATTAATGTCAAAGGGGGAGAAGATTCATGTGAAAAACTTGGTAGGGAGAAGAGTCATGTGAAAAAGTTGAGGAGAAAAGAGTCAAAACCTAAGGGGGAGAAAGTGCTAAGAGAAAGTTGCATTGATGGTGTTTTTTACATCATGCATTGCCATCAATTCCAAAGGGGGAGATTGTTGGATATTGTTGATATGTGGTTGTCATTGATGTCAACACTATTGGAATTAATGTCACTAGAGGTTCTATATGTCGAGGATATTGAGAAAATTGTAATAAAACAAGTTACAGATTATCAGTGTTCCAGTGAAGTTATGTATGTTGGCTAGCTCAGTGTGTCGATAATCAGAGGTTGTGGATTAAAGGGTTTGTTGTCAAATATATCTAGTTTATCCATGTTGAGTTTCAAAGATCCACATGAATATTTGATCGAGTTATGAGTATCTGTGTTTTGAAAGTTATTTTGTTGCTTCAATTGGTGTTCATTAAAAGAAGATAATATGATTCTAGTAAGTTGAGTTGTTGTGGATACTTTTTGTGGTGATTCATGATGCTTGTGGATGTTTCTATATTGTCCTCTATCTATGTTGCCAATCTGCATTGATCGTTGTGGTCACGATTGGTGATTTTCTCTTGCGTGTTCATGTTTTTCATGTTCATGGCCGACAGGGTGATTGTAGCGTGTTGTGGATCTTTGAGGAATAATTTTTGAAAATGTTTCATGTTCGAGGACTTTTTTTGAGTCTTCACTATGTTATGGCCAACATTGGCTGATTCACATTGATAATTATTTATTTTTTGAGCCAACAGTTTGTATACATTTTATATTTTGTTAAAGCCAACATGGAGTTGATGTAATTTCTAGTTGCGGATATATATGAGCGATTTTTTATTCCATTTGGATGTATGAGATGTGCGAATAATCATTCGAAGGAAAAAGCAGAGTGTGAAGAGTGAGTAGAGTGTGAAGAAGAGTTTATGTGCTTAACTGGAATTGTAATCAAGCATTAGCTGATGCTATTTTCTCAATTCAAAATCTTGCGGATGTAATTTGAATGTTTTTGTAAGACAGTGTTTCTTCCTTTGGGCAGTAAGCCTTGTTGTAATTGAGTAGTGAGCTCTAGGCAGTGTTCCTGAATGCATGTGCATTCCCCATTTATTCCTTTATACTTTTAACAGGGTATAATCTTGTGGACTAACCTCCACCGTGGTTTTTCCCTAACAGGGTTTTCACGTAAAAAATCTTGGTGTTATGTGTGTTTTTGATGTGGTGATGGTTTATGCTTTCATGGTTAAATATCATATTTGAGAATAAGTTTAATAAGTTTAATAAGTTTAAAATTATGTGACAACTGATTCACCCCCCCCCTCAATTATCTGCCCTTATGTTGCCAACATATATATATATATTACTTACATTAGGTTATATATTATATATAATAAAGACCTAATAGGTTGTCTTATATACCTATATATTATAGGTTATAATTTTTTTTAAGAAACTATATATATATGTATAAAAATATACATGATGAAAAAAACTTATTAATGAAAAGAAGAAGGAGAACATATATAATCAAATTATACCATAAAATACTAAAAACATAGATAAAGATATTAGTTTAATGGAAAGAATAATACATTTTTTTAATTTTATTTTTTAATAGCCCGAATCCAAATCTCTATAAAATAGTTAATTTATTTTTGTAAGATTTTCTTTAATAAAAAAATAACAATTACATACATAAAAAAATCATTCTTTAGAAAATGTCAAAATAAGTAACATTTATTTATTTTAGAAAGATTTAATGAAATGATTTTATAAAGCAAAAAATGAAAAATCGTTCCTTAAAAAAATGTTTAATTTGTTTTATCTATCAATAACACAACTTTTTTAACCAATCATATACACAAAAAATAATTTTAATAATTTGTAAAGTTAAATATTTTACAAGTTGACTTTACAAAATTGAATTGTATTTTAATTTTTGTTTAAATATTGTTTTTGATTGGTTGAAAACTAAATTATTAATAACTAGTTAACTAAAAAAAGTCAAACTCATTACAATAGTACTATGCCTAAGGCAAGTACTAATAAGGGTAATAATTACCTATTTGATAGAAGCTAGAGTTAGAGTAGTAGTGAAGTGTAATTAGATAGTATACATAGATTATGGAATTAAGGGAGAACATATAACTTACATATGGAAGCTTAGAGCCTAGTTGTAATAGAGTGTTTTATAAAAGCACATACAAAAACTAATTTATTCCAAGACATAAGACATTACATACAGCTGTCAAAAACAATATCATGTGTGTTTTATATCTCAATATAATGTGTATTGTTTTTGTTTTTGCAGAAATTTATTGATAAACTCCAAGAAGGGGATATAGTTCATGTGTTTGATCCACATGATGGTGTTGCGGGAATTGGGTAGATTCACTCACTATCTATTGTACATGGAGTCACATTGAAAGGAACAGGAGATACAACTGTATGTATTTTACAAGTCTCAAGTAACATACCCCTTCCTCATCGAAATAAAATAGATGGAGTTGTCCGTCTGAAAGAGAAAATAGGGACCTTCATACAGTGGCCACTAAAATATTTGAAAAAAATCACAAAGTTATCCATAAGTGCAAAAGAGAAAAAGAAGGGTTAGCAATAGTAGAGTGTGGAGAGTGAAGTTGCAAACAGAGAATGTACTGCACCTAAATAATTTGAACCAAACAAAAACCAAAAAATCTAATTTGGGTGTATATTATGTGAGTAGAACAGAGAATGTTCTATCTTACTACACCTGTAATGTAAAACCCCTTGATTATGTTTTTCTCTTTTTGTTTGGTTTCCACTCATTCAAACTAGTGCATTATAGAAGAGGGGATATGTTGTTGTGTAAGCAGTAAATGCAAAGAATAGGGGTGCAGAAAAAGAAGTAAATACAGAGCAGATAAAGAGGTGTAGAGAAGAGGAAAAGTTGTAGAGAGTGCAACATACATGTATGTATAGTTGCAAATAAGTTGCAACATAGAATTGTCATCAAAATTCTAATATATTGCATAACCAAAAGAAAGGGATTGTAACTCAATTTTCTCAGTCACAGCACTGAGAAACACACTTTGTAATAGTACATTTTTCAAAGCAAAGACACATTTCTATCTTGTATCTGATGTAAGAACATGTTTTCTCAATGAAATTTTATTATTTTTCCTTCTTAATAGCCATTTCATTATGTGAAAATGAATGATTGATTTTTTTTTCCGTGTTTTTATCTATTTAAACCTCAATTAAAGCATTGTCTCATTTCAAGCACTTATAGGCAGAAATCAGTGAACAAAAATAATTAAATAAACTACCAATTGATTAAAAATACTACCAACTAACAAAAATCAGTGTTAATAAATATCACTAAATATAATGATTATGCAATTAATAAGAAATGTATCAATATACCTATCAGTTGATAGAAATCAGTGAGCAAAAACAATTAAATAAAATACCAAATTGATCAAAATGATGATTAAAATTAATAACTAAATACACTACCAATGGATAGAATCAGTGAATAAAAATGACTAAATAAGTGACCAGTTAACATCAATCAATGACTAAATTAATGACAAAATATACTAGTGAAATAAAAAAATGACTAAGTGACTAGTTTAAAACATTCAATGACTAAATTAAACACTGCCAAATCAATCAAATTAATGACTACATCAACGACCAAATCAATCAATTAGATGACTAAATTAATGAGCAATTCGATCACTCGGATGAGTAAACCAATGACCATATCAATCAATCGGGTGACTAAATTAATGACCAAATCGATCAACCGAACGACTCAAAATGGTTCAGTCATCAATTCGGCCACATTATAAATGATTGGCAATAAACTACTACTGGTCACATGACCATGTTCAGTCATTTATAAGCAGTTTTTAGTAGTTTTTTTAGTAGTTTATTATTGTTTTTGTACTTAGTAGTTTATTGTTGTTTATGTACTAGTGTATAGGGAGAGGGAGAGAGATAAAATTAGGGGGAGAGAGGGAGGATAAATAGATAAAGAGATAGAGGGAGAGGGAAAGAGAGATAGAGATAGAGGAGAGAACAAGTGTGTTAGAGAGAGAGGGAGAGGAAGAGAAACATAAATTTCTAGTGAGAGATAAAAAAAATATAGGAGAGGGAGAGGGAGAGGGAGAGGGATATAGATAAAGGAGAGGGAGAGAAACATAAATAAATGGTGAGAGAGAGGGATAGAAGGATAGGGAAAGGGGAGGAGAGAGATGGAGAAGAATGAAGGGAGAGAGGGGTAGGGAGAGAAATGGGGATGGAGAGAGATAAAGAGAGAGGGCAGATAAAGATACTAAGGAAGAGAGGGAGAGAGACGTAAAGACATAGTGAGAGATATAAAAAGATAGAGGGAGATATATATAGGGAGAGGGAAAGAAAGAGAGGGAGAGGGTAGATCTAAATTTCATGTTTCATGTTCCATAGAATAAGCTCGAGCTTTGTGTAGCACAAAATGTGAGCGCATTTTATGGAGCACAAAATGCGAGCGTGTTTGTGTTCCATAGAACATGAATGCATTTTTGTGTCAAGCCTTTTTTTATTGGGTTCATAGGTTTGGATTACAAGCCTATAAGTTTGGTCTATTTGTGTGAGATAAAATGTGTAAATGAATAAAAAAATCACACAAGTAATGAGACATTATATTAGAGAATTGAAACACAACAAATTCAATAAATCATTCCATTGTTTCCTATCTTCAGGGATTCATTAAATCATAATGGCTCTCAGATTTGTGTATGCACTATGACTGTTAGAATGACAACCTGAGGAATGGAATGTTGAGAATGTAGCAAATCTATTCCTACATGATGATAAACTATATGATATGTTGTAAATGATAATGGTGATGTGATAAGGATATGATGCTAAAGACTATGATGCAAAATGTTGTATAAAAACTACTATGATAATAGAAATGTAGCTAATAACTAACCCATGATTCTAAGCTAAATGATTCTACAATGCTAATTGCTAATTGCTAAATGCTAAAATGCTCTAATGCTCAAACACTAAATGCTCTCATGAAAATTCTGCAGAGTAAGTTTTCTCAAAGATTGGATATGAAATGTTGGAGAATGATGTTGTATTTATAAGATTTCCAAGACATATTGTGATGTGGTAGCAACCAACGGTCAAGATTTCAGCTGGAAAGATCAAGGGTGGAGGATGAAGAAGTTAGAGGGAATCATGGAGATGGTTCCCTTTAAAAGAGCACTTTGCCAAGTGTTAGAGAGAATAAATGAAATGGAAGAGCCAAATGTCCAAGGTTGTTTCAAAATTTGTTGAGGATAATCCCAATTTAAATATTAAGGATATTTAAATTCATGAGACACTTGATGAGGTGGCAAGAGGAAAAGTTGGAGACATGTGACAAAATTCAAATTTGGAATTATTCAAATTTAGTAAGAAGATATTAATTAAATAAAACAAACTATTTGAATTTTTTTATTTAATTAAGATTAGATGAATATGATTTAAGATAAGAAGCATTAGAAAATGCAAACTATATAAATAAATTGAGAATTTATTTATAAGTAGATGAAATAAGAGATTCATTAATTAAATATCTTGTATTTAATTAATTAAGTATCCTGGCCGATTTTAGGTGTATACATTTTGCACTTCTTTGAAGTGATGTGTTTACACATTGCTTCAAAGAAAAAATTTATGATGATGGTGACAAAAAAAATTTGATATGCCCCAAATGTTGACTTTCGGGTGATAATGGATATATGCCCCCTCGAGAGATAAATCGATGAATTTTTGAATTTTCAAGATTTTTTGAATTTTTTATGATTTTTTGGTGATTTGATGATGATTTCAAATTTTATGATGCAGAGACGATTTATCTCCTAAAAAATGGATGTTGAACCTGCCAGCTTTGATGAATTGATTAATTAAAGCCCCTTTGAAAAATAAAATAAATCAACCCCATTAAATTCCCACTTAATCACTCATTAAAAGATTAAAAGATTTGATTTTAAGTTCATTTTTGCATTTGCATTTTGAAGAAATTGAGTGATTAGAGCAACCTAGTGCAAATTGAGCAAGATGGTGATTTCGATCCAGACCCACCGATTCAAGCGTGTGCGACATCACAACCACTCGACCGCATATGGACCCCCGATATGTACCCCAAAAAACCTCCTCATGATTTTCGAATGACATTTTTCCCTCATTTTTCATGTTTAAAATGTGGATTATAATGTTTTAGCGCATAGGGTACCCGATGTAGCGCATCAGGTAACTGTTATGGCACATACAGTAGATTAGCATATAGGGCTTTAGTTCTAGCACATAGGTTTATTTTTCTAGTGCATAGAAGCTTTTAGCACATTGATTGCATGAGTGCACTGATAGGATGATTTAGCACATAGAGTGATATAGTGCATTTAGGACATGATTTAGTGCATTCAATCAAAAGTTTAGCGCATATGGTCATTTGGCACATTGATGCCACAAAGTAACCCATTTGGTAGATGTTTTAGCGCATAGAGGGTTTTAGCACTTTGAGACCCTGTTTTGGTGCATCGATGAAGTTTTATAGCGCATACATGTTTTTAGGGCATAGAAAGACTGTTTCAGCGCATCTAGTCTAGATTGATGGATTTTAGATTAGACTCCTTGATTTTGATATTTTTTATCGTGTCAGCCTTTGATTTGATTATGTTGATAGATTAGATGATGATTGATCTCATGATAGGTGAGATTCAATGATAAAATGATGATGATTGACCTCATGATAGGTTAGGATCAATGATAGATTGATGATGATTGACCTCATGATAGGCGAGGTTCAATGATAAATGCTCACAAGATTTGATCAAAGTCTCATCATAACTAATTAGATTGATAGGTTGATTGATGTTGATTGATTGGTTTTTTTATTTGTGATATGTTATGATGATAGGAGCCTTCGACAGTCCTACAAATTTAGGAGCGCTTCCCGAGGAATTGGGATTTGATACCCTATCTGGTACAGGCTGATCTTGATGTGATCGAATGATGCAGATTGACTTCATTTATTGATATGCCCCAGCATAGGATTAACAGGGGACTTTTGACCGCTTTGGCAGAGAGGTGGCACAACGACCACAACACCTTCCACTTACCCACTAGTGAGATGACTGTGACACCTGAGGATGTTTACCTTATTTTGAGTATTCCAATCATCAAAGAGTTGGTTGTGTATGATTCAACTGAGCAGTGAGGGATTGATGCACTTCAGAGATTTTTTTAGGATGACCAGATATGTGGTTATGAGATCCCATGGCCGGACATGGTTGATGCATACGCGACATCGCCATGTGTGCTTGCTAGATTTATCGGAGGTTTCCTATGTCGTAACTGTAGGTCGAAGGGACTCTCAATTGGATGGAGCCGAATATTGGAGAGCATGATTACACATAGGACATGATATGTGTGGGGATCTTGCATGCTTGCACATTTATACCACGATCTACACCAAGTTGTTTATCTCAAAGGGGCTAGTTTGTCAGCCAGAGTCACATTGCTACAAATATGGGCATGGGAGCACATAGTTGTCACCTGTCCCATTGTAGAGAGACAACATCTAGCAGGGAGGCCATATGTTCATAGATACATAGGCCCAGTTGTCCAACATAAGCTGGGAAAACTAGAGTACTAGAGGAGGGTGCTAGATGATCTAGATGTTGTGACTTGGAGGCCATATCTTGAATGTGAGCAGTGGTCGAAGGATGACACCGAGATACCCTATGTGTGCATGGCAAGATATTTGATTGGGAGGACACCATTCATTATTGAGAGATTCCTGCTTGGGAGGGTTCTTCGATAGTATGGGCGGGTACAGGGTATGCCCCAAGGGGTTGCATTGTATGCACACCGGTGGTAGGATATACTAGAGTGGGGACCCACTTTGTCATATGATGCAGTGGTTGAGGAGTATCAGGGATTACAGGCAGTGATATGGGAGTATCATCCTAAGATTATAGAGGTTGTGGTGTCGCAGGAGTATGCTCATTACTTCTTCGCACATCCATTCCCAAGGATTTCTAGTTTAGATGAGCCAACACCGTTGTTAGATGATGAGCCAACACTGAGACAGAGGAGGGATGGAGGAGGTGATGAGGAGAAGGATGGAGAGAGTAGTGATAATGGAGACAGGGATGGAGATGGTGGTGATGGGAATGGCGGAGATGATGATGGAGGTGATGGTGGTGATGGAGATGAGGGTGGTGGTGGGCCAGTGCTGGATGTGCGAGACTTCAGAGTGCCTTAGAAGAGGTAATCATTGGTGGTTGCAGCATAGCAGCATGTGCAAATTCAATTTCCTTCTCAGCATCAGCAGGCTCAGATAGCTACTTTTCAGTCGTAGGTACAAGCCTTATAGATTCAGCTGGTTTAGATACAGGGTCAAATGCAGACACGGGCACAGGTCCAGGCTCAAGCACGAGCACAGGTTTCCACCCTTACCGCAAAGAGAGATAGCCTTAAACGGTGGTGTAAGAAGGCAGAGGGCATGGCAGAGAGGCTGAAGAGAGTGGCTGAGGGTACTACCACAGTAGATTACCTCAAAGAGGTACGGCGCTCCACCAAGGAGGTCGAGTACTACAAAGGGAGATATCATGAGGTAGTGCCTCCAGAGCAGCGTGTGAGCTATGCCTAGTCTACTAGTGCACGCACTCATTCCAGGACTACCAGTAGGGGTGTTACAAGGTCACCACCTCGCATAGATCTAGGGGCAAGGCCATCAGGTGTAGCAGGAGGTACAGGGCCAACACTATTTAGGGGCAGCAGCACATAGCCACTGTTATGATCACTCATGATGTATTTGAGACATTTGATGATGTGCACATCGATTTTGTTGAGACATTATGGTTTCTACCATTTTTTGATATTATATTTCTCTACCTATTTGGACATCATTGTACACTTGACATGATTATTTTGAGATTTATATGAGATGCAGCGATGATTAGTGATCTATATGTGTTTATGTGCATTTATGATGAATGCCTATGATGGATGCATTTAATTTCTACTTTGTGATGCTTATATGATTATGACATGATTATGTATGGATGAAATGATGATATGATGATGTATGGATGATGATTCTATATGTTCCTATGCATGATGCTTTATGTTATGAGATGAATGCAAATGAAATGTGATGACACTTATGTTTTTGTATTTTCTTGGTGCAAATATATGATACTTCTATACTATATGGAATGAATTTGATTATGCAAGTGAGATGCAATGCACTTATTTTTTGTGTTTTCTAATGCAAATATTATGATGTAATGCATGGATGGATGAATGATGTAATAATTTTTTCTAATGTATGGATGATATGCAAATGATTATGTAACTACATGAGAATGATATGTTTTTGTTAATGTCAAATGTTCTCAATCCATTAATGATAGAGATAACATCATTTTAAAAATTGTGCCAGCCTTGGAAAATCTATAAATACAGATGCAAAACTAATATGGATGCAATCTAATCTAACCATGTAGATCTAATATGCAAATGTTGTCATTATTCCAGCCAATTTGTCATGCTTTTATCATCATTGAACCTTCAAATTGTTGAAAGTGAGTACAAACATTGATGGTATAATTAGACCATGATGACCTAAGTACTACTTCCATGATTTTTGATATTGCAAGTTAACACAAGCATCTACGTATAATTAAATCGAGATGACTTGAGCATTCCTCACATAAATAGACAAGAGTTAATCATTTTCTTATTCAAATTCAGAATGTCATCAGTGATACTTTGTAGAGCACATCTCGTGATAATTTGCACAGCAGTAATGATTAACTCACAGATAGTAGACAAAGAAAATATCATTCTCTTTCCTAGCTCCTCTAGTGCAGGACATCATCGAGGTACTCCAGAGAAATGATAACAAAAAATCAAAGTACAACAGTTGAACATTCATGCTAATGTGATCTAAAGCCATAATTCAAAAGAAAATCATCCATTTAAATTTGCTTTGACTTGATTGATTTTAGCTGTTTGATTTGGATGTTTGTTTTTTTTAAACGTTTGATGATTGATGTTCAATGTTGGGTTTTGTTGTGATCTTTGTGTTTGCTATGTTTTTGTAATGTTGTTTGTCTGTTGGTTTAAGCTCAAAGTTTATTTCCCCCAGTGAGTTCAGGATTTTTCCCCCAGTCTAGGGTGAGACATGACCGCAATGTCAGGATATGTACATGAGGTTTTTCTATGATAGGCTGGATGATGGAAAAATCAAATGGCTGACACATGCTCAAATAGATGG
The DNA here is from genome assembly GCA_007258455.2 of Sequoia sempervirens. NCBI lineage: Eukaryota > Viridiplantae > Streptophyta > Pinopsida > Cupressales > Cupressaceae > Sequoia > Sequoia sempervirens. The sequence continues at coordinate 497,787,360 of VDFB02047230.1, read as the reverse complement.
AAAAGCTAATCTATCACAAATAGCACAGGTTTCCAGGTTTTCACTACTTGTTTTTATTGCACTTTTTTCAAATTTTATGATTTTTTATTTGTTTTCACTTTTTTTGTATTTTTCTCTTTTTCTATTTTTTTGTATTTTTGTATTTTTTGCTTTTTTTGTTGTCACCAAGATGCTTGTTTTCTAAGTTTTCATCAAGGTAACGATTTTTTCAAGACTTCTTGAGATGCAGGCTATTGATGGGTTCCTTGAACAAATCACCTTCAGATGTGGACAACTGATAGGCTCCAAATCCAAAGACTGGTACAACTACAAAGGGACCTAGCCAGTTTGGTTCAAATTTCCCCTACTTCTCTTGATCCTATTGATTTCGTGGATTTTCTTTCAAGACCAAGTCACCAACCTGAAATGCCCTTGGTTTTACTCTATGATTGTAACTTCATGACATCCTCTACTAATAGGCTTTCAAATGATCCACAACTTGCTGACAATGTTCATCCAACAGTTCTAACTCTTGTATCCTAGACACCTGATAATCTTCATTTGAAATGATCCCCTTTAGTGACACACGGAGTGATGGTAGCTCCACCTCAATAGGTAAAATGGCCTTTGATCCATATATAAGAGCGTATGGTGTGGCTCCTATTGGGGTGCAAATGTTGGTTTGGTAGGCCCACAAAGCAAGGTTTAGTTGAATGTACCAATCATGTCCAGCATCGTTAATGGTTTTCTTTACGATTTTCAAAATGGTTTTTTTAAGGCCTTTGCCTGGCCATTTCCTTAAGGATAGTATGGTATAGAAAATCGATGTTGGATATGAAACCTTTCACAAAGTTATTGGACATCCTAATTCTTGAAAGGTCTACCATTGTCAATGATAATGGACTGAGGAATGCCATACCGACAGATGATGTAATTTAGGATAAAAGAGGCAATTTGTTTTCATGTGACTATGGTTAGGGGAACAACTTCAATCCACTTTGTAAAATACTTTGTGGTTGTGATGATGAATTTGTGTCCATTTGACGAAGGTGGATGAATTTTACCTACAAGATCTAGTCCCCACTTACAGAAAGGCGATGTTGATGAAAACAGTTGCAGCTCTTGTGTTGGTGCATGTATGAGGTTGCCATGAATTTGGAATTTCTAGCATTTCTTGACAAATTGAAAAGACTCATTTTCCATATTCAGCCAGTAATACCCCAAGTGTAAGAGTTTTTTAGTGAGAGTTAGTCCACTTGAATGAGTCCCATAGATACCTTCATGAACCTCGCATAAAGAGGTTTCAGCTTCATTATGTTCAAGACACCGAAGGAGAGTACCATCCAGACCTCGTCGATAAATTACATTGGCTATCAAGGTATGTCGAGTTGAGCTGCTTGTTGAATAAAGTTATGTTTCTAGTTTTGGAATAGATTTGGTGGAAGGGTATTGTCTTTTAGATAGGTGTAGATCTTCCCATAGATAGAAGCCTCAGCTTCGACTAGATGGTATATGACTTGGGATTCGGGGTTATCATAGGTAGGGTTAAATAGTTGTTCCATCATGAACTCAGAACGATCTCATTTTTCAAGTATTTGTAGAAGAGAGGAAATGGTCACCATAGCATCAGTAACTTTATTGTCACTTCTTGGAATCTATTCAAATTTTATCTCCATAAAGTACTTCTTGAAATCATCGACCATTCTTTTATACGACATCAATTTATCATCTTTTGTCTGATAATCATCATTCACCTGATTTATGACCAATTGAGAATCTCCATAGACATGTAGCTCTATGATTGTCTTGATACCAATGATCAATGCTTCATACTCAGTTGTGTTGTTAGTACAAGGAAACATTAACCTGTATGACTTTGGAATGGTATATCCTTGTGGCATGAAAAATAAGATTCTGGCACCTGATCCATGTTGCATGTAAGATCCATCAAAATATAACATCCACTGTTGTGTTGACACTATAAGGACATTTGTGTTTGGAAATTCAATGCTCATTGGATGATCATCTTGTAATGGTGCTTCAACTAGTTGATCCACTATGTCTTGGCCCTTGATTACTTTCTTATCCACATACTGAATATCAAACTCACTCAATATGATTACCCACTTGGATAGTCTTCCTGTCAGGGCAGCTTTGTTGAGTAGGTACTTCAATGGATCAATTTTTTCTATGATTTTGATGTTGTGGGTTAACATGTAATGCCTTAGTTGTTGAGTAGAAAATACTATCACCAAACAAGATTTTTCAATAAATGTGTAGTTGATTTCATAGCCATTCAAGGTTCTGCTAATGTAATAAATAGCCCTTTCTTTGCCTATAGAATCTTCCTATGCCAGTAGAGTGCCCAAAGATACCTTTGTTGTTGCTATGTAGAATAATAATGGTTTTCATTTCATTGGCGGTACTAGTATGGGTGGTGACATCAGATACTATTTCAATTGGTTAAAAGTTGCTTCACATTTTTCATCCCATTTGAAAGAAACGTTCTTGTGTAACAAGTGATTGAAAGGATGAGTTTTATCTACCAGTTGTGCGATGAACCTCCTGAAAGATTGGAATCATCCCTGTAAAGATATGAGTTGGCTAATATTTTTGGGAGGAGGCATCTCCATGATGGCTTTGACTTTCACAGGATCTACCTCAATGCCTTTAGCTAATACTATATACCCTAAAAGTTTAGCTAATGTCATGCCAAATACACATTTCTTGGGGTTTAATCTCACATTGAATTTCTCCAACTTGGTGAAGATTTTATCTAGGATTTCCATATGTCCCTCTCTAGTGAACGATTTTTCCAACAAGTCATCTACATAATCCTCCATAAAGGTGTGCATCATTTCATGAAAGATAGTGGTCATCGCCTGCTGATAAGTAGCCCCAACATTCTTCAACCAAAAAGGCATGACATTCCAACAAAAAGTACCCCATGGACATGTGAAAGCAATTTTCTCTTAATCTTCGGGTGTTATTTTTATCTGATTGTAGCCGGAAAATCCATCCATGAGTGATAGCATTGCATGACCCACTGTTAAATCTATGATGATGTCAATGTTAGGAAAAGGAAAATCATCTTTTGGACAAGCCCTGTTAAGATCTCTAAAATCCGTACATATCCTAGTACTATTATCTGATTTTGAAACTGGCACAATGTTTGAGATGCATTCAGCATAGTCAATAGGTCGAATAAATCCTGCATTTAGTAGTTTCTTCAATTCAGCTTTCACCAATAGGGCGATGTGCGGATGCATTTTTCTCATTTTTTGTTTAACTAGCTTCACTCCAGGTGGTAGGGATAAATGATGCATGATGAGATCTAGATCTATGCGTAGCATGTCGGCATAGGACCAAGCAAAGTTGACTTGTCTCTCTTCAAAGAATTTGGTGAAGCTTGGTTTTTCTTCCTCTGTCATGGATGCTGCTAGGTGTAGAGTCTTGATTGTTTTAGTTGTACCAATGTTGATGGATTGTGTGGGCTCAATCAGCACTGAAGATCTCTCATGATAGTGCTCGGGTAGAGTGTCAAATCTCCCATCTTTCGGTGCCTCAGAGACGTTTTCACCATTAGATGTGCTCTATATTTTTACTTTTTCTTGATCTAATACTGCCATTAAATGGTTTTCACCATTAGATCAATTTTTTATATTCATTTTTCAGTTGAGAGATTTGGCACTCCCCTTGTCTAAAGCTTCGTTATGAGATTCGTTGGTGCAACATGTTTCGGGATTAACAAAGCAAAGGAAGTTCACAATGGCGTCATTGTTTGGAAAAATAGGGATGTCAAGCAGCTCGGTTTGGTCCTAGTCAATTAGTTTGAGGTGTACCAATGGAAAGGAATCATTAGATTGGTTAAGGTCAAAAGGGGTGAGTGTCATGATGGCAAATTCATCAAATTATTCAATGGCAATATCGAGGTCTATGATGTTACTCTCTTCTGAGTGATCTGTCTCGCTCAAAGTCTGATTGTCTTCGCTAGAGTCATCGATATGTTGTGATCCAAATTCAAGAGGTCTAGAACTCAAGCTTTGTCCCTCCATACGTGTTGGTGCATATGTTTGTATCACATCAATTTCTTTATCTTGACAAGATTCTTTAGAGAGCGAGTCCCATTCATACTCATTGGAATCTGTTTCAGAACTATCTCGTAATTGAAGGATTCGCTCAACATTTTGCTGCCTGGTTTCTTCTTTTGATTCTTCTTTGTATCCTAGCCATGTTTTTTCCTTGGAATTCATTGTGATGGACTAAATTGGTTCAACAATGTCTTCTTTTCTTTTGCCAATAGGACCTTTCTCTTCATATCCCATCTTCTCTAGGATTGTAAACCCTTTACCATATGGTTCAATTAGCATGTTGGAATTTGATGCTTGTGATGCTTCTTCATCCTTGTACAACCAGTTTAAAACATCCTTATCTTCATATTCATCCACTAAAGTGCCTACTTTTACAAACTTACCATCAAAGAGTGTGGTTGGTTGTGAGGATTGTTGTCTTGATGTGGATGGTTTCCCATATGACTTAGGAGAAGATAGCAGTTGTGAAAGATATAATGACTGCTCAATTGTTCCCCCATGCCTTTGTCTTTTAACTAGATATTTTTCTCAAATTTTTTTGATAAGTAATTTAGTTGACTTTCATGATTTTATGGAGTAGAATCACCAACACCTTTGTATTTTGACTGAACTTTTTCCTCTAGTTGATTTGACAAATAATTTGATTGACTTTCGCTACTTGATGGAGTAGAATCATTGATACCCTTATCTTTTGATTGGTCTTTTTTCTCAACCCATTTTGACAAGGAATTTAGTTGTCTTTCATTATTGGATAAACTAGGAATGGGAGCTTCCCTATTATGTGGCACAAAGTATCTTGGACTATTTTGAGCATGTTGCAATATTGTGGATTGTTAGAATCAGCTGAAATGGTAATCTATGTCCATTATAGGGAAATTTCAAATAATGGTGATACGTTGATGGCACTGCTTGCATCTCGTGAATCCAAGGATGTCCCAAGAGTATATTGTATGTCAACTCCTTGTCTAACACTTGGAAGATTATATCTTTTACAACTGGTCCCACTTGAATTGTTAGCACAATTAGTCCTTGGGAAGATCTCTCTTCATCATCATAGGCTTTGATAGTGATTTTTCTTCTAGCATCAATGGCATTTTATGAATATCCAAGTGCATGGATAAGTTTTAAAGTACAAATATTTAGGCCAACTCCACCATCTATTAGAACATGTTTGACCCAGTGTTTGTGAATTAAAACCTCAATGTGGAGGGCAGCATTGTGTGGATGGGTGAGTGATACATCATCATTTTCAAAAAATGATAGGAAATGAGGTGCATTCAAGTGTCCCACCATAGTTTGGAATTGACAAACTTCCAAATTATTAGGTACTATGGTGGCTACTAGAGCTTGTTCTAGAATTTCTTTGTGAGCTAGTGAAATTTTGAGGAGTTCCAATATTGATATTTGAGCTAGGATTTTTTGCACTTGATCAACTATGTTGTATTGAGTTGCAGGGGCAGCAGGTGTCTTAGATGTAGCTCCTTTCAATATTACTTTGGCTTTCCCTCTCATGGTTGCATTGACTGGTTGGTAATCTGGTTTATCTCTTATTTTAATGACATTAATTTGATTATCATTTGCAAAAAAGTTTGTGATCAGATTTATTGGTATGATGTCATTAATTTGATGTGATCTGGTGTTGATGTCATGAAGATGAGTTTCAGCTATAACAATGCTTCATTCATGCTCAATTGTGATGTCATTAATTTGATTCTTAGTTGCAATAATGTCTTTTTGGCCATTGATTTCGATATCCTTAGTTTGATCCTCAACTACCTCAATATACGGAATGGTAGAATCATAAACATAGTTCACGTTTTTCCCTTTGGTGTTTGATGAAGAAGATTCCCATCTTTCATAGCTAGGTAAAGGATTCTTGAATTCTCAATGATCAGCATTTGTTTGGGGTCCTTCTACAAATATTTCTTTTCTATCAATCAAATCTTGTACCAAATGTTTTAGTTGCATGCAGTCATTTTTTTTGTGTCCTTTGTTTCTATGAAAGTCACAATAATGTGCATCACTCCACCAAGATGGTTTAACTCTTGGTTCCCAATCTCTTGCTTCTGGTAATGTTATAACCTTGGCTGCAAGAAGCTCCTTTACTATTGATTCATGTGATTGTCCCAAAGGTGTGAATCTTCTTCAATTTGGTGATGTTTGATATGGTGGTGGTTTAGATTAGGCATTGTTTGAATTTTTGTTTATATTGGTGTTTTGATTAGCATTTTGGCTGGTGTTTTGATTGGTCTTGGTGGTAGTTGTTGTCAAGTTAAATACTAGTTTTGCATTTTGTTTTTTAGTTGCACCATCATTGTTACCAACATTTTTATTTCTTTGCCAAAACTTTGTTTTATCACTACTATTATAATGATTGGAAGAATTTGTTGAGTTGTTTCCCTCATTGTAAATTTTTATGACTCCTCTCTTGACCAAAGCTTCTTTGATTTTGATTCCATTTTCAATCATTTTCTCAAAGGTAGGTGGACATTTCAATTCAAGTCTATAGCTCATCTAATCATTTAGATTGTCAATAAATATTTATATCTTTTCCTTTTCAGTTATGGGACGAGCATATCTTGCAAACAATCTTCTCCATCTTTGTAAAAATATGAGGAATGATTCACCCTTTTTCTATTTTGTATTGAAAAGGTCTTTCATGGTTATCTCATGTTGGATGTTGTAGGAGTATTGGGTGATGAATTTATTAACCAGCTCTTCAAAGGTTTTAATTCCTAGTGAAAGTTTGGAGAAACATTCCATGCATTTTCCACCTAAGTTGTGTGGGAACAATCTCATCAAATAAGTCTCTTCGTGTGCAAATTCAAGGCTTATGGTTCAAAATTCCCTTACATGATCTATAGGATCTATTTTACCACTGTAGTTATCATACTTTGGGAATTCACAATGTTTGGGAAAAGGAATCATGTTGATAGTTTGATCAAAAGGATATGGGAAAATTCCTTGTATCAAGTATCTTTTTGTGGTTCCTCTTTGCATGTATTGAATCTGTTGTTGGAGATTTTTCATTTAATGAGTTAATGTGGCCACTGGATCTGTGTTTGGTGGATCGGTTTCAGTCCTTTTAGGTGCTTTTAATTGATTAACATCGAAGTCATGTGGAATTTTGATACCTTGATTAGCCAACATTAAGAAATATTTTTCTCCATCTTTTTCAAAAATATTTTCCATGAATTTGTGGAATTTGGAATCTTGTTGTGCTGTTTGGATGTCTTCCTTGGTAATTTCATCATTTTCAAGTTGGTGGAATCTATGAAATGGGTTTTCTTCACCTTCAGCCATGGTGTTCTAGGTTTCAATTTATTTTTCTTTGAGTTTTTGCTTTTGGGATCTTGTTTGAACTGGCATACAAGTGTTATAATTTCACTAAATTTTGATCTTTGTTTCAGAAGTGCCAAGGATAATAACTAAGTCAAATAGAATGACAAATTCTATTGATGAGAATAATTTAAAGTCTAATTATACAACATAGTTTCATGATGAAGGATGATAGATCCTAATGATGAAACTCAGCTTAATAAAGCAGAGGTGTGTTTTACGATTAGGAACTTTAAGATGTTAGATCTTGGTTTAGTTTCAACAAGTTTAAAGCACTGGTATGACTGAGGAATAATTTTGTTTTGAAAAGAATCCTGAATTTTGGTTTAAACAAATAGACAGATGGTGAATTTAGGTCTCTGGTTTTGAATTTACTGGATGCGCTAAAAGATGGCATAGATGCACTAGAACAGAGACTGGATGCACTAGACTTTCCCCTAGATGCACCAGAAAATGGACTCAATGCACTAAAAGATGGACTAAATGCGCCAAAGAATGTACTAGATGTGCTAGAAGGTGGACTCAATGCACTGGAAAATGGCTCAGTGCGCTAGAAAATGGGTTAAATGCACTAAAATAAGCCAGTGATGTGTTAGACTACCCCTTAATGTGATTTCAACTTAATTTTTTGTTGGACTATGAGGTAAATGCGCTAAATGGATGTGAAAATGCGCTGGAAGATGGAACAGATGCACCAGAAAGTGAACCAGATGCGCTAGAAAATGGACTGTATGTGTTGGAAAATGACTCACATGTGCTAGACTGTACCCTAGATGTGCTACAAGACAGACTAGATGCATTGTAAAATGACTCAGATGCGCCAGAACAGGGAATGCATGCGCTAAACTGGAAGTGTTAATTTTTTTGACAGTTTTTCTGGTTATTTTGGTTTTAAATCAGTGAATTTGAATGTTTCCAGGGTATAATCTTCTAAACAATGAATTTTGCTTAGTTTCCTTGTTTGTGAATTATGTGAATTAAGTGTTCATAAAAGGTTTCTTGAATAATGACTTCAAACGCAACAGCAAGTTGTAAAATAGTTGTTTCCAGCCTAGGAACTAAACATTAAGTGTATATTCAAGAATCTAGTATGATTCCTTTGATTTCCAGAGGTATAGCACAAGAGAAAATAGTTCAAACACTTTTCTAATGTCAAGGGTCACTTAAAATACCACATCCTGTATCTTAGAACTATGTCAGCTCACACAGCTATGTCACCCCCTAGAGGGCGCCTGTGTTTTTTCCTTTCTCAGGTGTTAACCAAAGTCGAATCCTCCACTTTTGGCCAGTAATCCTTGATAGTTATATGGTGAGTATCTTGGGGGAAAATTCTTTCATCCCCTTGCATTGTGATATTAGAAGTGTTCAAAGACTGAATTAGTTGGCTTCTACACTAAGGTTCATAGTGAGGGTATTCGTTCGGTGCGGAAATAGATAAACTCCATCAGGAGACCTCCCAACCTTTAGAACAAAGGATTTGGGGACGGTTATCTTGCACACTACCATCGACTTGCAAGTTTCCCTGAATTCACTTTTGATTATAGTGGGTCAAAAAAATTGGCTTTAGTTGTTCCCACTTAGGTCGTTCCCATAGCGTGAGTACTTTTTCCCACTACGACAGGCCTTCTAAAGGTGCTATCAAAACAAGAAATAGTGATTTTGGCATTTTGGTCACCCAGTGAAGAGGAGAGCATAGGCCTATCACTTTACAAGCACAATAGACAAGGGGTTCTTTAACCTTCTAATTAAACTAGCTTCCTAATTTAATCAAAAGAAAGCAATAAAAAAAACTCAAGCCCCTGCAAATATCATCAGTAGTTTGATATAATTATCTTTGACCAGCATATTAAGCACCTGCAAAATAGAAAATACTAATCAATTCTTGGAATTTTGAATTTCTGCAAAATAAACTAGATGCACTAAAACAGTAACCATATGCGCTAAAAGATCACACAAATGTGTTAAAATAACTACTGAATGCATTAGAAAAACTACTGAATGTGCTAAAATATCAACCAAATGTGCCAAAAGACCCCCTGAATGCGCTAAAATGTGAGTTGGATGTGCTGAAAGATGCTCTAGATGCGTCGTAATAGGAATTGGATGTGCTAAAAGATGTTTCATATGCACCAAAAGAAATCACGGATGTGCTACATAAGAGTTAACGTCCAGATCTATAAAACAACTTTCCAGAAAACATCAATAAAAAGGGGCTAGGCCCCACGGTGGGCACCAAAATGTGTGAGATAAAATGTGTAAATGAATAACAAAATCACACAAGCAATGATACATTATATTAGAGAATTGAATCACAAAACTAATTGAATTGAAACACAACAAATTCCCTAAAATCATTCCATTGTTTCCTATCCTTAGGGATTCATTAAATTATAATGGCTCTCAAATTTGTGTATGCACTATGACTGTTAGAATGGCAACCTGAGGAATACAATGTTGAAAATGCAGTAAATCTATTCCTACATGATAATAAACTCTATGATATGTTGTAAATGATAATGGTGATGTGATAAGGATATGATGGTAAAGACTATGACGCAAAATTTTGTATAAAAACTACTATGATAATAGAAATGCAACTAATAACTAAGCCACGATTCTAAGCTAAATGATTCTACAATGCTAATTGCTAAATGCTCAAATGCTCTCATGAAAATTTTGCAGAGTAAGTTTGCTCAAAGATGGGATATGAAATGTTAGAAAATGATGTTGTATTTATAAGATTTCCAAGGCATATTGTGATGTGGCAGCAACCAACGGTCAAGATTTCAGCTGGAAAGATCGAGGGTGGAGGATGAAGAAGTTAGAGGGAATCATGGAGACGGTTCCCTTTAAAAGAGCACTTTGCCAAGTGTTAGAGAGAATAAATGAAATGGAAGAGCCAAGTGTCCAAGGTTGTTTCAAAATTTGTTGAGGATAATCCCAATTTAAATATTAAGGATATTTAAATTCATGAGACACTTGATGAGGTGGCAAGAGGAAAAGTTTGAGACATGTGACTAAATTCAAATTTGGAATTATTCAAATTTAGTAAGAAGATATTAGTTAAATAAAACAAACTATTTGAATTTTTTTATTTAATTAAGATTAGAGGAATATGATTTAAGATAAGAAGCATTAGAAAATGTGAACTATATAAATAAATTGAGAATTTATTTATAAGTAGACGAAATAAGAGATTCATTAATTAAATATCTTGTATTTAATTAATTATCCTAACCGATTTTAGGTGTATACACTATTTATTTTCCTTCATTTCATGTGCTTTTGACCTTCATTATTATTTTTCAACTTACACGTCCTCAAGTTTACACATTGTATAATAATTTTTAATAAAATTACCACCAAAAGTTCACACATCTTCTAAGCTTTCTAACCATATTTTTTTAATACTTGAAATACATTAACATATTTATTTTCAATTTCTTTGACTAATGTTTCTATATTTCTTAGATACATATGTGTTCATTTTTCTTTATAACTTTTGATCTACTTGTCAAAATTTGAAAAAAAACTATATAGGATTGTTCTACACTTCATTCTTTACACATTGATAGTTTTTTATATTTTAGATTATTTTAGTGCATGTTATGTGATGTGCATGCTCAGTGATGTGATTTTTTGGATGCATCCACTTTGAAAAATAATAAAAAATATACAACTTCTAGTACTCACTCTTAACTATATTTCTACCAATGGGCTTTTTAAAATACTAAATGCAACCAAAAAATAGAGGGATGAACACCACATACTATGTTATATTTTACTAAGAAAAAAGAAAACTTTGTGTGCCAAAACATTTCATCCTCTTAATCTTAACTATTTTTGAAAAACTTTAGTAGTTTAGAAACTAGATTGAATGTACAACAATTCTTTTTATTTTTTTATCTTCAAATTTTGACTGCATGAATCTTGAATTACTGGTCCAAGTTTACTTTTAGCTAATTTTAGGGAAAAAAGTTCAAATTGGCCACCTTCAACCCCCTTTTTGTATACCATTTCCTTGCACTTACACTAGTGCCTACTGCATTAGGTAATAAAGTCATGAAATATAAAGAGGAAAGAAATATCAATAGTCAAAGTATCAATAGAATCATATTATATTTACATGTAAATCAAGGAAACTACCTTCCATGTGATGGAAATACTTAATAATCCATCTAAAAACTATAAAAACCCATAAGCAACAAAGGAATGGCCATTACAAACTATTTTTCATGTATTAGATGCTATCACATATATATCAAACCCTTTTTACAATCACACTAGCAAATGTGATGAAAGAAAATGTATAGTTGTGACTATACATTCCCCTGAATCATTACAACCTACCATGGAGACATACCATTACATGGAGATGTGTGTTGAAGGCCCTTCCTACACTTCACAAGATATATTCCTTCATTTACAATCCAAATATACAACATTGGATTCTATATAATATATTGCAGATCTTCCCAAACTGAAAAATTGGCTTAGGAACCAACCCTTTGTATGTAGAACAACTTGATATTTATAGTTTTCATGCAAGCTATAGCTAAAGGGTGAAAGGTTTCCCTTATTGGTATCTTGTATAATATTCCCATATCCTTTGATTATTAATTTTTTTTTAATAGTGCAAAAAATCATGCCTTGATATACTCAGTTGTACATGTAGGGAATGGAGGAAAGATCTTCATTGATCATAATTCATCCTCCTCATCAATGGTGAACTAGTTGTGATGTGTTAAGGCATGGATCAATCATAGAAAACTGTAGGAGAAATCCCATGGTAAGAAATTTGGAGGAGCTTGGTGGAGTATTGGATTATGAAGGAACTTTAAAATGCATTTTTGGATTTTGTGGGATGAAGGCATGATAGGGGGCCAAGTCATGGAGAGAATTGGGGAGTTGAGAATTGGGTAGAGGAAATCTCACAAGGACTAGACTTAGATAAGGAGATTGAACAAGGAACAATGTACAAATGTTCATGGGAATTATTTGGGAGTGAATGAGTAGAGGGACTAGGTAATTGGAGAGTGGTATAGGGTTTGAAGGGAAATCATTGGGTAGATGGGACATAGGAGGTAGGTCACTCTGGGAGGACTTGAAACTAAGGGATTTGGTAGCAAGGTCCAAGGTTCACCTATGGGTTTGGGGCTCAATGGCGAAAAGGGTGAAGAATGGGAGTGGGAGGAAAATGGGGAACAACATAAAAGAACAAGAGTTGGGATTTTGAGGGAGCATGAAACTTGGTAACCATGTCAAGGTTTTAGTGCTTTGGTGAACTCCTAAACTTCTAAACCAATTTGTCGAGTTCACAAAATTTTGAACTCTTTAGCATCCTCCTTGCCTTAGCCATCCATTTTTTTCACTTTATTCATTTGTTCCTTATTGAAGCCTTGGGCTTGTGTTGAAGTATGGATCTAAAGAAAGGCCAAAATGCACAAGGGGCTAGAACTTAGGAAAATTCACAAATTTTGAAACCTGCAAATTTGAACACTAACAATTTGAATAGAAAATAATTATATAATAAAATATTAAAATATATTTTTGTTAGACACACTAAAATAAAATAATATAAATAAATTATTTTCAAACAAACATGGGATTTTCCCATAAAGGCAGTCAGTATATTTAAAAAATAAAAGAAAAATAGAAGAGAATATGGGATCTGAGCAGACATGAACAAAATAAAAAGTGAGTACCTACATGGATGAAACAAGCAGTTAGAGATTTCCAAGTATTTTAAAAGAAATGATAATAATTCTGAAGAGTATCTTGAATTTGGACAAGCGAGATCGTATGAGAGGTGAAAAGTAACAAATGAAGTATGGGCACGAAAGTCAACAATATTGAGCATTGGCTTGGAGTTCATTCCATAGAACAATGTCATTACAAGTTTAATTCAACAGAGTTTGGAGTTCATTCCATAGAACAACATCCTTACAGGTTCAATTTTGTGAGCTTAAATTTTATTCCATAGAACGCTAGGGGAGAGGGGTCTATAGTTGAGCAGGGTCCAATAGGTGGGATAGAAGTGGTCCTTAGTGGGCCCCATAGTGAAAAACCTTAATATCCAATTGAAAAACACTTTTTATCCATAAATTACACAAATTGACAAATCATTTGATGTCACATCAATGCACCAATAAAACATGACTTAGTGCACCACTATTGGTCTCACCTTTTTTTTGGGCCTTTTTGGATATCTCAACAAAAAGCATGCTAATGTGGCAACATATTTGATGATGTGGCCCTAAAACAAAATATAGAAGCATGTGAGTTTCCAAATAAGCTATTGTACAAAGTTGAGAGTGATTTGAAATTTCCACATAGGTTTTAGAGAAATGCAAAGTTAGGGTGCTCCACTATATGCCCCTCTCCCCTATTGTTGCAGATTGAATTAGGTGAACTCAAAGTTCATTCCATAGAACACCATCATTGCAATTCAATTTGACAAGCTTGGAGTTCATTCCATAGAATACTGATTCAATCTTGTGAGCTTGGACTTCATTCCATAGAACACAATTGTTGAAGATGTTGGCTATAAAATCCTATGATACTCAACCCATTTTTTGGTGTGTAAGAAATGTGTACAAAGTCTCTCCATGTCGAAGCATTACAAGTGGAAGGTCTTGTGTTCAAATCTTGCTAGCTCAGTTGAGAGACTCAAAAATTTTAAACATGGTATACAAAAATGGAACTCACGAGGACTCATTTATTGTAACACAACAGGTTAGCAATAGTGGTACCCTTTTTCATTTCCCTCCATATTCATTTTATATATTTTTTAAAAAGGTTTATATTTAGTGTATATTTAGGGGAGAGGATCTGGTAATTAAGCATTCTAACTTTCAAAATTTTACATGGAAATTTCTAGTCACTTTCATTTTTTTACAACAATTTACTTGGCAAGTCCCTTGCTTAGACCTAAAGTTTCAAAGCCACATCATCATGCTTTTTGTAGAGGTATCCAAAAAGTCCCAAAAAAAAGTGAGACTGATACTTGTGCACTAAATCATGTTTTATTGGTGCACTAATGTGGCATCACATAATTTATTGCCTTTTAGATCTAAGGAATATATTTCATTCAATTTTGGGTAATCATCATCAATACTAACTTTAAAGTCACAACTATTGATCTAATATTGTTAAAAATATTGGACATTAAATCAACAAATGCTATAACAACTATTGGAACATTTCAACTATGACATCACATGATTGTTGTAGACACTGAAAAATGCCCTAAACAATATCATACACTCGAATTAGGTTTATTAACATTATTTCCTCTTTAAACTCATCTTCTTTTCGCTTAATTAATTAAATTAGCCTAGCTAATTGATTAATTGCATCATTTTCGTCCATTAACCTAATTCATCAAATCAGGCTAATTCACTTCCCCTTCACGCTAACATTTCATCTCATTAAATTTAATAAATTAATTATTTAATTTAATCCCTAAGTCATCCTATTTAATTAAATAACCCTAAGTTATTTAATTAAATATCATTTAATCTCTCCCCCCATTCATTAAAACATTTAATTTAATGAATATCACTTTAATTCTTCTAAACCCCTAATTGTGTGATTGAACCTTGTTAAATTAACAATTAAACTAATTTTCCTCCAAAAGGGGAATATTCCCTTGAAATATTCCTTATCTCCTTTTTTGCACAATTAAAACTTTCTTTTAATTTGCAAAATATCTTTATCCTCACCCATGAGAATATTCGTTGGAATATTCTCTCTCCAATCATCTCACTTAGCTTCTTTAGCAAGTCACTTGGTGACCTGTGTGTGCAGGTCAAATGTGTGTTTTTTTGAAACAAATGAGCACCCTTGATTAACTTTCATCTTGCATTCTCATCTGTTGATGAGAATCCATGATCCATGCCTCTTATTTCCTCCATCCTAGGTTGTTGATTAATCTTTTTGATCTCAACCTTCCATTTCTCATTTGTTCTCCTATAAATAGAACATTATTTGGAGACAAATGGATCCCATCTTTCAATTATGAATTTATGTTTTTGAATTCACTTGCACTCACACTCATAATTTACTCACTTTTAGCTTGTTTTAGTTCATTTTAGTTGCATAATAGCTTAAAACATCCATTAATGGCTTCCATGTATCCATCTTAGTTCATATATGAATTAGGGTTTCCATCTTTTAGCTTAGAATTAGCTTAGATTATCTTATAAATTACATAATTAGATCAATTTTAGCATAAAATCATGTTAATTTATCTTGTATCATGTTTAATTTAGCATAAATCAAGTTTTCATTCATTTTATCACAATGGTTTCATCAATTCTCTTCCATAGAATTGACAAAAATAGGTTCACTAATCACAGGATTGGGAAACGGTTGTTGTTCCACATCAACACGACACCAATTCCAAAATAGGATAAGTTTCAAATGGGTTAGAGTAGGAATTTAACTATTTTCATAGTTTGTAACTTTCAGTTTCAATAAATGCTCTAACTTTCAATTTGAATGATCTTGTTTGTGATTGAGGTTTAGTGGTTGAACTATGCTTTGATTCATCATGGATCAAGCGTAATTGAACCACTCTAACAATTTTCGTCTCACATTTTAGCACTAGGAGTGCTTACCATTAAATTAATCAGTTTTTAGATCAAATTCCATTTTTTTCTTTTTGCAGGGTACAATGACGCCCAAATCACAAATAGTGACACACTTTGAAGAGTGGCGCTATATAGTGACACTATCTCAATTTGAAACATTGATGTCGATTAAATACACTGGCACTGATTTAAATCTGGTGACGCTAATTTAATATAAAGGTATCAAAAATTTCAAATAGTGATGCTCCCAAGTTCAAACAACGACGCTCCCTAATTTCAAATCGTGAAGCCATCATGTTTAGTGACGCCCACCAAAATACCGACACTATCATGCTCTCTTTTTTGCTGTAGAATAACGCCCAATTTCACCAAAGCGATTCCCAAAGTTCAAATCGCAATTCTAACATGGTCGGTAACACCCAACCAGGGTAAGAAGTTTTACATTCATTTTTTGACATGTGCTTTAATTTTCTTGATTCGTCAGATCACTGAGGCACTTCTAACTATGTTCTGGTTGTTAGACTAATAGGGTTTTGTAGGTTGAAATAGATGGAGCTAAAGTGAAGAAATTTTTCCTTATCTTGAAATTCTATAATTGTAATAAGCATTTAATGCTTTGGGTCAATTATAACCCAACATTCATGCTTTTTTCTTGATGCTTTAGGATCACTAAATTTCAATTGGGTTTGAAAACTTACAATCTTAGGACCAACTAGTTTTCAATTAGGCTTAAAATTCATTTTCAAAGTTGGCTAAAATTGAACCCTCATCTTTGTTCTTTGGGTTTAAAAAGAATGCACAAACGAGTTTAAAATTGAACCCTCATCTCATCATTGTTTTTTGGGTTTAAAATTGAACAAGACAAACTTCATATTTCATTTGGTGCAATAAATTGAAGAAATCTTAACTTTAGGGATTAAAATTTACAACTGTTTGCTATGTTTTGTGATTTACAATGTTGTTAGTGGATGCGTATGCAATTCTCTTGCACCATTTGGTGATCTTGAGAAATAGAAACATTCCTTAACACTTTGCAAAATCACCTACATCTTTCAATTTGGATTAAAATTGAACCCTTTTGCAAGTGTGAGAAAAAGGCATAGCGTGTGTTCTCTCTTTGTTCACGTGAATGAAGATGATCGAACTATAGATGTACTTCCTCACTATTGTGTATCTTTAGACGACCTTCCTCCCCACTTTGAAAAGAGGGAACAACCCAAGTGGTAACGAGCTAAAGCCAATCTCTTCCAAACCGCTATATAAATTTGTGATTGCAAGGAAAGTTTTCAATCAATAGGAAGTGGCACATGATAGCTCTCCCCCAGTATCTTTATGATGTGTAAAGCCCTTGTTCTAAGGGTTGGGATACCTCTCGAGGGAGTTTATCATTGTACCCCCTAAACTAGAAGCCCTTACTATGAACCATTGTTTAGAAGCCCAAAATCCTTAATACTTGTTGGTGTAAGAACAATCGTTCTAAAACTACCCCAAATTCTTACTATTCAATTGTAGAAATAGAAAAATCCTTTTGATCTCTGGATTTTAAGGATTTTAAGATTTGGTGGTCCCAAGAAGTGTGTTTTGAGAAAGGGGGAGCCAGTGTCGCCAAATCTCTAACTATTTGCATTGTTTAGTGTTTAGATAAATCCAAGTTGGGACTCAACAAGTATAGCCATTTTGAACCTAGGATTGTCAATGATTGTGAGTCAATTTGATACATTGCTTGGTTCCAAAATAATCCAAAAACATTCACTATCTTGCTCAAAATTTCAAACACTTTGGTATAAATATGGAGATGTCTTGAAATTGGCCTTGATATTACTGCTTGTCCTAAGGATTTTATCCTTAGAGATTTCTAAATATCTTGACTTATATCTCAAACCCATATTTTCCAAAGACAACATAGGCAATTGTGGCTTTAATCTCATGATTTTCATGAAATGGACATTGTGAAAGTTATGATGTTCTTGGCATAAACATTTAGTTTGAAAACATAATCAAGACGAGTGTTTATAAAATCAATTCATTTAAGATAAAATGACAAATGAACCCCACATGACTATTTGGGGATCGATTGCTCTTGTTGAACAACCTGATCTTCCAAGTGCTATCATTCAACCAAACTTTGAACTCATTAACGGAGAACAAACCGATCCAATTAGCGGTTTGAGAGGCTTTACTTTTGAAACAAAAGAAACAAACACCCAGTGGAGAAACACAACAACCATTTTAGATGAAGAAGAGGAACAAGCTGATATTAAGGCTAGAAGGGCCACATTACCACCATCTGTTTGGCAATAAATATCTTCCTTTTCTTTCATAAACTTTAACTGTTTGTAAATGATCTCATGCAAAATCAAGATCCCTAAGATAAGGTCTATAGTTCGTCATTTCAAACTTAGGAATCTTAGTCCAAAATCTCTCAAGAAACATCTTTTAGCACTTGAGAAGAATAGAGACAAGTTGGTAGCAAACTTTTATAGACATGCTTCTAGAAACATTCTATAATTGTATGCCCTCTTTTGGAGTCAAAACCTTGGTCTTTTTCATGATACTGAACTCCTCTAAATGATCCATCGCATAATCAAAATCTATAGGGGAAGACCTACATCTCGTCATTGCAGACATAGGTATCGTAGATCATAGTTTAGTAGGAAGTGGGACAAAATAATTTATCACAGTTGTTACCTCTTGATAAGGAACTTTTATGCTTGAGCTAGGAGAAACCAAATAGGTTTAAACATCCCCATCCATCTTCTCATCTAAGTCAACATTGGGTCTTTAGGATTTGAACATTTTAGAGGTCTGGCATCATTCTCACTACCTTGGTCTTGGAAAAAAAAGGTTAATTCTAATTCAACATTGGGTCAAACATCTCATCCATCCCTCCATCAAAATTCCATTTTCCACTTCACCTATATTTGCAAAACTTTTGACTACATCAACACTTTGTGACTTAAACATCAATCAAACCAACCCCTAACTTAGCTACTTTGTATGTGAAATGTATCCTTTTCCATGCACTTGGTCAAGTTAGTTATCATCTTTGAACTAGTTTATCTTAAAGTTCATGAGTCTACCCTAAAGATTTCCAAGTTCATCAACATCCTTTATCCCAACATCAAAACATCAAACTCAAGTCAAAAGTGTTGTTCCAAAACGTTTACAAAGATCACTTCCCACATCACCCATCTTTTCACCCCCCATTATCATCATTGCTCCAAAAATACTTAGAGCATCCCTTTTGCCTATATTTGAGTCAACTAGAGAGTTCAAACTTCACAAATCATAACACAACTCTCCCATAGGTGACACAAAATTTATGGTAAAAATGAGATCACAACACAAGAGAAACATGGAAAAATCCAAAGTTGCATTCACCTCAAGTGATCCAAATATTTTAGAATTTGATCCAAGAAGTCAAGATACCCCATTCCAACAACCATCATCTCCATCAATACCATATGAGATAGAAGATATTACACATAACCCATTTGGGCTTACTAGGGAAGAAATCATGGAACATCAAGCCTTTGAAAATTTAGCTCCAAGTTCCCCATCATTTGTTGTACAAAACTTGACACAAAGCTTCACAACTCCATCACTAGGGCTAAATCAAGCATTCACTCCTAGTCTTGCAACTATTCTTTCCCAAGGCTTTGGTCTAACTCTTCCATTTGAAAGCAGTACACTTGTGGGTACCCTTGACACTAATCCCCCACCTCCAACCACCACTTGGACACCTACCTTTGGTGCTCCTCCCATTCCCAAAGATCCTAAATATCCATACAACACCTCTTGAAATCCATTATTTCACAACCACTTCTACATATCAAGGACACCCCTCTTCATCCCTATCCATGAGTACCACAAGTGTGCCCACCATCATGCAAAGCATTATAGACTAAGCATCTCAAAACAACACAAAAGTGCATGTCAATACCATACACAAAACTCTAAAATTCTTCACATCCTGTGATGTGGGGCCAATAATAATGCTCAGATAATGGAAATGGTCTTATCTTGACCAAAATTTCCTGCCAGTCCTCCACTGTGCTTCTCCTTTATCAGGTTCTCCCTCATGGAACTCTTCAGAATACACAATTGGCTTCCCTTAAACAGCATGCCATCCTGGATTATGAGATCCAGCCACTTCATCCTATCAACTATAATAGGCTCCTTGCAAGCTTTCCAAGCCTCTGTGAAATCAGGATCTTTAGGATACAATGTCTTGAGTTCATTGAAACCAACCACTTCAATCTGCATCTTAGTCAACAATGTTTGCCTCCTACTTAAGGCATCTGCAACCCTATTTGACTTGCCACTCCTATGCTTTAAAACAAAGGTATAACTCTGCAAAAATTCTACCCATTTCATATGCCTCTGATTTAATTTTCCTTGACTACTCAGGTACTGTAATGCTTGATGATCAGTAAACAAAACAAATTCCTTCGGTAACAAATAATGTCTCCATTTCTTTAACGCTTTAACTATTGCATAAAATTTTGGATCATATACAGAGTACTTTCTCTTTGCATCATTTAACTTTTCACTGAAATAGGCAATGGGCTTACCTTCTTGGCTCATCACTGCTCCAATGGCATAACCACTGGCATCACAATCCACCTGAAACACCTTATTGAAATCTGGGAGGGCTAAAACTAGTTGCTCTATCACCTTATGCTTCAACAGATCAAAAATCTTTGCTGCTCCAATGCTCCACTTGAACTCTTTTCTATCCCCTCTCATTGTTTCAGTCAGGGGTGCACAAATACTACTGAAGTTTCTAATGAACTTTCTATAAAACTGGCCAAACCATGGAAAGATCTCACCTTAGTAGCAGTTCTTGGGTAGGCCATTCTAGAATAGCCTTCACCTTCTCTGGGTCCATCTTGAGACCTTTGCTGAGACAACAAACCCCAAGTACACTAACTCCTTCTTCACAAAACTACACTTCTTCAGATTAATCAACAATTTCTCTTCTCTCAACTTTTCAAAGACTCTACGAATATGCATCAAATGCTCACCTAGGGACTTACTGAATATTAAAATATCATCTAAGTACATAATGACAAAATTCCCTAGAAACTCTTTCAGTACCTTGTTCATGAGCCGCATGAATGTGCTCGGTGCATTGGTTAGCCCAAAAGGCATGACTAACCACTCGTATAGGCCCTCCTTGGTCTTGAAGGCAGTCTTCCATTCATCACCCTCTCGAATCCAGATCTGGTGATATCCGCTCTTCAGATCAATCTTTGTGAAGTATTGTGCTCCACTCAAACAGTCCATCAGGTCATCCATCCTTGGCAAGGGAAATCTATACTTGATTGTTATCTTATTTATGGCTCAAGAGTTTGTACACATTCTCCACTCCCCATCCTTCTTTGGTGCTAGTACTGCAGGTACTGCACATGGGCTCAGACTCTCTCAAATCAAACCCTTTCTCAACAAATCATGAACTTGTCTGTTCAACTCCTCATTTTTTGCAGGAGTCATTCTATGAGCTGCCTTATTTGGTAAACTGGCTCCAGGGATCAAGTCAATCTGATGACTGATCTTCCTCATTGGTGGTAAACCCTCAGTGCGTTATTAGAAATAATTTCCTAAAACTCATCCAATAGTCCAAAACTTCTACGCACCTTCTCACTATCTTCCTTTTCCATTCTAGGAATCAATGCATAACACATATGCTCATGCTTCATGCCTTCTAAAAATTTCCTTCCATCAACAAAACAAATTCTAGCACTACTGCATACCTTTTCTTCATCCTTCTTCAGGGGTTTCAACTTATGGCGGACTCCATCCTTCATCAAGGAATAAGTGTTTGCATGGCCATCATGTACAACACGCCTATCGAATTGCCATGACCTCCCCAACAACATGTGCATGCATCCATGGGGATGATATCACAGAGTACCTCATCATGATAGCTTTCGATCTTGAACTTCACCAGGCACTGCTCATTGACTAGAACTTTGTGGTCCTTCTGCAACTAGGCAATCCGATATGGGTGTGGATGCCTTTCCCTTTTTAGCTTCAACTTCGTAACCATCTCTTCTAACACCAAATTATCAGTGCTCCCACTATCAATAATGACTTCACAACATTTGTCTCCACACTTGCACCTTGTGTAGAACAGATTCTTCCTCTATTCTGGCTCCTTCTCTTCAATCACTAGGGCTCTTCTAACCACTAGGGCTTCTCCCCTTTCAGCATCATCTGAATGCTCAGATTGAGCCTCCTCATCTGCATGCGAAACCCTTCCACAGCCTTCTAGCCTTTTGTCTGTCCTTCCTTGGTGTTGTGGACATTCATAGGCTCGATGCCTTTCTTCACCATAATGGAAACAAGTTTCTCTAAAACCACCTCTTCTAGGCCCTGGCCTAGATCTTCCTCATCCTCTACCTCTTTGATCACCACTGTTTTGATCACGAGGGCGGTAGAAGTTATCATTCCTTTGGCTTCAACTGGTACCCACATCTTCATTTTTCCTTTCATCCTCATTTCAGCTCCCAGAAGATCTTCCACTACCCCTTCTGCTTTGACCTCCTCGACCTTTTTGCTTGTTGTCAAATCTTTTGTTTAGCTTCTCCTCAACTTTCAAAGAAAACTGGTATGCATCCTCAATGGTGGTCATTCTGACCAGGCTTAGCCCCTCTTGAATGCTCAGTCGTAACCCATTAAGATAACAGGATACCTTCTCCTTGTTGGCCTCTACATGGCCTGTTCTGATGATCATCTTGTGAAAATATTTTGTGTATTCTTTCACAGATCTACTTCCTTGCTTCAACCCTTGCAATTTCTTCAGCAGATCTAACTCGTAGTCTACTGGTCTAAACTGCTTCTTCAGCTTCTCCACCATGCGATCCCAACTGCTGATCTTTCCTTTTCCTCTTCGATTTCTCTCCAACTGAACCTCTTTCCCCAAATATTGGCATGGCCCTTCAACTTCATTTTTGCAAACTTAACCCGATCTGGGTCCTCTACTTCATACTCAAAATATTCTTCTAGCTCGTTGATCCAGTCGATCAACTCTTTCGGGTTCAGACTTCTAGAATAATTGGGGACTTCTATTCTGGGTCTTTTTCCCATCTTCGAAATGGCCCTGATCAGCTGCATCTGATCTTGATCAATTGCTTATTCTTCCTCTTCTATGTCTGAATCTTCCACCTCTTCTTCATCCTCACTTTCTCCTCTCCTTCTCGGGTTTAACCCTCTTCTCATTTGTTCCTGCAATGCATCAATTTGTCTCTAGAGGGCTCTGAAACCACCATGCCTACCAAGAATCACTCTTGGAGGCATCATCTTGAACCCACAACCACGATCCTGGTGCAAACTGCCTCATGATCGGCGATCTGTTCACATGCTCAAGAAAACCTGCTTGATACCACCTAACGAGGGAGCAAACCCGAGACACATAAATAATGCACACAACTAGAAAAAATTATTATTATATGCAAAGGATCCCAAATCCTCGAGCTCTGCGATACATGCAAGCTATAGAAGTTTCAAAAAATTTACAGACATTATAGAAAATCCCCTTTTCGCAGCATGCAAACTCTTTCCCCAAAAATCTATCCAAAAATCAGAAACTAGCCCATAAATAGCCCCTTTTCGGTTTGGAGCCAAAAACAACATTTGAGTTATGAGTTTTGGCGGTTTGGTACCAAAATTCAAATTTGAAATTCAAATTTAAATTCACATTAGAAAATTAGCACATTTCTAAAATATGCACCAACTTCCAAAAGCCATAACTTTTAATCCAACCGTTGGATCTTCAATGATAATACCTTTTCGGAAAGCTCTCGAAAAGACGATTTCCCACAAAATAGGCCTATGGCAAACTACTTTGGCATTTTCACAAATTTTGGGCCCATCCAGAACTGTTTACTGCCTCAAAATGGACTCGGAAGGTTTTTCAGGGCAAAACGCAGAAACTATAACCTGAATAACTTTCAAACCGTGAATGATCTTGACTTGATTCTTTTTCCAAAGTGTTTATTTTTTCGTCCTAAACCTTCCCATAAATTTTTGTCTTCCCACGCCTTCAAATTCACACCTGCTAAAAATAACAGTTGAGCAGAAAAAGTAGAAAAGCAGTTCTGAAAGTTGGAAACTCTTATTCGACGAAAAGGGTATCCAGAAATGCAAAAACATCTACAAAAAGCAAACAACGAGAACTAAAATGGAAAGCATATTTTTGGGTGATGCAAGATTTCCCTCACACCACTGGATGCTTCTGCATCAGATCTTCTCCCTTATGATAGAAAAGTGTAAAATATGACTGGAATGCACTTTGGGGAGAATGTGACACCCCTCCATTTTGTTATGTTTTTCTTGATAGCTCAGATACTTTGTTGGACCTTATTTTATGATTGGTTGTTCTATCGCTGACAGTGGAGCGATGATAGACTATATGGATGTGATGATACATTATATGCATGGTGATTATGTTTAATATGCTTTATGTTTGCATAGATGCTTAGTTGTGATGACATTGCTATATATGATTATTGTAGTTTAATTGATATATTATCTCGTCAGTTGATGTAACATTGTATTGGTGAAGAGAATGGTATTGCATGACTAGCTTGCGAGTGCCCAGTGATTTCTGCAATTCTCTCTTCACAGTGTGTATGAATTATTATTTGTATACATGTACGAATTTTTATTTTGTTGTAGGTTTGCAAGTACAGGACAACGGCTTCACCTGGTTTCACAAGTCTAAGCATGTCCACTACTCAACAGTAATGATTGGGAGATAGTAACGGGCTACCTAGTCAAACCTTTACCCTAGCACAGTGTGTCGTCAATCCATATGTTGGTCATATTCCTTATCCATGTTGGTCTTGGTATTTTATTTATCGTGCAAGTTTAAATTGTAAAGATTAAATTATATGTTGTGATTAGTATTTAATTAATATGGAGATTTTATTATAAATTAATTAATTTAATTTAAGTTATATTATTAAGTAATTTCAATTATTAAATTAATTGGGAATTAAAATAAATAAGTTATTTAATTGTAAATTAGATTAAATAAATTGTTTTAATTTTAAATAAATATTTGGGAAAAGATCTTAGAAATATCTTGGTTTGTTCAAGAAGAGATATTTGTTGTGTGAACTGGAAGTTAGAAGGATTTGTTTTCTTATTGTCTTAAAATTGATTTACGGAGAGATTGATTGGAATTGGTGAAAAAGAGGAAGTTTTTTTCATAGGAAAAAGAAAGACAGGTTTTTTGGGAAATGAAAGAATTGTTTTGTGGTTTGAAGAAATTGTAGATCTTAGAAGCTTTCTGATTATTCTAGGAATCTAGATTGTTATATTCTTGGTTGTGGATTGTTTATGTTCTTTGGGAAGTGGCAACTCTTCTGACGGAAGCTTTGGCAATCTTGGAAAATTGAAGATTACAGAGAAGCTCGACATCAATCCTCGAGGCAACAATTCTTCTAGAACAGGTTCCTTAATTGTTTTTGTGAATTTTGTTTTGAAAGAGTTATTTAATTATTGTAATTCAAATTAGAAAAGATTATAAGAGGTTTTCATTATTGTAAAAGCTTTTTTTTTTAAAAGATTGCCATGAAAATCGAACCTCTGTAGAAAACAATTTAGTTCCTCTATGTAAATT
Source organism: Sequoia sempervirens (assembly GCA_007258455.2). Taxonomy (NCBI): domain Eukaryota; kingdom Viridiplantae; phylum Streptophyta; class Pinopsida; order Cupressales; family Cupressaceae; genus Sequoia; species Sequoia sempervirens. The sequence continues at coordinate 497,761,726 of VDFB02047230.1, read as the reverse complement.
GATCATTTGAATTAGATTGAAACCAAAGGAAATTATAGATCTTTGTAGAAAATATTTGTGGTGATAGGAAACCTCTGTAAAATACTTATACTTTGTTCATGTAGAAGATTTCTTTCTATTAAAATTATAGATCCTTTGTGTAAAATTCGTTTATCTTTCCTGTAGAAAACTTCTGCTGTGTAAATTAATTGCCCAACTTGAACAAATGCTTGGATAAATTTATATATAAATATATATACATATATATTGAAATATATATGTTACATATACATATATATTATATATAAATATTTTCTATTTTATAAGGTATTGTAATTTTCCTGTAGGATTTTTTATTTTGAAATGAAATTGGGAAAAATCGTCGTACGCGATTTTCATTAATCACAGGGCTTTTATTAAAAAATGTATATTGTGTGAGGCTGGGGGAGCTACCCCCACAACCGTCCCTCCCACATGGGAGACGACAGTGAGGGCAGCACCCAACGCTACCTTCACAAGCAGCGTAGGCGTGGTCAGCACTGCCAACCCCCATAGTGGGGAGGCTCGGCTGTAACAACCATCTCCCTCATGATTGCTTGGCACGACCAGTCTGTGTGCTGCGGGTTTTCGTACGATAGTTTCTTTAATATATATTATATATATTATATATATATAATATATGTTATATATTTTATATATAATATATATTATATATATTATAAATGTATAGTATGTATACATTAATTGATATGGTTGTAATGTAATATAATTTTGTATATTAAATAATATATTTATTATATATATAATTGTATATATTTATATATATATATATATATATATTTAAATATAATTATTTAAATTTATTTTTTTTAGAAGGTAAGTAAATGATTTTTAAATGAATATTATATTGTTAGTGCTTGCAAAGCACCAGTAGATATTTTATTTTAAAAAATATTTTTTTATTAGAAGAATTGAGATTTGTTTAATTATAATTGTGAAATTGGAATTAAAACATTTAGCACTATTTGGCTATTGTTTTATAAATTGAAATTATGTTTTGGATAATGTATTTAAATATGGGATATTGATTGATTTGGATTTAGGAAATCTGAATGGTAGTGTTTTGAATTGCTTAAGTTTGTGTTTATAATATTTAATGTTTTTGTAATTGTGTATTGGGGGGGAAGTATTTGTTATTGTGAAATCTAAGTCTTCCAGATTTTAATTGTGAAAGGGTTGTCACTTCTGTTAGTCACCTTGAGATTTCCTTGGGTAGAGCATGTAGTTGGATTTAGTATTAGACATCCATAAGGATGTGTTATCTCTTGTGTTATGTTATTATCAGTTTGTGCACTATCTACCCTTGGGTGTAGAATGAGTTATTGTGTTGTCGATAGGGGAGTGGCTTTCAACAGGGGTCAGGACACAAAGTGGTCCCAGGATAACTCGTGTGGAAGTCAGTGTAATCAGTGGAAATTAAATAACCTACATTAGGGGAATGGATAGTTAACATATTTAACTTGATAATTAGCCTCGCTCATTGGCTCAAGGGATTGTGTTAGACTTGAGATGAGTCGGGAAGGCCTGGAATGGCAAGATCGTTATCTTGTCTTCACGAAAGATAATCAATTTCACACTGGTGTGCATGTGGGGCCGAAGTTCGTAAGAGGTTACCAAGATAACCCAAGATGGGGGTCGGGACCTAGAAAGATCTCCTTAGGATAACCAATGCAGCCTTTGTGATGACACTCCTCCTATGACAACAATCAGTTTTTGTTGTACAGTGGTTGTTCTTGATTCAGTGATTCTGGAAGCAATGTGACCTTTTTTTTGTTTTTACTAGTACTGTGTTATCTTGTATATTGCCTGTGTCTAGAGGTAATAGGTTTGTCTTGGTTACCTTTTACTATCTCCTAGCACGGGGGTTGGGCCAACGGGTACTATATGGTTGGGTGGCGTGCACCTTACACTATTGAGTTTTTTCTTCATGTTCTTGATGGTGAGATCTTCTTGTTCGAGGAGCTCGTGTGGTTCTATGGATTTGTACTTCTCTTTCTTCATTGTAACTGTGGGACACTATGTTATTGTATTCCTTATTTGAATCAAGGAGGAACCCTTGTGATGTGATTGTAACATTATGTATGATCTTTTCACATTGGATTAAATGGTATATATTGTTTATATGGTGTTGTATCTGTGGAAATATGTTCATTACTTATCTTGGTGTTAGATTTATTATGGAATGGTGAATGCTTTGTTGTATGTTGTTATCATGAGTTAATTCCATATACAATGTTTTAGAATAATTTTGTAAGTTTTGAATTCACATGTTGACACATTGCGTGGCCTAGAGGGTGTATGTGTTAGAGTAGTTTATTTCACTCGTCATTGTTACTATTTTTAAGAAAAAAAATTAGTTGTGATTCTACAGTGTTGCATCATCCTCTAGGTTGCAGGATGGGGTTTTATAGAGAAACTAAAAATACTAAATGAATTCAATTGTGTAATGTAAGACTTGAAATGCACATTTAAATCATATTACTATTAGAAAGTACAATTTGCATGCAGATCCGAGGGTTGCAGGATAATATCTAACAACCTAGAAAGTCTTATCCTAAAAACTGTAGCAGGACACATTTGTCTAAACTGGACACCTTAATATCTGACTAAAAGACACTTTTGGGAGATGAATAAAAGTGCATTAATGATCTAATAACTTAGATCTATCACTTGGAAAGAAAATCATTATGATAATACTATAAAAAAAATCATTAATTAACAAATCTAAGAAGGTTTTAAGATGGTTTGTACCTAGCTCCAAAAGTGTTGTACATGCATCCTGTTCTAGCAAATGTGTCCTTGTATCGTTTTCTGAAAATTCTTTGTGCAGTTCTTTGATGTTGGATCTAAGGCTCAAATTTCTCTAGATTTTATTTTTGGAAGGCCGAAAACAAATTCTGTTTAAATGAGTTTCCATGTCTTGAAAAATTTAATGACAACTTTGAAAACTTTTCACTTTTGATCCAATTTCACTCCTTCACCTATAAATTTGCAAACACACAAAGAAGAGAATTTTTTATTTTTTTTTGTGTATAAGGGTTTTCCTTGGTCAAACCCTAGTTTGGTAATTAAACCTTGATAATGAAATGAAAGGAATGATGAATGAACACTAGCTTGTTGCAACTCACCAAACCCTTTAATGGCTTCCCTTGGAGGACTGAAGTCTAACACATCACTCCAAAGATTAGATCTTGTGTGAAATGGTTTTATTGGATGATTTCAAGGTTAATTTTCCTTAATTGGCCCTTTTAATTCAAAATCCAAGCCTAATAAAATGTAATTTTCGAGGGATAAAACTTGACATTCATAAATAGCATTTCACAACACTTAATTTTGGAAGATGTGTGTCCTAGGTAGGTGACCTAGGACCCATTTTCCATAGGAAAAATGGGTCCTCACTTAGTCCTAGGACCCTAATTTTACATTAAATTTCACCTTGTCTAATGTATGTCCTAGGTAAGTGGCCTAGGACCCATTCACCACATGGTGAATTGGTCCTCACTTAGACTTAAGACCCCTCTTTTGGATATTTTTTTATGGTATTTTAATGATTTGAAATCTATAATTCAATTTCGGCTTGTGATATTTGAATTTCAGGAATTAATGTTAAGATATGTATAAATACAAGGTTATTTCCCATAGTTTCATTTAAGCTTTCAAGTGTTCAAGTCCTAATAGAAAACTTATGATCAAGAGATCATTTAACAGAATTTATAAGGTATTCAAGGGTATATTTGTAGAAGATTATTGTAGCAATCAAGATTCATTTCATCATGTCAAAGATTTCTTTCATCATGCATGTTGTTTGAGCTAATATGGTGATGTAGCATTCAAGGACATTGTTTCACATCACGTTTCATGATGAAGATCTACATTCATTGAGGCCACTTCATGCTAGTTTACAATTTTTTATCCAAGCTTCAAATAGGGATTGGTGAGTTGTGACATTGTATTTGTTCATTCATCATTCCTTTCATGCTTTTATTCATTTTAAGGTTTAATTACCAAATGGGTTTTGACCAATAAAAACCACTATTCCCTAACAAACAACATTTTTCTCTCTTTGATGTGTGATTGTAGATTTTAGGTTGAAGATCATTTGGAGAGAAAATTTGAAGAAATTTGCAAAGCTATCAAAGTTTCAAGAAAAGTTGTCAAATCACAGAAACTGAGCTACAGGTTTTACTTTCAGCTTTTTGATAGTGAACAACTAGAATCTGCGAGTGCAGACATAGAGGAACATAACCCAAAAATTGATTTTCAGGAGCCCTAGCCAAGACCCATTCATGATAGGGCAAATGAGTCCTTGGTGAGGTATAAAAAGAAACTTTGGTGATAGCTACACATCATTTAAATACCATTTCCAGATCTACATTTTGATAGTTAGTTCTGTCAATTTTTAGATTTGTCTTCTATAACACATATTTTGAATGAAACTAGAGAAATAGGGTGCATCATACTCAATTCATTTTCATAAACACGCCCATTTTTTTGGTTTCATTTTGGTGAACCCGACTTTGATCATTGCATTTTCTGATTTTGGAGTCCTCTTTCATCCTATATTTAGATCTTGCATTCATTTGCATTGAATTAGGTCTCATTTAGGGTGTCTAATTTGCATTTAAATTTTCATCTCATTAAAGGTTTTAGGATTGCATATTTTGCATTCTTCAAACCTGAAAAATACAAAAAAATAGTCATCTTGAATATCATTTACATCATATTAACTTGCATTTGAAAATTGAAACAAATTTTCATATCAAATTAGGTGTTCTGGGTTATCATTTTATCACATTTTGCACTTGCATTTCATATTCAATTTATAAAAAAAATGAAACTGAAACTTGTTGTAACAAACCAAAATCTTAAAATCACTGAAAGACACTTAAAAATCAATAAAAATCTGTTTCAAAACCCTCATATAGAACCCATTCGCCCTAGGGAGAATGAGTCCCTGATTAGGTCACATTCTATTTTTTTGGACATTAAAATATTCATTATTGCATTTATGTTTGCTACTTTTAGATTTTTGTTATTGTTTGCAGAATTTTTGTTTTATCAATTTGATCATATCTAGCTTAATTTGGTAAATTTAGTGCATTGCGTGATTTCAAAATTGCATTTACAAGACCTCATTTTTAGATTTTTACATAATTTAATCAAAAAATTAATTTGTTTAGAATCTAAAAAATTGCATTTACATATTACATTCTAGGTCATTGCATTGCACTTTACCCTCTTTCCATTTTGGGTGTGTACACTAAGTTTGTGAGCTCTTGAATGATCTTGACAACTTGGTGTCCTATTAGAAATACTATTGTGAGACATAGTTCGAGACTTATGTCATCCCGTGATACACCATTCGTCGTGGATCTTGGGTTTTTTAACTCTATTTCTAATAGTGTTGATAATCAACCCCTTATGGATCATAACATGAATATCTCATTTCCCATGACCTCCCTACCTACAACCAATGTGCATGATGTTAACAACACCATCCCTACCATCACTAGTTGTACTCAATATTTGGGGTGTACTCAAAGCCAAGGTGGAACTTCAATTCCTCCTTCTACAATTCCCATCTCCATTCCTACATACACTAGTACTGAAGTTACCACAACCATTCAACCTATTAGAAAATTCAACACTTAGGTATTTCCACAAGGAATCCTTCTAGCTTTGTGCATTCAAATACTGTATCTCCTCAACCATCCTTCGTCACAAAATTACAATTCACTTTCCCTCCGCATACATACACCACTCCACCTTACAATACCAACAATGATTTCATCATTAACACACTTTTGCAAAACATGTCAGCCCTTCAACAAAAAATTGCCACCTTAAATCAAAACAACAATGGTCAACCTTCACAATACATCAAAACCAACCTATTATCCTTGGAGATATTGAGAACACAAATTCTACAAGGTATAGAAGTTCCTAGATTTGAGAAATATGGTGGGAAAGATGAACCCATTAGTCATGTTTCCTCTTATAAAACCCTATGTAGTGATTTCATATTTGAAGATAAGCTCTTGGTTAAATTATTCCCTAGGTCATTGAAGGATGTTTCTTTAGAGTGGTTTTTCTCCTTACCAAATAATTCAATTGGTTCATTCAATGATCTTATTGATGCCTTTTACAACCACTTCAACATTCACATGGGTCCCAAGATGACCCTAGCTAATTTAATGGCATGCATACAAAATAATAATGAAAAGGTTACTAATTTCATAGCACACTATCAAATGATTTATTCACAAATAAACATTAAGATTCCTATTGTTGACCTTTAACGAATATTTATTGCCAATTTACAAAGATAAATCAAAACCAAACTTGAGATGTTGAAATTCCCATCCTTCACACAGTTATGTACAGCCCTTCATGACTATCAGAATTCAACTTATGGTCATGATATGAAAAATCCTCCTAGCCATCCTAAAAAGTCTGAATCCGCACCTCAAAATTGTTCAACCTTTCAAGAAATAGAATTGGGGCTTCTTACAACTTAATTCCCCTCAACCAAATCAACAATCTAATAACCAAGTGGCTTCCATAAAGACAAAAACTCCTTTTACCTTTTCAGATAGGAATAGAAAATTTACCCCTCTACTTGATACCCTTCATAATATCATGATGTAGCTCAAGGAAAAGAATATGCTTTCCTTACCTCCTATTAGAACTCTTGATCCTAATAAACCATTACCTGCAAACTATAGACCAAATTCTTATTGCCATTACCACCGACAAGATGGAAATGATACATAATATTGTAAGCGTCTTAAACATCTTGTGCAATACCTCATTGATTCTAATCATCTTCAAATAGTATTAGGACATAATAACCCGCCCACAATAACCTTGGACACAATAACCCTGTCATAATAACCCATGGACAGAATAACCCATGGTCAAAATAACCCATGGATAGAATAACCCGTGGTCATTTTATAAATTTTGTTTTCCTTTCTCTATATTCTTACATGGATATTCTATCCATGGGTTATTTTGGCTTGGGTTATTATGACCCTGGGTTATTTTGTCCTTGGGTTATTGTGACCAAGTTATTCTGTCTAGGGTTATTTTGTTCAAGTTATTATGTCATGTAACCTCTTCAAATTGGAGGTGTGAATGATCAAGGTAATAAGTTTGTAGCTCCTCCTAACCAAAACATACAAATCTTTACCAATCCCATGCCAAAACACACTATTTCATTTGTCAAAGCTAGTGAAACATAGAATAATGTAATGAATGTTGACATGGATGATGAAACCACAAAAAATAAAAATATGGATGAAGTGGTTGAAGTAGTAGTATTTATTGAAGCTAAACCTCGTAAGGGCTCAACAAAAATGCCCCTTGATATTTATTTCTCACAAAGTGACATAATCAAACATGCACCTAATGGTCCTCTTTACATAGTTGGAAGAATCAATGACAAGCCTACTAATGGGATATTAATTGATCTTGTCTATGTAGAGAACCTGATCACTAAAGAATTCCTATTTATGCATGGATTCTATCAAGATACATATGACAAACTGAAAGCATGGTTCAAAATGCCTAATGGTTTTTCTTGCCCTATGATGGGATCAATAAATCTCCCTCTAAAAGTTGGCCCGAAAACATTAAATGTTCCATTCACCATCATCCCATCATCAAACCGATTTCGTGTGAAGTTAGGCTATCCATGGCTACTCTCCATGAATGTCGTCTTGTCAGTTGTGTATAAATGTTTAAAGTTTCCCTTTGGCAATGAAATATTTAATGTACATCATAGTGGCTCTAATCATGTGTCTTCCCGTGGGAACTTTTCATTTGATTTCTTTTGGACCGAACCTATTAGACCTCATGAGGACTACTTTTTCAAAGTATATCAAAAGTTTAAGGCAAAGCGTATAGCAGAATTATCCCTTAGAAATATGCATCCACCCGTGATTGAGCCACCTATCCTAGATGAAACCATGATTGAACAAAAATCACTTCCAAATATCCAAGAGCAACCTATGACAAATCCTCCTACCATTTCCTACAAGAGACAACAAGACAACCAAAATAATCCCATTGTGCCTCCTAAAATCAAACAAGTTTATAAAGCCAAAGAGAAAGTGATTGAACAACCTCCTATGGTTCCTTCCATTCCTCCCCCAAGGGAAGAAAAGAAGCCTATGGTTGACAAACCCGCACCTAAAACCCACACCTACACAATCACAAATTAACAATAGATTGAAATGAAACTGAAATTCTAGAGAGCATAGGCATAGATGTCATGCTATTACTCGTATGTTAAAAACTAAAGAGGAAAAGAGAAACATAGAAATTCAAATTTTGAACTTGCTTGAAGCAATGCATGATGACTCTATACCCTCGCCGCAATGTAAACAAGAACCTTCCATGGACATTATCATTCGACCTCCTATTGTGATTAATTTAGATGATGACATTGATATTGCAAAGATTGATGAACAAGTGCATAATGAGTTGAATTCATTGTTCTCCTCTTCTATGAGCTTAAATGAAAATTCTCCTAAAAAGAGTGTTGAACTTGGTGCTTGTCCTAGTTCAGTACTTGCTATTGTCCCTTTGGCTAGATGCCTACATTTTGTATATATTGATCAAGATTGGGATGCGGACAACCTGCTATAGGTTGAATTGCATGTGCCTTACTATTATTTTCTATTGTTTCCCTTTTTATGTTCTTTATATGATTGCATGTGTGTAATGTGATCCCATGTACTATTTCGTTTGATGTATCTATCCCTCTTTTTGTGCATTCCTCTATATGTATCTACATTCTTCTCTATGTCATAAACATTTTACCTTTTTTGCTTGTCTTGTGTTTTCCTTTTGGGGATGATGCAAGGCATCGAGACATTTAGGTATCTTCCATGTTGACCCAAAATTATTTTTCTTTGCTTTCGATCTTTATGTGTCATTCTTCTATCTCTATGAGTATTTGGGGAATTATGGCATTTCCAAGCTCTATAACAATATTGTAGCAAAGATATATTGACCCCAAATCCATAGATCCCTTATGTATTTTTGGGGGCAACCCCTCCCCCCTTTTTCATGACGTAGATTTATTTTGGAAACATATGACTTGGCATAGGGACTTTTTGAGGAAGCTCTCATGTCTTAGGATTGAACATTGGATACTTTAAAGCAATCATTCATAGCAATGGTGCTAGCAGCCACTTTAAAGTGGGGGCATACACTGATAACATCTTTTGACATTTTTCATGTTTCATGGTGCGATTTTTTTTTTCTTGTGATGCATCCTTTTCTTGGTGGTGCCATTGGGTTTGATGTCCTCCAAGAGTGAGATATTTCTTAGCGTACAACTTTCCTCTTAGTGGTGATGTGATGCACTACATTCCCTAAGTTGCAAACCTTTTACTGTAACGCCCCGCTGTGCAAACCCCAAAAGAACAAATATAAACACAACAATTTTATTTTTTTAAAGGAACATATTAAATGTAATTAAGTATTCCAATATTACATTGTTCAAAGTTGCACAACTAACTCCCTTGGGGTACACGGGGTGACATTACTACACTAACCCATAACAAAGATAATAGATTAAACAATAATTAAACAATTATGTAAAACCATTCATTTTCACATCATCATTTAAAATACCCATTACAATAACCATATTAATACCATATGTACATATGACAATTAATGAAATTATAAAGATATAAAGTGTTCTATATTTCGACAGCTACAACACAACATAACCAACTATTACAAGTGATAGTTCCCAAATAAATACATGGCCTGAATAAACATTACATCCATAAGATAGTACAACACGATGATCATATAAACAAATTACATCAAGGTCATCCCATCACAAGTGGGAGATACATCAATAATGAAATACATCTGAAGTGTAAACATACATCTAGTACATAAGAACACTAGATCAACAACATCCGCCAAAAGCCCTGTAATAAAATATACATTTGCAACCAAAAGGGAAACCAACGGGGTGCGAAGCATGTTCCACCCAACCACCCCCATGCTAGGAGTAGACAAGGAAGGATCCACGACCAAGCACGTCCAACAATAACACAAGACTAACACTAGATAGACAACTTAACATCAAAGACCACATAGAAACTAAACCACGATAAATCACCAAAGGTCATAACGATAAACCACTTATGAAACATAACAACAAATCACTTTCGAAACATAACAATAAATAACTTTCCAAAATTACAACAACAAGTCACGAAACACATTATCATTAAATCTCAAATCACAATATCAAAGACTACTTCCAGAGGACTTCAACAAATCAACTAACACAAATGGAATGTTAGAGGAGTGTCATCGCATGGCTTAACATGAATTATCCAGACATCCTATCCCAAGGTGTCGCCTCCATCTATACATGGATTCTCCAGACAACCAAGTTAAGGTGTCGCCTCCATCTATACATGGATTCTCTAGACAACCAAGTTAAGGTGCCACCTCCATCTATGGTTCTCCTGACAGCCTATCTCAAGGCGTTGCTCCATAGGGTTACTCATGCGGAGTCGTTAACCTTTTGTGAAAACAAGGCAACAACCTTGCCAACCACGGCCTTCTCGGTCCCCTTTAGTCTGTGATAGCACTAACAGGCGGACGAGGCATCACAATTATCTTGTTAATGTTTAAACCCCACCCACGATTAATTACTTAGGTTATCACTGATTACACTAACTCTAGGTGGGTTACCCTGATATCCCCTTTGTGCGTCGGCCCCCACTAGAGCCACTCTCTCTAGACACTCAAGCACAAAAATATCCAACATAAAAGAATTGTATCACAAGAAGTACTTAACCCATCAAATAGATCATCCGCGAGGCTTAACCATCTCGCCAAAAACTACATGTATAACATTCACAAACGGTACAATCCAAATGTACATTAACATCACCACCAAAACCTAAACATAAGAACAACCATCAAATTACAAGCTCAAATATAAATCACAATATCCCCACCTCTGGAAGTTCTAAACGACAACCTAAACTCCCAAACAGGAAACATCAACTCTAGGGTTTTCCCGCAAGACATAAACTCGAATAAAGAAATCCACAATTGGATAAGACGAGTAAACTTGAGAGTAACCGATACATAAACAACGCTATAAGACAATGTACAATGAATAACAAATTTCATCAAATAACTAGATCAATAACTCAAAAATATTAGATTAAATTCAAAGCACAATTTATTTCTAATTCACATAATTACACTATAACATTGCAACATATGGAATTATAAATTATCCATACTTTCAGCATATAAAATTAACACCATATATATATATATATATATATATATACACACATATATATACACTTTTTATGTGTATATACATATATGCATATATATAAATATATATTTAAAATATATATATATATATATGAAAAATCATATATTTATATCATTAAGCATATAAAACCTATTATAAAATTACCTTAATAAAACACTACATATTTACCACAGTAAGTATAAGTGTATATATATATGACAAAATCGAAAAAAAAAAAATATAAATCAAATTTAATTTCCATAGGGTCAAACCCCATGTGCTGGGTACTGCGCACCCCCCAAAGGGAGGCCACGGTCCCCACAAACTGCATACCGCAGTCGTGGGTACTGCGCATACCTCCCAATGGGAGGTCGCAGTCTCCACAGACTGCATACCGCAGTCATTGACTGTTGTGCGCAGTCTGTGGTGACTGCGCACAATACCACAGGTGGGTGGTACGGCTTCGGTCGTCCACTCACCCCAAACATAAAAAAAAAAAATTATTTTTTATTTTTTATTTTTTAAAAAAAATTATTTATAATTTCATTTTCAGACGAAAATAAAGAGCACAGACTTCAAAACACATTCTTTTAAAACATATTTTAATTCTATAAAATAATTTCGAAACTTGAATCATAGAATAATTTACATAACCAAAAAATTTATAATAAGAACAATATATATATATATTCAATCTATGTATATATACAGTCAAAGTTTCAAAACAGACAATATAATAAATTTTAATTTATATTTTATTTTTAACAATTTTGTTTTCAAACGAAAATAAAGGATGGATTTTGAAACTCAAACTTATTTTGATTAAATATTTTATTCAGTATACAATTTCGAAATCCGAACAAAATATATATAATTATTTATGAAGTTCTTTATAAAAAGAGAAATTTATATATATATATATATATATATATATATATTTATTACAAGATTCAAAATGAATAATATAACGGAAAATGACTCTCACTAAAGTGGTGTCGCATTGGATGGCGAGCTCGAGCTCTATGTGTCGAGCTAGGGCAACCATGCCCTAGCTCGATTATCGTTTTGCTTGTTGCTGTGTGTGAGGGGGGCTTTCGTCATGTTCAGGGAGGGGGAGAACCTGTGGTTTTGTGTGCCTGTTTTATTCTACAGTGGGCTTCGTTGTTTTCTGCATTCTTGCCTAGTCTGACTGGTGTGGAGCTGGTGTGTGGCCGAGGACTGGCGGATTTCAGTGGGCTATGGGCGTCTGTTCCTGTGGCAGGTGGTGGATGCTCCTCTTTGTCCCATTTTTTCTTACTGGCTGCATAGGGTGGGGGTGTATATCACTCTTCCCTTCTTCGTAGCCTTGCCTCATCTGTGTTTGTGTTTGGGGTGTTGGAACCCTCGTCGAGAAGAATTCTTCTATTGCCACTGAGGGAGACGTTCGAGGAGACCCAGCATATTCTTATACTGAATATTTTCTTTGTTCTTTCGCCCTGGGGCTGCATGCCTGATTTGGGTATTTTTGAAGCAATGTCGTGTGGGATTTCATCTGGGGCCAGCCCTAGGTTGGACTTTCATTCTACGATTGGATCGATGCCTCCAGTGCTAAATGCGAAAATGATTGATAATAATTTATTCTCTTCGGATCAGGAGATGAATGATGCGGGGCCGTCTGGGGGGCCTCGAATTACGAAAATTAATGGGTGTCTAGAAAGATGCAAAGAGAGACTGAAACTAGTGATTCCGATGGAGATGTTGGCGGATGATATTGACTATTATTCGAAGAATTCCTTTTACTACAAGTTCATGGGATTGCGTGTTTCGTTGCAATTTTTGGAATCTTGGGCTTAGAGGACCTGGTTGCCTGTGGGGGAGATGGAAATTAGGCTCCTAACGAACAATTATTTTATGGTTTCTTTTGATTGCATGACGGATCGGAATAGGGTCTTTGAAGGGGGGCCATATTTCTATAACCAGGTGGGATTATTTATTAAGCTGTGGCATGCTGGATTTAATCCGACTGAGGAGCTTCCGAGTCGGGTTCTAGTTTGGGTTAGACTACCTTGGTTTCTGGTTGAATGTTGGCAAGATGATGTGTTGCATCTGGTGGCTTTGATGCTCGGTAAACCTATTGGATCTTCATAGCAGATGCAATTTAAAAAGGTAATGACTTTTGCTCGTATCTGTGTGGAAATTGATTTAAGTAAACCATTGCCAGACTATGTGGAAGTAAGTGCAGGACCTTATACATGGGTGCAACAATTAGACTATGAAACCCTACCTTTTCGGTGCCGACTTTGTCATGAATATGGACATCTGCAACGTAGGTTCCCTAGGGGTAAGACTGTGACATCCCAGCCTTCTCGAAATCTGCCCAGGGTTGATAAGGGGAAAGAGCATGTTCAGGGTGAAGCTACTGAAGATGATGGATTTGTCCCTATCAAGGCACGCAATAGGAACCAGGGGAAAAAGCGGACCTTGAGGGAGAGACAAGATGATGACACTTTTAACAGATTTGAGGTGTTAGATGATCTCAGCTAGCAGGAGGTGAATCCGGGATTGATGAATTTGGACCAGGGAGTTTTGGGTACAGGACAAGAAGGGCAACCTTTGGAGGTTTTGCAAGTTGTGCAGGATGCTAGTGTGGGGCAGTTGGATTTAGATCAACATTTGATTGACCAGACTGCGCAGGATTCTAGTATTGGATTTATGAAGAAAGGGGGGGAGGATCTCCCTTGCTCCATAAAGGTGATGTGGAAGTTGGTAAGATTTCTTTGTCCTCTTCTCGCATGGGTATTCAACAAAAGGAACCAAAGAAAGGGGTTGGTGAGAAAAATCCCAAACTGGGTAGGAAAAGAGATATAGAAAAGATTAAATCAACTGGGGAAACTTTAGTTGAGTCAGGGGCAGTCAAGACCTTGGATTCACTTTTCTCTTGCCCCCAGAAATGATTTCCCTATCATGGAATGTAAGGGGCCTGAATAGTGGCCCTCGACAAAAATATGTTCATGAGTTGGTTAGAAGTCATTCTCCAGATATTTGTTTTCTGCAGGAGACTAAATTATCTATTGAGAATATGTTGAGTATGGTTCCTAAGTTATGGAAATTTGGTGAGTGTCAGTGTATTGGGGATCTTGGTGCTTCTGGGGGGGTGGCTTGCTTATGGAATCCTCGGAAGATTTTCCCTCTTTAGTGGGTAACTTTTAGATCTTCTATTTCCTTGGTTGCCTCTTGTTTTGAGACTGGTGAGCGTATCCTCCTATCTTCAAGGAAAACAACTTCTTTGGTCCCATCTTCATTTTGTTCGTAGCCTAGTTCCTTTTCATCCTTGGATCTTGGCTAGTGACTTCAATGCTATCGTGGAGTTGTCAGAGAAAAGGGGTGGGCTTGCTAGGTTGGAGCCTTCAACGCTTCTTCTCAGGGATAGCATCTCCGATTTAAATTTGTTTGATGTTCAGCCCAGTAATGGTCATTTTACTTGGAATAACAGGAGGCTTGGAGAGGACTGTGTTGCTGAGAGACTTGATCGATTCTTGGTATCCTACTTTTGGATTGGATACTTGTGGTCTATGTCCTTTGAAATTCTGGATTGGAGGGGTTCTGACCATTGGCCTATCAAGCTTAGTATTACTTCTGCTCGGATGCCTCGTTCCCCTTCCTTCAAGTTCCAGCTTATGTGGTTAAGGGATGCTACTCTTTTTGACCATATGGTTGTCTAGTGGAGAATTGGAAGACCTGCTTTCAGTACAGCAATGTACATTTTTTCCAAGCTTCTCCAGTTTGTCAAATATCAGCTCAAAAGGTGGAATCGACGTTGTTTTGGTAACATCTTTCATGAGAAGGGTGTTGCTCAAGATGAGTTGAATAATATTACGCGGTTGATTCATGAAAATGGGGTTTCTGAGGAGCTTCTAAGGGAGGAGGCCAGGGCTTTGAAAGTGGTTGAGGAATGGGAATTGCGAGAAGAGATCTATTGGAAGCAAAAGTCTCGGGTTGAATGGCTGCAGGAGGGAGACAAAAACACTGCCTTTTTCTTTAACTCTATGAAGGATAGGAGGCATGGTAATTCCATCCCTGTTTTGGTGAATGATAGGGGTGAACGTCTGGCCTCTTATCAGGAAATCTCTACTGAGGCTTCACAGTATTTTGCTGCTCTATTCAGGGAAGATTCCCAAGGGGGCTCTATCAAGGAAGCACATTTTATTTCTTGTATTCCCCAGTTGGTTTCCAGGGAAGCGAATGAGTATCTAATGAGAGAGATCTCTTTAGAGGAGCTGGAGGAGATTGTGTTTCAGATGAAAAAAGGAAAGGCTCCTGGCCCGGATGGTTTCCCAGTTGAGTTTTTTCATGAATTTTGGGATATCATAAAGGTGGATCTTCTTGCAGTTGTCCAGGAGTCTCAAAAGAATAAGCAGATGTTGAGGGCTCTGAAATCCACCTTCCTTGCCCTCATTCCCAAGTGTGATGGGGTGGATAGATTAACGCAGTTTCGGCCTATCTCCCTTTGCAATGTGACTTATAAAATTATATCGAAGTTATTGGTTGAAAGGTTGAAGAAGTGGCTTAAAATGCTGATTTCAGAGGAACAGAGTGGATTTGTAGCAGGTCATCAAATTCTTGACGGGGTTGTTATTGCAACAGAGACCGTTCATTCCATGGCCAACTCCAAGGAGAAGGCAATGTTCATTAAGTTGGATATGACTAAGGCTTATGACAGGGTTAGGTGGTCTTTTTTGTGAAAGATCCTTGTTGCTTTTGGGTTTTGCAAGGAGTGGATCCAGTGGGTCATGAGTTGTGTGACGTCAGTGTCTTTCTCGGTGCTGATAAATGGAGATCATTCTAAACTTTTTGGGGCTTCTAGGGGTCTACAACAAGGGGATCCTCTATCTCCGTACCTTTTCCTTCTCTTTGTTGAAGGTCTTGGACGTTTGTTGAAAAGAAATGTTGGGTTAGGCATCATTCAAGGGTGGCATTGGGGTGGAGATTTTCCTCCGCCATCTCATTTATAGTTTGTTGATGATACTGCTCTGATGGGGATGGCTACAGTTAGGGAAGCTACTAATTTGAGGCAGTTGTTGGACGTCTACCTTGTGGCTTCAGGGCAATTGATTAATGAGGATAAATCCTCCATTTTCTTCTTCAATACGCTGGGACCCATCCAAAGAAGAATTGCTAATCTTTTAAGGTTTCAAATAGGGGCTCTTCCTTTTACTTATCTGGGTATTCTAGTTTCTGTTGGGCGTCTTCCCAAGGGTTCTTGGTAGAATATTATTGATAAGTTTCAGGTGAAAGTTAATCATTGGACCCATAGGTGGTTGTCTTTTGCTGGGCGGGTTCAACTTCTTAAATATGTGGTGCAGGCTCTTCCTACCTACCGATGCATGCTTCAGGTGGCTCCAACGGGGTTCCTTAAAGAGTTGGATGCTTTAGAAAGGCAATTTTTGTGGGTTGGATGTTTGTCGGCTTCCAAATGGAGCTTGGTTAGGTGGGAAGCTGTGTGTAGCCCAAAGCATTATGGTGGTCTTGGTCTTCGTCAGTCTTCTTTGTTCGATGTGGCTGTGGCTGCTAAGTTGTTCTGGAGATGGTGTGTGGAGCAGGATCAGCTATGGGCCAGGATTGTGTCTCATAAGTATTTTCCGGGAATTCCACGACATGATCTCCCTAGGTACCCTCTTGTGGGGAAAGGGTCAGTGATTTGGAACTCTTCAAAAAGGTGCAAATCTCATTAAGGAAGGTTTATTTTGGATTTGCATACGGGGCTCCAAAGCTCTTTTTTGGTCGGATTCTTGGGATGGCTTCCCTCCTCTTATCTCTTAGTTCCCTAACTTGTTGCCTTTATGCCAGAGATTTCTTGCAGAAGGTTGGTCTAGGGTGAGTGACTTCAAGTCGTTCTCTTCTTCTGGGCAGTTGGAAGTGGCTGGTTGGAAGGATCCCGTAGAGTGGCCGGTTGTGGGAATGGAGGAAGAAAGTGTTGAGCTTTACACAATTCTTTGCAGTAGACGTTGTTGTTCTCTTTTGGAAGAGGATATTCTTTCCTGGACCCCTAATCATAAGGGGATTTACTCTATTGCTTCTGGTTATCAGGTGTTATTGGCTCAGAAAATGGATGGGGCAGAGGTGCATTGGTGGAAGAGGGTATGGAATAAGCTCTCTTGGCCAAAGTGCAATTGCTTTGTTTGGACTCTGGCATGGAATAGGTGCTTGACATGGGATAACATTCGTAAACGTGGATTCCAAGGGCCTTATTTTTGTGTTTTGTGTGGGAACAGGGAGGAGGATGTTGCACACTTGTTCTTCTAGTGTCCCTTTGTTATGCAGCTTTGGCATATGTGGTGGGAGGTTTGGAAGCAACCTTGTGTTCATGCTTCCTCTTTGGTGGAATTCTGGGATAGTATGGGTCGACCCCCCTCTGTGGCTGCCTTTTTGCAGGATGTTTGGTATGTTAGTCCTACCTTTCTTCTTTGGCAGATCTGGCTGGAGAGGAATCACAGGTTATTCCGTGGTATGAAAATGGTGGGTCAGCAAGTGTGGATGCGTATGTTAGGTATGATTCAGGAGTCGGTGGTGGCTAAAAGTGATGTGGTTTTTCCCTTGGGGAAAGAGGATGCTGAGTTGGTAGACAGATTGGGCATTCAGGAGATACATTCTTCTTCCGCTAGGTCAAGGAATTGTCGGCATGGGAAGAAGAGAGTCCAACAGGCAGGTAGGTGGTTGCCTCCTTTGGGTGGCATTTTGAAGATCAATACAGATGGATCTTCTAGAGGTGATCCTGGTCCTGCTGGGATTGGTGCAGTTGGCAGGGACTCAGCGGGTTCAGTGATATTTCTTTTCTCTATCCATGAGGGGGTGCAGACTATTAATCTCATGGAGGGTTTGGCGATTCTTTATGCTGTGGAGCATGCCTTTGCTTTGGGTTGGCAAAAGGTTATTTGTGAAGCTGATTCACAGGTCTTGATTTCTCTTTTGAATGAGAGGAAAGTGTCTGGTATTAACTAGCAGTTGGCCTCGGTGGTTCATCGGATTCTTCAAGTTAGCTCTAGGATGGTGGAGGTCTCCTTTGTTCATATCCCGAGGGAGTGGAATAGGGTTGCTGACTACTTGGCCAAATGGGCTTCTGAGCATGATGGTGGCTGGAAGATTGAAGACTGGATGCAGGTTTCCCCTGAGTTGTGTCAGGAGTTGGATCGGTTCCTTGAGGAGGATAGGAGGCTTCATGTTGATAGTTGATGTTGTTTGATTGAACTGGTTCTTTTGGTTCCTGGGACTTGGGCCCTTGATTATTGCTGTAAAGTGCTATTTTAATTTTCAATAAAGTTTTTACCCCCTTTTAAAAA
Organism: Sequoia sempervirens; assembly: GCA_007258455.2. NCBI lineage: Eukaryota > Viridiplantae > Streptophyta > Pinopsida > Cupressales > Cupressaceae > Sequoia > Sequoia sempervirens. Next base: position 497,743,054 of record VDFB02047230.1, on the reverse strand, counting down.
AAAAAAAAAAATGAATAATATAACCAAATAGATTTTTCAATAGATCCAATATAAATCTGACATGTAAACTCAACCCTCAAACAAAGATGATTTTTATTTCAAACAATAAATTTCACCACTAACTATATTGAAGAATTTCAAAAAGATTTACTAAAGTTTTCAACAGAAGATTCAAGGGTTTCATACGAACAAATTTTTGAATCACAGAACTTCATTCAATCAATTTTCGAAAACATAGCAACCAGATTTGTTTACAGAACAATAAAATATTAATAACTTAAAAGAAGAAAACCTGGTGTCCTTCGTTCGATGAAGAATCCCTTATGTAGCCTCCTTTCGATTTCCTCCTGCAGCTCTCTTTTCGAAGCTATCTTTTCTTCAAACAATTATTTTACCCAAAAGCACAGACAAAGCAATTTTTCTTTTCTTTTCTTTTACAGACCAAAAACAACAGAGAAATCTTTTGTGTGTGAAAAACTCCCTCAAAATAATAATAAATCAAAATAAATAAAGCTCTTCCGCTTTTCCTCAAAAATCCTCTCTTTCTAATTGGTCCTTTTTCCAGCTTTTAAAAGCTCGGACTTATCTACAATTTTTAATTAAAATAAATTATTTACACAAGATTTTCTAATTTAATATTAATAAAAAGATAATATTTACTTATCTTCATCAATATTTATTTAATTTAATTTCTTACACTTTTAATTAATTAAATCACTTTTTAATTTACAATATATTTAAATTTAACATTTTACTAACTCACAATTAAAACAAAACAACAAGACAACTTTAATTAATTATCTTATAAAATAAGATTAATTAAATAAACACTAACCATAAATAAAAATAAATACTCAACAATCAAATTACATAACGACAAGGACAAAACTTCAATCATGACACGACAACTCACAACAGAACAACGAACTTGGGATGGGGATACTTCCAAATCAACTCCCTTTTTCAACATTTTACCCATTGGGTTAATTTAATGCTTGCCTTGTCCTGCCGAAGCAGGTGGAATCGAGACTTATTCCTACAAATCCTGCATCCAAATAAACGTCAAGTAGCACATGTATATATATATATAATTGAAAATATCCTATCGTGAGAAGGAATTGCAGCATAGCAGGGCACTCGTAAATGAGTGGTGCTACACTATCCTCTCACCACATCTATTCTAACAGTTACAATATCAATAATGAAATAACATTTCTAAACTAACTAATCATATGATAACATGATTACTTATCTACTGCATCATAATATAATATTGAAACCAATTAACATCATCATAGAATCATAACATCGACATATATAATACTAAGGAAAAACCATTGCATAATCAAATAATCTAAACACCACATAAAGTATCATAAATCATAATATTAATGTCAAATGTAGCAATCAACTAAACTATGCATCCACACACACCAAACAATAAGTAATAACAATCACAGTCACAAAGCATCAAGCAAAACCACAGAAGTATCAAGTCCAAACAACATGAGGGGTATTACATTTACTATTGACTTGTCCTCTCTTGGAGACGTTAGGAATAATGATCTCTAAGAAGAAGACCTTACACAAACAAAGCAAGATCCCTTTGAACAAAAAGCTATATATATAATGTTCATAAGTGTTAACATAATTTAGCTTGCTAACCTTGTGAATCTCGAACCCTAATAAAGGCAACCAAGCATAATACATCTCACTTTCTTGTGGAGCCTTCCCCACGTTCATAGGTGTTTGGAATAACACAACTTGTTAAGCCCTATGGAGCTTGAAACCCTAAATTCAAGGCCACCTAGCATAACACACCTTGCTTTCTTATGGAGCCTTGCCTAGCATTGTGGTGCCTTATTGAAGTTTTTAGGAGGATAGTTTTGATATGGTATGGGAGCCTAATATGATTCTATCATTTTCCACCCTATTGGAAGATTCACCTAGTGGGCAGCCTGAAGTTTCACTACCTCAGAGTGAGCACAAACCGATAGCTTAGATGTGTTCCACATCACGTTGGATAGTCTAGGATTGATCTTCCTGGTCTTTGATGTTGTATGATTGTGTATCTTTGGCATTGTTGCATACATAAGTGTCTTACATGTCTACTTTAGTGTGAGTTTGACATGGGATCATACTCTCACTAAAGTGGGGGAAAAATGTAGAGTCAAAAAAAGTATCCCTTTTTCACACTTAATTTGGGAATAATTAATAATAAAATGAGCTTAATTATGCCTTAATTTAGTGTTGTAATATGTTCTTCATATTCAAACTAAGTTTAGGGCCCTTTTAAATTAAATGAACTTAATTGTGCCTTATTTATGGTGTTGTAAGGTGTACTTTTACACTTTCACAGTAATCTAGGGCTTTATTAATTCATTGAGGTTAATTTTCCTTAATTGGCCCCTTTAATTCATATCCAAGCCTAATTAAATGTAATTTTTTAAGGATAAACCCGACATTCATAAATTCCATTTCACAACACTTAATTTTATAAGATGTGCATCCTACATAGGTGACCTAGGACCCATTCGCCATAGGGAAAATGGGTCGTCACTTAGTCCTAGGACCCTAATTTTACATAGCATTTCACCTTGTTTGATGTGTGTCCTATGTAAGTTTCCTAGGACCCATTTTCCACATGGTGAATGGATCCTCACTTAGACCTAGAACCCCTCTTTTGGATATGTTTTTGGTGGTATTTTAATGATTTAAAATCCATAATTCAATGCCGGCTTGTGATATTTGAATTTTGAGAATTAATGTTAAGATATGTATAAATACAAGGTTATTTCACATAGTTCATCTAAGCTTTCAAGTGTTCAAGTCCTAATAGAAAAATTATGATCAAGAGAGAATTCAAGAGCATTTCTAAGGCATTCAAGGGTAGATTTGTAGAAGATTATTGTAGCAATAAAGATTAATTTCATCATGTCAAAGATGTCTTGCATCATGAATTTTGTTTGAGCTAATATGGTGTAGCATTCAAGATATAATCAAGCATTCAAGGACATTGTTTCATATCAAGTTTCATGATCAAGATCTACATTCATTGAGGTTGCTTCATGCCAGTTTGTAGATTTGTTATCCAAGGTTCAAATAGGGATTGATGAGTTGTGACATTGTATTTGTTCATTTAGCATTCCTTTCATGCTTTTATTAATTTCAAGGTTTAATTACCAAAATGGGGTTTGACCAAGGCAAACCCCTATTCCCTAACAAACAACATTTTTCTCTATTTAATGTGTGATTGTGGTTTTAGGTTGAAGATCATTTGGAGAGAAAAATTGAAGAAAGTCGCAAAGTTGTAAAAGTTGCAAGAAAATTTGTCAAATCATGGAAACTAAGATACAGGTTTTATTTTCGGCTTTCTAGCAGTGAACAATTGGAATTTGGGAGTGCAAACATAGAAGAAAAAAACCTAGAAATTGATTTTCAGGAGCCCTAGCCAAGACCCATTTTCCATAGGGAAAATGAGTCTTCAGTGAAGTTTGAAAAAGCAACTTTGGTGATAGATACACAACATTTTACCTTTTCCAAATCTGTATTTTGATAGTTAATTCTATCATTTTTTAGATCTATCTTCTATAACACATATTTTAAATTAAATTAGAGAAATAGGGTACATCATACTAAATTCATTTTCATAAACAACCCCCATTTTTTTTCTTTGTATTAGATGTCAATCCTCATAAAAGTCAAACCAATCTTTTTCTTCATATTGTTTTCATGCATATTGATGCTTTTATAATGAAACTTGATGGTCCTATTTGCATCACCAGTAGAATTAATGATAAACCCACAAGGGGAATACTCATTGCTCCCATGTGTGTAGTGAACGTATGTGCATGAACTTTATAAACATGATTATGAACAATTGAAAGAATTATTAAAGAATCATGATAGTATTTTTCACCTTACGATTGGTTTTATATCTCTCCTAGTAAAAGTTGGACCTAAACAATTGGTTGTTTCATTTACCATAATCTTAACATTGGACAAGTTTCATATGAAGTTAGGTCATCCATTGATAAGATCCATGAATGTGGTCCCATCAATTATTCATAAATTTCTTAAGTTCTCATTTGAATAAAATATACATACCATCTACCATAGTGGATTTAAGCCTTTGGCCTCTCATGGAAAATTTCCATTGGTTTACTTTTGGCCTCAACCAAGCTAACCTACTAAACCTCATGAAGATTATTTATTTGTATATATAAAAATTTTAAAGCTAAGAATATAGCACAATTATTGCTTATGAACATTCCACTTGAGGCCCCTTGACCTATAGTGGCTACAATGGTCATTCCTCCTACTTCATAGGTAGTGAATGAACCTTAGCCCAAACTAGGTTTTCTTCCTTGGCCTTTTGGCATACATGTCATGTTTCCCCCTCCACCACCCTATAAAGGACCATGAGAAAATTGTTTGGAGAAGCCTTCATGGATTAAATTTGTGCCTCCTAAGAAAAATATTTTTTTGTGCCAAAACCTAAGGATCCTGTGGTTTCCCAACCTTTGATAGTCTCCTAGATTCCTCCTATAAAGGAACAAAAGGGACCAATATAGGGGAAAACCTCAATTCCTCCTTCCCAATCTGAAGCTTGTGCAAGAAAAAATTGAAGTGTAAAAGAACACAAACAAATATGTAGAGCAATGGCTCATTAGCTTGCCAAAGATTGCAAACCCTTACCTAATGATCATCCATCTATACAACTGAATTCTAATTAAATACCTACCACCCATCTATCTTCATCATCACCTAATTCCACCCCGCCACCCTCACCAAACCATGAAGTCAAACCTTATTTATCCCAACCAAAAAAAAGAATAAAAATCTCACTAGCTATAAATATGGATGTCAATGCTTGCAATCATGTTAATAGTACTAACATGCACCATATTGTGATACAATATAATAGTGAGTTAGAAGGTAAGATAGAAGAAAAAAAATAAGACCATAATGAATTATCTCTTATATTTACAAAAATAGTGAATCTCGATGGGGACGACCATGATGATCCTCTTAATGTGAGTGACCCACCATGCATTGAACCCAATACTTCTCCTTGTACCACACTTGTAGTTCATTTAGCCTCTTGTCCACCTTCCATTTATGATGAGAAAGGTTGGCATACAAACAATTTTCTATAGATCGATTTGCATGTGTAGTACCCATTTTTTGTCTATGTGGTTTCTTGCACGTAATGTTATCTCCATGTAGTGTGCTACTTGACGTGTATTTATATTTTTTAGTATTCTTTTGATGACCCTTCCTAGTACAAGGATACAAAGAAAATGAATATGATGTGGCATTCACCTATTTGTATCTTTATTTTTCTTTATGTTGTGAACATATTGTCTAATGCAGGAGCATCCGGGGTGTACAAGCAATCTTGCATCAATTTTTGATTATTTTCTCTCAATAAGGGCTAATCAACTTAAGCTTACCTAGTATGTTAGTTGGTCTTCGAGTTATAGCATCGAGGTTTACACCTTGACTTCATCCAACATTCTATGCTTTATTGGAATTGGCTCATTGGTGTGACAGGGAGGCTTCAATGGGACCTTATCTCATGTCCCTTCAAAGTGTCGATGGTGAAGGAAATAGTAGTAAAAGTTCATGAAGGATTCTCATTGGCAGAAGGTTCAAGTATTGATAGGATGAAAATTGATGGCCCTTCAATCATCTGAAAAACTAAAGTTAGTACCGATGAGCGGCATTGAGAAGACTCCAGGTTATCGGTGGGAGTCATTTGGGATTCCCTCCAATAGGGCGATATGTCATATTGTGGTGACGATAATACTTCAAGCTGACAAGAATCCATGTCCCCTTGATGTTCCAACAAAGTTATGATGACAAGGAATCTACATTCGATAAGGCCTCATCAATGTGACTTGATTGTATCGGGGAGAGGATTTTAAGTTCCCTCAACACTGTGATGGTGGGAAGGTGGTCAATGGCAATGGATGGATGAATAAGGTAGCAACACTTGGCATGACATTATTCATTGATTTCACATTGTTGTTGTGAATCAGTGTGATCTTTGGCCAAGTGATTTCAAACATGAAGCTAACGGTTGAAAGTGAATGAATGGATAACTACCTAGGAGATCTGGATACTCATTGGACAACGAGGCAGTACTAAGACAACCGATAAGGCAAGCCGACCTGAAGGAGGAATATAAGTAAAACAATAGAGATATAATAGGGTATGGCTAGATAGAGAGATATATGGAGAGTTATAATAGATAGAGAAGGTGGCGGAGTAGCATGTGGGGATGAGAAGATAGTGAAGTAGAGTCGAAATAGCTAATCTCCATGTTTGATCGACTAGATTTGATGTTTTGTAATCAAGTATCCCATGTAATTATGTAATTTTTTTTTCCATTTCTGTATTAATAAAATATCTTTGTTATTCCTACTTTGTTGTTGTGCAAACCTGTGCTGTTGTGAGTTTGATACGATACCCTTCATCAAGTGGTACCAGAGTACGTTTTCTTGAGCTTGTAAATAGATCGTTGGATGTGAGGCAGTTTGTAGTAGGACTTGTGAGTGTGGGCTGAGATTAAAATTCCTCCTAGATGTTCCCAACATGATATGGGTAGAGGAAGAGGAGGTGGAGGAAGAGATCCTCATAGAGATGAAATTAGAGTGCTTAGAAGGCAATTAGAAACCTTGCAGGAAGAGGTTCGTAGGAGAGATGTGGATCAAGGAGATGATAGTGAAGATGAAACTGAAGAGGAAATGGAAGAGGAAGAACACAATCAAATGGACCCTAGAGAAAGAATATTGTTGAGAGCGATCTCAAGCATTGGAAAGAGGCCCAAAATGGAGGTTTCAACTTTCAGTGGAAGTCTAAATCCTAAAGAGTTGATTTATTGGATCAATGACATGGAATAATTTTTCAAGTTTGAGGAGATTGAAGACCCTCACAAAGTGAGGTTTGCAAAGACAAAGCTAAAAGGGCATGCAAGCATATGGTGGAAAGAGATCAAACTTGAAAGGGGAAGACAAGGGAAGGAAAAAACTTCCAGATGGATACAATGGTGGAAATTTGAAGAAGCAATTTATTCTAGTTGATTATGAGCTGGAGCTGCTCAAGAAGATGCAAAGCTTGAGACAAGGAACAAGGACAGTGAAGGAATACATGGAGGAAATTCACAAGGCCCTAATTCAAACAGGAAATTTTGAAGTGAATAAGATGAAAGTTGCTCATTATATTAATGGGTTGAAGTCTAGCATACAAGAGGAATTGGCACTAGTAAGAATGACCACCATTTACCATTGAAGAACAACTAAACAAAAGGTTTGAAAGCAAACAAAGAGGTGAAGGTCATGAAGGGCTGGTAGATGGCCATATGGAGGTTGAATTGAAGATCAAACGAAGGGTGAAGGATCTAGTACTAGTCAAGATAAGAAAAGAGATGACTCATATCAGCCTCGTGATCAAAATAGTGGAGAGTAAAGAGGTAGAGGAAGATATGGACAAGGACCAGGAAGAGGAGGCTTTTGAGGAACATGTTTCCAATGCAAAGAATGAGGAAATAGATTCTATGATTTCCCTCAACATCAAGGGAAGACAAATAGAGAACCTAAAGGAAATGCATGAGTTTCCCATGTAGATGAAGATGCTCAATCGTCACATTTTGAAGATGCTAAAAGGGGTGAGTCCCTTGTTGTCAGAAGAGCCTTGCTGAATGAGGAGAAGGAACCAAACCAAAGAAAGAACCTGTTCCACATTCAATGTATATGTGAAGGTAAACTCCGTAATTTTATCATTGATGGAGGTAGCACTGATAATCTTGTTTCAGAGGAAATGGTCACTAAGTTATGGTTGGAAAGGAGAAGGAATCCAAGCCCATATTGGATTGCATGGTTGCAGAAGGACCAAAGGGATTTGTTCAATGAGCAATTTCTGATAAAGTTTAAAATTGGTGATTATAAGGATGAGGTTTTGTGTGATATCATACCTATGGATGTTTGTCACATGTTGTTAGGAAAATCATGGTAGTTTGATCAGCGAGTAGTGCATGATGGACATGCTAACACTTATTCATTGACAAAGGATGGTGTTTGACATAAGTTGAAGCCCTTGAAGGATGCAGGAGAAAAGGTATGCAATAATTCAAGAGTTTTCTTGTTTGATGAAAGAAAGTTCCTAGAAGGTACGAGACATGACCATATGTGTTTCACATTAATCCCTAGAACAAAGAATGAAGATAGTAGTGAGGTACCTATAGAGGTTCAAGATTTGTTGACTAAGTTTTAGGGTATTGTTTCTGATAGCGAACCTGAAGGTTTTCCTTCGGTAAGGAAGATTAGTCACCATATGGATTTGATTCCTTGATCTAGTTTGTCGAATAAGGTAGCTCATCGCATGACTCCAACAAAGAGAGAAGAATTGAATAGAAAAGTGCAAGAGCTATTACGAAAATGATTCATTAGGAATAGTTTAAGTCTATGTACAGTACCTGTAGTGTTAGTGCCAAAGACTTGGATGGAGAATGGTGGATGTGTTCAGATTCCAAAGCCATTAACAAGATCACTATCAAGTATAGGTTTCCCTTGTCAAGGATGGATGACATCATGGATTGTTTGAGTGGAGTTGAGTACTTCACGAAGATTGATCTGAAGAGTGGTTAACAATAGATTTGAATCAAAGAAGGAGATGAATGGAAGATAGATTTCAAAACCAAAGAAGGTTTGTACAAGTGGTTAGTCATTCCTTTTGGGCTAACCAATGCACCCAACACATTCATGTGGCTCATGAATGAGGTATTGAAATGATTTTTGGGTAAGTTTGTTATTGTTTACTTGGATGACATTTTTATTTTTAGTAAGACATTGGATGAGCATATGATGAATATCAGAAATTTATTTGAGAAGTCGAGGGAAGAAAAGCTATTAATCAACTTGAAGAAGTGCAGTTTTGTGAAACGTGAGTTGGTATACCTAGGATGTGTGATCTCAGTGGAGGGTCTTAAGATGGATCTAGAGAAAGTAAGAGCCATTATTGAATGCCTACACTAGGGAGTGCTATAGAGGTAAGATCTTTTCATGGTCTAGCAAGTTTTTATAGGAATTTTAGCAAAGGTTTTAGTAGTATTTGTGCACCCCTGACAAAAACTATGTGATCGATTTTAAAAGTGTATTAAATGTAAATTAAACAAATCAAAACAGACCGATAGAACATTAAATCAAAATAGAAAACTAAAATAACATAAATGCAAACTCAATATTCCATCGTTGATGTCGTCCTATCGTCCTCTATCTCCAATGTTTTTGTCGATTCCAGTTGGCTCTCATATTTGTATGCTAGTTTCAACAAACGGTCTTCCTAGAGAACGAGATTGAATATGGATGCATGCAATGCTATGCTAAGATATGATTGTATTGATACTAAACATGATTGCTAATGTGAAATATTACGAGATTATGAAAGCTAAAGATGATAAAGATAATGCTAGAATGCTAGAATACTATAATGCAACTATTCTCGAATGTGCGTATTATAAGTTTTAAGTAACCAATGCTTGGATTTGCAGGGATATTTATAGAGTTTTCGAAAGATTTTGATTGGCTGAGGTGATCAACAGTTGTGAAAATTCCTAGCAGATCGAACGGTCGAAGATGGATAAGACTAGAGAGAAAAATAGAAGAAAACAAAAAGAAAGATTTGTTTCCTGTAATGCCCCGCCACGCAACCCTAGAGGAAGTTGCAATTCACTACTTAAACGTACCAAAAAAATTTTGTTTAAGTACAAATAACATGAAGATAATACATATTGCCAACAACCTCTAAGGCCACGAGACAAGGATTACTTAAAAACCCAAAAAACAACTAACATTAAAATAAACCGAAACATTAATCACTTACAAAATTAAGATTACATACATCCCATGCAAGATAAATTACAACAAGGATAATAAATACCTCAAGTTTCCAATTAACATTTAAGCAATAAGATTACAACACTCATTCCCTGAATGAGGTAAATCCAATAATCATGATTACAATTTACAAATTCCACCTCGATAACAAATGAGGGTAGCAAGATAAAGCTCAACTGAAAAGAACGAAGCCAGAAAGGCAACAGCATCCAACGAGCTCTCCAACTGGAAATCACGAACGCACGAACATGAAGAAGAACCAACGAAAAGGAATGCACGCCACCCGACCACGTGGAACCCCAAGGCCCCACTCCCTCCGTGCTAGGAGATAGTAACAAGGATTTCCTAGACAAGTCCATCTACCTCTAGACACAGGATAACACAACTGAACCGACGCAAATACCCACATCACTTAACATAGTAAGAAAACTCACAAGACAAAACATTGCTTCCAGGTTACATAGAACAAGTACACCATCGTACAACACACAATAACTGACTAACTGTTGACGTAGGAAGAGTGTCATACATAAATTGCCATGAGTTACCCTAGCTCAACCTTCCTAGGCTACCGGACCCCCATCATGGGTTACCTTGGCTTGCCTCTACTAGCGCCGGACCCTCATGCAAAACTATGCGTCTCATCTCATCTCAAGTCTTAACGATGCATGTTCCATGAGAGAGGCATTCTTTAACTTTATTAGTGTGAAGTTCCCCATTAATTTTTTTTAAATTATCTCTTGATTAAACCCTAGGTGAGTTACCCTGACACCCCTTTGGGCGTCGGACCCTCACAAAGGGCCACTCTCCTACTGACAACACGGGGATACAAAACCCCCAATTCAAGGGTAGACCACATGTACAAACTGATGACTAATTTCCCACCTTAACACATAAGGTTAAACAACCCGTTCGTAGTACACAGGTAACCAACACATACCACAAATCCCGTTCATGATAACCGGGTGTAACAACATGGTGTAGCCACAACACATCTCAAGTTGACTCTCAAAAGAACAACCCCCATCAGGATACAACTCCCTTATCTGGAAGACTTACATGATCAACAAGAAATGACTTAAAGTCAACAATCATATAATCACACGTTCTCTACATGCCCAAAAATGTAATTTTGACAAACAAACTCTCTCATAACATAGAGACCAAAGCACAGAAAAAAGGCTAACTCACGTATAACCACCCATATCAGGAAGATTCTCAAAACATTCACTCTCATTCCACAACATCGAAGGCGAACAATTAAACACTAAAAACATTTCAGACAAATAGGTGAGCTAATGTTCGGATTTCCTAAATCCATTCAAACACAGATTTCATGACTTGCATTCATCCAATCAATTGATCCCATTTCTTTTCACGACATTGGAATATATAAAGAACAGATCATTTACTCTAAATTTCATAACCATATTCATAATCAAACACTTTAATAATGCAGCTATCTGGTTAAAATTTAAATCAACCGTTCTCTCTAAGTTTCATGATCACATGCAAAAGATAAATCACTTGATTAATAAATCATTTAGGTTAACTAATAAATTCATCCTTTACTCTCAGTTCCGCAATCATAATAATCACATGGTCGTTTAGAAGTTCTAGTTTGACATTTAACATTATTTAAATATACCAAATAAAATTATATTTATTTGCAAATGAAACAATTAAATAACTTTAGATAAAAACTCCCATTAAATAAACTATAACAAATAACATATATAAATATTTTCCAATTAATTTATATTTTAAAAACCTCATGACTAACATAACATACATTTTGAACTTACTAAAATTCCTTTAATTTAATATATATTAAAGATATTATATTTTATATAATATACAATATTAAATATTATATATAATATATAAAATATAATATAAATAATATATATATAAAAATTAATCTTAATAAAAGTAAATAAACTTTAACTAAAGAAAATAAATGTTTTAAAGCAAACAAAGGGCCGAAGCCCTGGCACGCAGGCCCCCCCCACCGCCCATGGCAGCGGAGCCTGTGTGCTCCACACACAGCGCCCTGCCTACCGGCCGGGCGGCGGAGCCTATGCACTGAGCGCACAGTGCCCGCCTCCCTACCGGGCGGCGGAGCCTGTGTGCGGAGAGCACACAGTGCCCGCCTCCCTGCCGGGTGGCGGCTGCGGTGGCGGCGGCGGTGGGGTGGGGTTTGACCTCCCACCTCACCAAAAAACAAATTTTATAATAAATTATTTCTGCGTTTCTTCCAGAAACGAAAAACGAAAAACAACAAAATTTTATGAAG